>CM042541.1:27750000-27850000 GCA_023630585.1 Cranoglanis bouderius
ACGTGACACGTGACAGTTACGCAGGAACACGGATGGGGTGATCAGTAACGTAGGACCAGAATATATTGTTCCTTAAAAAGTGAGAACACGGCAATGTGAATGTAAATCGAACTGAACCGAATCAGACCTGAATCGACTCATACGGGGGTCGGTAGTGAATTGAACTGAACTCGGTGAACTCAAAAGAAATGAACACAAAATCAAGGAAACTCTTCAGTATTCGGAGGAGCCGCAATTTTTCGAAATCACCGCAGATTTTCTGCAGATTTGGTCCCAGACGCGTCATTGTGACATCATCACAACACGCATTCAGCCAAAGCCGTCTTCCATCCACGTGCGTCGAACACGAGTTCAGCTAAAAGGTCTCGTTTACCAACAATTCAAGTAGTTTTCCACAAAAAAAAGCACAAAAAACTAATTTCATCCCAAGCAAAAACCGAGCATTTTCGCCCGCAACCCAAAAATAAACACAAAAATGGTCTTAACAAGAAGTTAGCAAGAATTACAAATACGTAAAATAACTTAAACTTGAAATAACTAGCTTTTCTCTTTTGATTTCTTTAAATGTTTAAGCCTCGTGGATAAAATTACGGACAGCTTTTTATTTTTATTTTATTTTATTCTGTTTACTTTTTTTTTTTTTTTTTACACCCGGTCATGTCAGTTTGAATTTTACATCAAACACTTTAATGGTTATCATGATTTTTATCTTTACATGTAAAAAGACTATATAAGTGAATTGTGAAGTGACTGTTTCTAGCTTTTCCTCGAGCAGTTCAGAGCAAATGGTGGAACGGGAGGGGTCTCGGGAATGCATTCGTTTAATTCTAGCGAATTTATTGATTTTATTGATTTATTTATTGTTAAAATCATTAAAAGCTTAATATTTTGGGGCTTTTTGCCCAGGAGTGAACGGTAAATATCGTGATGCGTATCGTATTGTCTAAAAGACGGAGATTCGAAGCTGTAATACGTCTGCAGGGAGACATGGCGATCTGATTCAGTGAGTCTCCAGTACAGCGCAGAGCCGTCTGTCTGCCTGTCTGCCTGTCTGCCTGTCTTGTCTGTCCCAATCAGATACACACTGATCATAATAACTCAGCCATCACATGTCATCAGAATATGAATGAACATGAAACCTAAAGCCTGATTCCCACCTCTGTCATTTATACTAACTGACTGTGTACTCTCTGAGATCCAGACGTATTCATTAATGAAGGAGAACACGGTCCAAAGCATTAAAGCATTGAACAGATGAACGTTAAACTTCGTTTTGCTCACGGCCTCGGCGGCGTCTCTCTGTGTCTCTCAGTCCCGGGGTTTTGGCATCACGACGTTCTTCTCATTAACACAGCCAGATGTTTAAACCCAAATCTCCATCCACTACATCTGTACAGAGATGAGCACATCCTGCCATTTTGACGTTTCATGTCGTATTTCCCTGTACAGAGGAACGAACGGAAACTTCACCGAAACTCTGAGGTGAATCGTCTTATAAACGCTGGCGCCTCGAACTCTGGCACATTTTTCCCAGATTTTTAACCCGCCGTGGTCTTCTGCTGTTGCAGCTCATCCGTCTCAGTGTTTTAACGTTTTGAGATGCTTTTCTGCTCACCACGGGTGTCGAGAGTCGTGACATCCTGTCGGCTCAAACCAGACAGAAGCATTCTCCTCGGACCCTGTCTCATCACGGCAATTCAAATAACCACTCTGTCAAATTGCTCACACACACACACTATCACACACACACACACACACACACACACACACACACACACATATCCGACCCTTTAACTGTAACCTGGATGTGTGTGATTGTATGCATTGTGTTGCTGTCACATGATTGGCTGATTGGAAAATTGCCCGAATGAGCAGGTTTACAGGTTTCTGATTATTGTTCCTGTATTTTTTTCTTCTCAGGTGTGTACAAACCAGAGCCGCTAGGTGATATGTGGTGGGCGTTGTTATCCACAGGCATCCTCTTCCTCTACCATTTTGTGTTCCTGCAGGGCCTGGGAATGGTATGACACACACACACACACACACACACACAGACACACACACACAGCTGTATCTGACATAAAATCCAGCTGGAAAACGTCACCGATTTCACACTGTATAGGCAGCTGAGGTGTGTGATAGCAGACAGATTGCCTGTTTTCCGTCTGAGTAAGTGTGTGTGTGTGTGTGTGTGTGTGTGTGTGTGAGAGAAGTCGGTGTGATCGGCAGCGTGTCTGTGTTTACCCTCAGCCAGCTTTCTGAGATGCTGCATTCTTGTCAGTTAATAAACATAATTAGACTCTGAAGCTGAAATTCCTGTTTTTATTTCACAGCTTACACACTTTGTTTGTTTGTTTGTTTGTTTGTTTGTGTTTGTTTGACCCCACCACCACCTCTACGGAGGACTATGAAGTCTTTGTTAAGTACATGATAACCTCCAAAATGATTTTAAAAAATACTGTTTACAGGGAAAGAAAAGAGAAATAACAGAAGGAGAGAGACACAGAGAGAGAGAGAGACACGCAGAGAGAGAGAGAGAGAGAGGCAGAGAGAGAGAGAGAGAGAGACAGAGAGAGAGAGAGAGAGACACACACACACAGAGAGAGAGAGAGAGAGAGAGAGAGAGAGAGAGAGAGAGACACACACAGAGAGAGAGAGAGAGAGACACAGAGAGAGACACAGAGAGAGAGAGAGAGAGAGACACGCACAGAGAGAGAGAGAGAGACACGCACAGAGAGAGAGAGAGAGAGACACGCACAGAGAGAGACACACACACAGAGAGAGAGAGAGACACGCACAGAGAGAGAGACAGAGAGAGAGAGAGACACACACACGCACAGAGAGAGAAACACACACAGAGAGACACGCAGAGACAGAGAGAGAGACACACACAGAGAGAGAGAGACACACAGAGAGAGAGAGAGACACACAGAGAGAGAGGGACACACAGAGAGAGAGACACACACACACAGAGAGAGACACACAGAGAGAGAGAGACGCACAGAGAGAGAGACACGCACAGAGAGAGAGACACGCACAGAGAGAGAGACGCACAGAGAGAGAGAGAGAGACAGAGAGAGAGAGACACACACAGAGAGAGACACGCATAGAGAGACAGAGAGAGAGACAGAGAGAGAGAGAGAGAGAGACACACGCATAGAGAGAGAGAGAGAGAGAGAGAGAGAGAGAAGCAGTGATGAGTTGGTGGATGATTGTAGAAACTGATGTTAAACATGCAGTATATACTGTACACACACACACACACACACACACACACACACACACACACACACACAAGGCTTTACCACTTAAAAATGAGCAGGTGTACAGGTGTTCCTAATAAAGTGGCCGGTGAGTGTGTATATGGTTAGAAGTAAACGCTCCTTCACATCATCACATCACCTTTACATGCTTTTACCCCAAAGCCGTGTCTCATTAGAACTGCTGCAGACTCACAGCTTCCAGGAAAGCAGATGACTCTTCCTACACAGTGTGTGTGTGTGTGTGTGTGTGTGTGTGTGTGTGTGTGTGTGTGTGTGTGTGTGTGTGTGTGTGTGTGTGTGTGTGTGTGTTTCCTTTTATATTACTACAACACTGAACTGATTATAGAAACCATTTCTAGATCCTGAGTTTTGTGACTAATGAACAGGTCTGACTGCTGATTTCTCTATTCAGAAGGTTGTTGATTGATTTTCTATCACAGCAGCTCCTGTCTGTAGTTTCGACCATAACATAAATCACAGGTTCATTTATAATTAACGCGCTTGTTGTAATACAGTATCGTTTCTATAGCAACAGCTCATTCACAGGGACTCGGACACTCGACCCTAATCCAGGAGATGTTTGTTTAACATTTATGGAAGGAGTCTCCAGTGTCAGGGCCTCGTATCAGTCAGTAGGTTTTCTGCTGTTATAGAAAATGAATCAACACCTTGTGAGCTTCTAGAGTCTGAAAACAGAAACTGCATTTGTTTAAATATTCTTTTCTGCCAGAATATTGTGTGTGTGTGTGTGTGTGTGTGTGTGTGTGTGTAAAAATTTGTTTGTTTGTTTTTTTTAAGCTGTTAGTTAGTGCTATAGTTCTGTGCTGCTTACATTGTCATCATGAGATGATAAACCGATACAGAGAGACGGGTCTGTGTGTCTGACGCTGTTTTACCTGTTGCAGGTGACCGAGGTGAATCTGAACAACATGCTGTGTCCGGCCGTGTCCGATCCGTTTTACGGGCCGTGGTACCGCGTGTGGGCCACCGCCCACCAGACGGCACTGACGCTGTTACACGGCAAAGCGCTCACCGTCATCTGCCAGCAGGCCACGCCCGCCCTGTGTCACCTGCTCCACTCGGCCCGCCTACGCTCCAAGAAAGTCGACTGAAACCCTGAGCACAAAGCGTCCTGCAAAAATCCAAACTACCTTGATTTATTATTCATTTTTTTCCCTCTACTAACTGGTGATAACAAAAGGTCAAACTAGGCTTGTGCGATATAACGATTTAATCTTCTTACGCTGCCCCCATGTCCAGTGACGTTTACTATTATTATTATTATTATTATTATTATTATTATTATTATTATATTTCCAGACCTGACCATCTTTACATGTTTTGCGTAGTTTGAGTTCTCACTCCACGTCTTTTTCTCCTCGATTAAACGGATGATCCAATCGACTGTGAATCTGGAATGATTGACAGTCGTGTAAGTTTTTTGAACCTGGAAGCCCCGCCCCCTCACGTCCTCACGTCAGGACTCGTGGCGCGCTCTCGCTTTGCGTCACCTTAAACGCGGAATCTCTCGAGTTCATTAATATGAAATAAAATCTGTGTGTTCGACTTGGCGAACGTCACACACACGTGTGTATATGCTCACATACAGTTAACATCAGTTACTGTATTTATTAGCGATAACTTGTTACCGGAAAAAAAAAAATAAATTAGACTGAAAAAGGTTTTGGAAGATTTGGAAAATTCCAAAAATGAAACCTAAAGAGAGAAAATATTCCTACAACGAAGTGTTAAATCGAACACTTAATACACTGTTTTGTTGGGGTGGGTATTTTTGTTTTGTTTTGTTTTGTTTTTAACGCTCTCCTGCGCCGCTCAGACACGTTCGAACACTTCGAGCAGCAGATCGACGGCGAAAATGTGGGCCGTGTTGCGGACGTTAGACCAACGATTTATACTGAAAGTGTACTGTTATGGTTTCTTTAACTATAAATCCACCTCCAAGCTGAGATTGGCTCTGCCTGGTAAGCAGTTCCCGACTCCACAGCTGGAAATATTAGTGAAAGTGACATGTGAAGGCCAGTGGATGGTGACCCACACTTGGAATTTGTCCTCTGGATTTAACCCATCCAAGTTAGTGCACACACATTAGGAGTTGTGAGTAGTGAACACACACACACACACACACACACACACACACACACTACAAACCGTGAACACACCCAGAGCAGCGGGCAGCCATTTTTTTTGCTGCGGCGCAGTTGAGGGTTAAGGGCCCACAGCAGCAGCTTGGCGGTGCTGGGATTTGAACTCAAGACCTTCTGATCAGTAGCCAAACGTCTCAACCACTGTGTTACCACCACCGAGTATTATTACTCCTCCCTACTCTCCTTACTCCTGAAATGGTGGAAATCCGTCTCGATCGTCCTTATTTGAAGGACATCAGTTCTGGAGGATTAAATCGTTTGTCGTGATTTTTTTTTTTTTAAATTTTTTTTAAATGGTAAAAATCTACATCGCACAAGTCTGGGTTCGAGTGTCGCTTGGTGTCTCGTGAAAATGAGAATGTAAAGCAAGGAGACGCTGTAGGTCAGTGTTTTATATAAAAATATCAAACCGGTCTGAGGATGTTACTGAACTCACCCTGTGCTTGTTTTTGAGTTTCTGCTCATTTAGAACAGACTTTTATCTTCAGTTGCCTTTTTATTTTTTAATTTGAGACATTTCTTTTACAGTCGTGTGGAGCCAGCGCTCCATGTTTACCCGGACACGCCCCGGACACGCCCCGAACCCAGCGCTCGCTCTTTCACACTCATCTCCTCTCCGCAGACGTTTAGTGCGCAGCGTCGTTTAACGTGTCGTAAGCAGGCCCCGTGTGTCGACGTCGTGTTCGTATCGATGTGTTGCGCTTTTTAACGCTTCCTGCTTTTCACCTCAGTGATTTTTAGCTCATCGCTAGTCCACTTTTGGAGCGACGGACGATGAAATCCTCACTTCACACCCAGTCTGCGGGCTGGGAGATGAGCATGTCGCGAGAGAGCGGACCGGGCCGGACCGGACCGGATTTTTGTCGATGTTTTAAAAACTTAACATTTTTCTTGCTTTTTGGTGTGATATTTTTATTTTTTTCTTTTTGTTTATTTGTTTTTTTCATAAAACAACTTCATACTGCACATTAACACGTTTATAAAAAAAAAAAAAAGAATGAAAAAGTTGTCATACCATGTACAGAGGAGGAGGATAAATTGTTTTGGGTCATTTCTTGAGGTTTTTATTATTATTATTATTTGCGAGACTTTCTTCTGAGAATCCGAGACCTGAACGTTTTGTGTCTTCAGAAAAACCTGTCAGGAAAATGAGGGATCAACAGACGTTGGTTAGTCGTCTGAAAATGAATCATTCCCGTTTCAGTGTATAGACATCGATGCTCATGTCAAACTCTCACACACACACACACACACTCCAAAAACAGGTCTGATTTCAGCAGCTGGATCACAGCAGGGTTCTCCAGATCCAGATGGTGTTTCCTCCAGGGACCGGAAACGTCTGGATCCGAGACGACGGGCCGAAAGGGATTTTGTTTTTTTGTACATATTTTTGGTGAAGTATGTACTGTATTGTGGTAATGAAAAATAAAAGTTCTTCTCCAAGCTGTCCGTTTCCTCAGACGTTCTTCAGCACCACGTTTACACCTTCATACGACGGACACGGAATATTTAAAAAAGTGTAAATATTAACCGGTTCATATTAATGCATCAGTCTTCACATGTCAACTAATTTATTAGCGAACAATGAAGTTAGGACGAGGCGTGTTAAAGTTAAACACCCCCTGAAACACATTAAATATGTTTATATTAAAATACGTCGTGTTTATTGACTCTGGTGCTGATCGGTCAGTTGGTGTTGGATTTCTTCTGTTATTCGGGTGAAAGTTAACGGTGGTTGTTGTTGTTTATCTCAAACATGAGTGACAACGCTCAGATTTTTTACTGTTAGCGCTTAAAAACAAGCTTCTTTTCTCTCTCACCATTTTTCATTCTCATATTTGTGAGAAATCCAGTGTAGACGTCATTAGAGTAAAACACTGGACACAAATTCCCAGAATGCAATGCGGCTATACGACGGAGAGGCTCTGCCCGGCCGGGTACCACGTACGAGATGACGAGCTCGGTGGTGTGAGAGATGAAGGTCTGGAAGCCGAGTGTACGGATGAGGAGGTGAGAGAATCGGACAGAGCGAAGGACTAAAGCGCCGCCGCATCGCTCTCATTCACTCCGCTATCGATCAGCACGGCATCGTGGGTAACGTAGGAAGCCGCGAATCAAACGGAAGACGAGTCCATAACTCAGAACCTCAGACTAGGGAAAAGACTAAATAAAACGTACTCGGAATTCCTCAGTCAGGACGCCGTCCTCGTGACGTCACGCCAACATGGCCGCTGGCTAGCGTGTAGCTAACGAACACGTTTTCATTGTAGCAAAAAATGACACGAATCCAAGTTCAGACTTGATCCAATCCAATCTAATCTATATGATGATATGGATGTTTGATCTTTAAGGAAGCAGCGGAGCTTGAGTGTGAATCCTGCGGGAAAAACAACAGCTTTATTACAATTACAACAGAAGAAGAAAAAGACATGAAGGAAGGAAGAAAGAATCAATCGGACCAAACTGAACATTTGTTCTTTCAGAATATTTTTTTTTTATTGGATAAATGATTTAAAAGGTAATAACAAGGTTTAAAACTACATCATCGCCACAGCTCACATTCCCACTGATAATCCATCTAGATACGGGTTTCCCCTCGACGCACAGGCTTTTTATCAGGTTTGTGTCATTTTTTTCTGTTTTTTTTCTTTCTATCTTTCTTTCTTTCTTTTTTTTTTTTTTTACGTGGAGTCATATAGCATATCATCAATCTTTAATAAATGCCCGTTTCAAGTTTCTTCACACGATAATAGCAAATTCAGGTGAGGAGGAGGAAGAAGAGGTTCTAGTTCTAAAGGGGAGGATCGTTCTTTCCTTTTTTTTTTTTTTCCCCAGGTTATCATCATCATCATTATCATCATCATCATCATCAACAATTTCAAGTTATTTATTAAAGCAGAGAAAAAATTCCAAACTGAATAGAAATAGAAAAGAACTGAAAGGAACCGGTGGGTCTGAGGGGCTACACCAGGTACCCCGGGGGCTCGCTGAGCTCAGTCAGCAAGTCACACGTCCAAAACTCAGCTCAAAGTTCCAGAACATAGAAAACCACTAAAATAATTTAGAAACTAGATCCAAAATTTTTATTTATTTTATTTTATTTTTTTCTTCTCTTCGATGTACAAAAAAAACTGTCGTGTTTAACTATAGTCTTGTTTTTTTTGTTTTTTTTTTCCATTTAAGCATAGTTTCTTAGAAAAGGTTCTCAAACAAGTTTATTGTAGTTCTTCTTATCTTATTTCATGTCATTTATTATTATTTATACGCTTTTTATTTCTTTTTTTTTTTTTTTTTTTAATTTAGATTTTTTTTTTTTTTCTTTTTGTCTTCAGTGCGATTGTATAACCAGTGCTGCTACTGGGTCCAGAGTAAAGAAAAGAGGCTTTTTTTTTTTTTTTTAATGGCATTTAAAAATAAGGATCAACACATCTTTTATATAAAGTATAACTGCTGGTCTTTAGGAAAAAAAAAAAAAAAAAAAAAAACACATTAAGAAACCCATGAATCTAAGAGGCACGCTATGGGGTTTTCTTTTCTTTAAAAAAAAAAAAATATATATATATATATATACGATAATAGTAACAATAATGAACATAAAATAAAACAGACGTGCAACCCGGCGGGGCGGCGTCGGCGCCGAGAGAACGAGGCGACAGACACCAGTGAGAATTCACTGAATTCAGGTTGCAGGGGGGGAAAAAAAAAAGAACAATTAAAAAAAAAAAAATTAATGAAATGTTAGAAATTGTACAAAACAAAAACAAAAAAACAAAAACACAGAACAGACGATTTTTCTTGCAGGATGTATTTCTTGTGTGTTTTGGAAGGACAGGAAGGCAGGTCTGAGAGCAGCATTAGGACATGGCTGGAGGCATCTTTGGTTCGATCGAACACACAAAGTTAACGTGAGCCTTCACACTCTGACCGAGGAGAAAACAATAATAAACGTGACGATGAACGATGTGTGAAATATCGAACGCTCGGTGAAAGACGACTGAACCGTTTTTTTTCTTCTCTCAGGGCAGAACGTGCGACGACGACGAGAACCTTCAACGCCGCGACGGTCATCGGTCTCAAAAACGGCAGCGAAGTGACGTGACGTGACCTGACGTGTTTCACGTCTTTTGACTTTTTTTTTTTTTTTGGCTCTGTGACCAAACCACGTCTGCCCCACGTGGCGTTTAGATCGGATCTCCGAAGACTTTCCTCGTGCGACCGTGATGCCTTCAAGTATTTCACGATTCCTGCGAACTTTTCCGCTGTCTGACAGAACTATAGCAAAAGCAGCGTAACCATTTAACGTTAACGAAACCGGAATTTCTCTCTTGGACGAATCTTTGCGACGTTTAACGTGATTTTTTTTGTTTGTTTGTTTGTTTGTTTGTTGTTGTTGTTTAACCGAATGCAAGTTCAATCAGGAACACTTCATAACGGACGTCAAAGGCTTTTCGGATCAGCCTTTAACTAATAATCACGTGTCTGCACGTGTGTGTGTGCACGTGTGTATTGACTGCTGCCGTGGCTGTCTACTAGTAGGACAGATGTGATGAGACGTTTATGACCGTGTATTTCCCCCCCGAGGCCATGAGGGAAGGATGGGGTTAGACTCGTGACTCCTTGTCCTTTCAAACCTGCAGGAAATTTCTGTTTGTTACACGGATAAGAACAACAACAAAATAAAATAAAAAAAAAAAAAAAAAAACAACAAACAACAACACCTGTAAAACAGATCTGCATATATCGAGGATAAGAATAAGTCTGATATGACTGATGAGTCCGCATGACCAGTCACGTTTAAACTGTGACCTTTAACCCCCCCCCCCCCCCCAAGAAAAAAATGAGGTCCAGTAGCACCATTTTATAGTCTGTTCTCTCTCTCTCTCTCTCTCTCTCTCGGTTCATTCAACAGGTCTTCTGTAACAAACACGACGAATGTATTGCAGATGTGCATAAATACGTTCATTCATGTACGCAAAAAAAAAAAAAAAAAAAAAACAACTGTGTACTTTATTTTGCAGCAGAAAAAATAAATAAATAAAGTCCAGTTTGTGCTGTTCTCGAGTGCGGATCACGGGACGGCGGCCCGATCGCTCGGCCACGCGCCAGATCTTCACGGACACGTTCTTTAAGTGTTTCGAAATATAAAAGCGGTGAACCCGACACGAGATGGACGAGATCTGACTTGACAAAACGTTTGTTTGTTTTGTTTTTTTTTTGCTGGAGACGAAACAAATCACCGTGGCGTATTAAAAGCAGCCCGAACGATCAGGAGCGACATTTCACTGATCCGGTTTATAAGGCAACACAACTGAAACGAGAGTTTTGTTTTGTTTTGTTTTTTTTACTTCTCATGGAGCTGGAGATGACTGTGGATGGAACACTGAAAGCCCTTAACACTTTTTTTTTGTTTGTTTTGTTTTGTTTTGCATATGAAAGCAAAGAGAGAAAGAGAGTCCTCCTCCTGCGGTAAAAATGTCTCAGCTTTTAAATACTAAAACGTTCCGAAACCTCCAACGCTCGGTCCTGCGACGCCGCTAATGAGAACAGGAGGCTTTCGTTAGAAGAACTAGACCTGCTCAAACGAAAAGCCTGAAAAACACCACACTCTTCTTTTATTCACGGAAAATTTTTTAAAAAATAAATAAATAAAGATCTTACGTTTCCGATGGGTTTGTGAAAGACCTCGGCGAAAAGCTCCACCGTAAAGAGAAGGCAGAAGAGATGATTTATACCTGACAAAAACCACGAGAGAGAGAGAGAGAGAGAGAGAGAGAGAGAGAGAGAGACGATACGGTCGCCACACCACGCCGTACGGGTTACGGATGAGTTTTCACGATGGTTGGCCACCTGTGCTCGACGTGAGGATTCACAAACGATCCGATGTGTCATGGCAACCGGCGTCGGATTTTGTGGCGTTCGGACATGGATGTAAACATTGCTTGTGCCAAGCATCATGAGGGTGTGGCGTTAGTGGTGGTGACGGTGGTGGATTGGCGTGAACGACGTCTACGAAGTGTGAGGTAACGTCTTAAGAAGAGGTTTCGTTTCCACGAACGCGTCTCCTGATCATTAAGAACCACCGACCGGATCAGATCGTTAAAAACGCTCGCGGTTAAAAGCCTCAGAGACCCAAAACTTCCAGTAAACAGATTCCCAGTTCGGGAGAAACAAAACAACCACCCTGACGATTAAGCAATGCCTTAAGAAGAGTATGGCTTTTAGGTTTAGTTAGTCTTTTATTTATTTATTTATTTATTTATTTATTTTTAAACGCTTGTCCCTGTCGTTTGAGCGAAGTCTCTGCAAAGAATTATTTTTTTTCCTCTCCGTGTGTGAAAGAAAATAAAGAAAAAAAAAAACGAAAAACGACCGCGGCGTCCCGTAGGAGGGGAATGAAATCCTGCACTCCTCAAAGATGCCAGGGTTTTTTTTTTTTTTTAGTTGGATTGGCTGGCAAATATTGAGAGAGCCCATCATCATCATCATCATCATCATCATCGTCGTCACGTTCTTCGTGATATTCTCCTGGCTGGTCCCTCATTGAGAAACGAGACTGTTTGTAAAGTTTGAGCACCTTCTAAACCAAAAACCTGCAGCAATGTAATGAAGAGTTCGGGGAATTCAGTTCGGATGAAGCACCGTTTCTGAACAACAGCGTGATCCGGCTTTTGGTACAAAAGGAAAAAAAAAAAAAAAGATCGAATAAACAAACGTGACGTCGCCGAAACGCCGCTAAAGCGACGAGTGGCTCTCTGGTACTGAAGAAAAAAAAGGAAAAAAAAAAGAATATTTTGACTTTTCCGATAACTAATTTAATCTAGCGGTTTCTTCCGACGGGTTTGTCCAAACATCGACGCACATCTAACACCACACAGGAAACGAAAGAAGATAAACACTGTGTTAAGCCAGTCCATTTCTGGCTAACCCCGAAAACCCCTACGACATTATTGACGATTTCAAGTCACACCTCACGGATATTTTAGATTGAAAAAGAATCGCACAGAGAGGAAAGAAACACAAAAAAAACCCACAACCCCCTCTGGTGGCTACGTGATGCACATAAAAACGAATAAGAATTGATAAAAAAAATTTAAAACACAAAAAAAAAAAAAAAAACCACGCAACCGAGAGAACAGTACACAACTTTTACGCCAGGACACGTTAACGAATTATTAACGGACGTTTGAGGGTGTTTCCGTGGCCGAACCCAAATTTAAAAAAATCCTCGGCACGTTTACGAAAGATTCTCCAACATCGATTTTCTTCGCACGTCGATAAAAACGACAAACCGGCCATTAAATCACCAAAGCGCCGTTTTCGGTTTAGCCACGCCCACAGATCTCCATAAAAGGAAAAGCTCACGGCAGAGCTGAAAGAGCGGATCCTTTTCCGAGCGCTTTCTTTATTCTTTGACGTGGAAAATGCAGCGAAATGCCGTCGTGTGACTGAAATAAATCGGCGGTTTGAACTCGTGCGAATTATAAAATACGAAGCCGTCCGATCAGAAAAAGTTTACTCGCAAACCCGACCGAGAACGTAAACTTCGGGCTGGCCGATCGGCTGTTAAAAACGTTTCGTCATCATTTTTCTGCCAATACGTGAAATCGTACGTGATGGCGTGTCAAAGTCGTGTAGCGTTCACGTGAACTAAAGCTTAGCGTACGTAAACAAATCTCCTCTTATCTGCAAGACGAGCCTCTCGTATACATATATATATCTATATATATATATATGACTTATTTCCATCCACAGACTCAAGAAACCTGATTAGGATTGTTGGAAAGATATTTTTTTTTTAGCAAAAAAGAAAAGCAGTACTTGTTTATTTGCTTATTTTTTGTTTAAAATAGGAAAAAAAAAAAGGGGTTATACGTCGATATATATATTTTTATATATATGCTGCAAAAAAAAAAAAACAAAACACCCAACTAATAGAAAGGATAAAAAGGAGAAAATAAACGAGTCGTTTTAAATTTTTTTTCCACGTCATAATCGTGATGCTTCTTTGCCCCCCGCTGCCACGCCACCATCTTAAACAGAGTGTTGGCATGGCAACGGAAACTATCATCATAAAATGGTACAGTAGTAAAGATAGCTAGACCACGAGGGGGCGGGCTCTCCTGGGAAGAGGTCCGCGGAGAGGTCCAGTGACTGGTCATGCGGCTCGCTGTCAGGAATAATGGTTGTACGGGGGGAGAGGGTGCCCGATGCCGTTCTGGTAGTGGTGGTGCTGGCGATGGCCGATGTACTCCGCGTAGCTCATCGTCAACTTTTCGCTACGGTACCTGAAAGAACAAGGAAAGGTTAAGACGGAGGTGGAACCGCGAAAGACCGAACACGAGCCGGAAGAAGAGGAACTGCTAAGCGACACAGCCGGATCGTTTACGGGGAAGGAGATCCGAAGGTACGGAGATAACTCCTTCAGGGCTTCTGATCTCTGCGATGCGGAGGAACAAGGACGAAATCGAGACATAAAAACGGAATTAAATAAATATATATATACACGTGGAAATTCACGAAATTAGAGATCTGACAGAGATTAGGACATTTCTCAACATCTTACAGAAAGGTTTTGACTAATTTTAATGTTTACATTAAAATTTACATTAATATTCATGAGCAATCCAGAGTAGAAGTCACTACGAAAAAAGAGAGAAAACTATAACTTTTAAATAAAAGTAGTATATCATCACATCAGCTGCTTTTAAAAAATTTGATAAATAAATAAATAAGAATATCTCGGAAATGCGAGATTATACCGTCGTATCGCCGAGCGCTGGCACAGCGTACATTTACACATTTACACATCCGTCTAAACGAGCCAGGGGACCTGAAACACTCTGCAACCAGTAACCTTCTTTTATATATATATATATATATATATATATATATATATATATATATATAAATTTTAAAAAGAAAGAACCAAAAAAAAAAGAAAAGAGATTCGTTTTAAGAACAAAATAAATAAATAAATAAACTATTCCAATATTAGTTCAATTTGCACAATAATATTTTAGCTATTTATTGGAGTTATAAAGCATCAATTCCAGAATTTTCTACTTGTTTTACACACCAAAAAAATTAATTAACTTTATTTATAGGTGTGAGTTTTTCAGTTGACCAGTTAAAAAGGCTAATATCTATTTATTTATATATAAAATCAATAATAACTTTGATGATGGTGGGATTTCCACACACTGCACATCACGCCACTTGTTCATGTTTGCAATGGTTCGTTACACTGAAACCGTTACTGCATGTACTACGGGCTGTCGGTTAAGAGTGTTACCATGGCGACATGCAACACCCCATCCAGCTGTAGCTTATGAACGAAAATAAACGAAACCGTTTGGCCGTATTGTATCGTGTGTGAAACGCGAGTTACACGATATTCATTCGTTTCTAGAACTTTTTATATAAGCGACATCACACTCGCAATCGTACCGCTGTACTGAATATGTACTGAATCACAGTAATGCTGATATTGATCAGTGTTCAGCAACACGACCGTAACGCCGACGCTCTCGTTCACACGGAAAAAACCTCCGTTATGTAAAACCTGAACGCAGACGTCGAGACATGGGCGAGGTTTCGGTTTGTGTCCATCAGCGACAGCGGGAGCTCGGGTGTGGGTCAAAATCCCACCAAAAACGTCACCACATGACGTGAACGAGGGGAAAATCTTTACGTGATCGTACAGTAGTAACACGTGGTTATCGCATAGTTACTTACAAAAAAATAAAAAATCACAAACGAACGCTCCAGTCCCTGACGACTTTACGCCCGTGAACTAAATAACGTGAAACGCGGTACGTGAACCCGATGAAACTAGCAAGTCTCTATGCGTAGCAATGTTCAGTGTGTTTATCACATCAAAATTAAAGGTCCAGTTAAGAATGAAATGGAGTGTAAGAGGCCAAAATAAAAGCTCTGATATACAGTTCAGCTTCATTTCTTTTAACTTTTAACACTAGAATATCGCCAGATTTTATGACAAAGATTTTCACAGCTAGCACAGCGAGATTCATTTTTTAAAAATCTGCTTAAATAAAAACAATAAAAGCTCTTTTACCTGGTCAGTTTGATGGTCTTCCTGAAGTCGTTTGTGATGGGAGCTTTGTAGCCTCCCTTTCGAAGTAAGGAATCTATGGTTTGAATGTGGTCCCATCCTATACGGCACAGAGAAATGAAATAAACTCATCCTCCTTCGTAAACGTGTCAAGTGCGTTAAGTAACGTATCTCAAACACAAACCAGTGCATAGAGACGGCCATTTAAGCTACTGTAGGCGTGTCCTCGCTCTAACACCTGATTCACCTCACCAGCTTTCGTTAATTACTAGCTGGTCCACGATCGCTGCTCTTCATATATTTACTACAGAGTTCGACCGATATCCGATTGCGGGAATTATCGCCAAAATCATCATACAGTACGAGAGCGGCCTCTAGAGGCGAAATAAAAACTATCACTGGCAAATTTTGTTGTGTTATTTGAAGTGTTTTTTGATTCATTTTGGACGTCTCTATTTTTGTGTTATTTGGAGAGTTACTTTTTGGTTCGGTTTGGATGTATATATCTTTAATTTACTTTAATATTTATTAATAGTTAATATATATTAATATTGATTTATTATTATTATTTTTTAAAGTGCCGCAGATTCTCATGGTGCAGTCAGTACTGTTTATTTTTGTCATAAAGTTCAGCAATATTGTACTTTGAGTGTTGTGTTTTCATTCAGAATAAATTTTTAAAACTATCGGTTATCGGCGGGCCCCGCCCGACTTGGGTTATCGGTATCGGTGACATCCAGTAATCGCGCCACCTCTAGTTTACTATACGTTTTTGCTTCTTGTTCCTTTATTTCTTCCAGATTTGCAGTTTAGATAAAAATAGGACAATTCTACCAATTATCAGTTAAATTTCCAGTATTTAATTTAATTTTAATTATTTAATCATAAGATTTATTTAAACCATGGTAGTCACACTGAGATAAAATCTCTCTCTCTTTTATTTTTATTTTTAATTAAATCAACATTCAGACACAGGACATGACAGATAAACACCTAAATCGGCTCATTTCATTTCATTTCATTCCACGACGACTAAAAGCCTAAAAGCCTTTCCGAATTCAGATCTCGCTGTCGGAATAAACGCGATCGTGAGATCATGAGAACGTCCCACTTTTCCGTTTACGTTAAACGCCACGGAACGAGCAGAACGCAAAAGACGTAAAAACGCCACGTGTTTCAGCGAGGTTAATGTTTCAATGTTTTAATCTCACCTTGCTCCTTTGCAACCTCTGGCAGGTAGGTGGCGGTGCGCTTTGATCCTTTTTCATTGAAAAATTCTATCCTAATGCCGTGAACACCCACCTAGTAGTGAGGAAGAGGAAAAGAAAAGGAAAGAACGTGTTAATTAAAAACAGTTAAGCTCTCATCGTGACACAGAGACAAACAACATGTTTTATCTTCAGTAAAGTTATTAGTAGTGAAGTTTATCGGATAGTAAAGTTGTGCGTAAATGTTTTTGTAAACTGAAAATTTCCCACATTTTTAAAATCCTACATCACAAAAGCCCTCTCAGGCTGGTCCCAGCATCCTGTGAAGCGAAGCTCGGTCACGTGTAACAAAACATTTGTTTAATAAAAGTTGATAGAAAGCGTTTCTGTCCATCCTGAAGAGATTTTACAGGCATCCAAGATACAACTTTTTGTTTTTTTGTTTTGTTTTGTTTTTTTGTTTTGTACTGTCCGGTGTAAACTGGTTTAATTGTAATTTCCCAACTAAAAATCCTCCTCATGGTGGAATTAATTTGAATATTATTGTGTATTATTTATATCTGGCAGTTCATTCTAAGTGTAAAGAACATTATAGACATATAATAAATACACATATTTACCCCTTAGACACGTACGCCTATTTATTGCCCATTTTAGATACCTAATTAATTTTTTAAAAAATGCCCCTATTTGATATAAATATGTGTCACAGAAAGGCTGAAGACGCACACACACACACACACACACACACACACACACACACACACCTATCGCTGAATGAACAGACTTATGATTGGTGTATGGACTGAATACGAAGGCGTACGACTGGTCAAAATTAGAGACGGCGCCATAGCACTTTGTCTTTTCCGTTAAACTCTTTCACACAAAAAAAAATTAATAATCCCAGATTGTAAATATAATAAATATAATAAAAAGTATCAATTTAATCAAATCAATCCTCCAAAAATAAATAAATAAAAAATAAATAAACACAGCCAAGTCTCTTTATATTTATTTCCCGTTCCAGAAAAATTTATTTCCCCAATTCCAATCTTTCCAATTTGTTACAGGATCTGATATCTGATGTTTTCTCCGATATCCGATCCACCGTTGTTTTGTTTGTTTTTTTCAGTGCCATTTTTAGCCAAAAGGTCTTTTTTTTTATTTTTATTTTTTTTAAGTTTACATCAAAAATTACTTCCACCTTGAAAACTGAACAGCAAATCAATAAAAATACAAAACCTTCACAGAGTCCCGATTCAAACAAAATAGCAAAAACAAACAAAAAAAAGCTTTTTAAATGAATTCCTAAACCGTAAAGCTACGAGAGGATTTGCGCTCATGGTTTCCCGCCCCAAAGTCTCAACATGTACGACACGATCCTTAATCGCAGATGTTTAAGGGTTAATCATTAAAACTCCGAGTGTAATGTGTGTTTGCTACGAAGAGCCAAAGTGAGCGAATCGGCACTTGGGATCCTTCTGAGGTTTCGGCATTAAAGAGTCCGGTGTGGAATATAATTAGAAGCAGCTCGATGACTGATGAACTTCTCAGAACGGATGAATGACCTCATCGACTAACTGCTGAATTTATTATTTTTTTCCGACGCCGGCTCGTCGCCTCACGGTCCGTCCTCGTTCATCGTTTTCTTCGCCCGTATTTCAGGGTCAAGTAATCACTCGAGGTCCTTTTGTGCGAGCTCGACAACAAGCGAACATCCATCAAGCCGAGCTCTAACTGGGTCACGGCGAGCCCGGTCTCCATTCACCGGGTAGAGAAGAGCGAGGAAAGGTGACGCGTTTCAAAAACCGCCATTGTCCCGAGAATGTGGATTACGTAGAGAGGTGAAAATTAGAAAGATAAAAAGGACACCTCGGGACGCTCGTTGGTGCTTGAAGAGAATGGGAATGGAGGACAAGTGCGCTACAGGAAACAAGCTCAGCAGTGAATTCTGGGTAAAAATGAGGCGCACACAGGGTGAGGAATTATCTTCGGTCTTCGTCACGGGGGTGATTCGTGTGAGTCAAACAGGACGACCGGCGACGTCTGACTGTTCGCTTCCAGGCCGAGCGCGATCCCGAGTCATCGTCACCGTCGTCTCTCTGGGTGTAACTTCCGCTTTAACCCGAGTGCACACTACGCCATTTTAGCTCCAAGGTGTAGAGTGAATACTCACTCGTGTAGCGTGAACGGTGTTTGATTTTCTCACCGATTAATCGTGTCGTCTGAACATCTCTCTACGAGAATCCGAGAGGAAATCAAATTCATCTTCTGTCCTGCGCAGCAGATCCCTGAATCCAGTTCATCATCCATCTTTTAGTGTAGGAGAACAAGGACAAAATGTAAACACAACAATAATAATAATAATAATAATAACGATAACAATAATAATAACGCTTCTAGAAGATATTATTTGGCGAACAGCAACACAGTATAAAAACAGCTACGTTTCTTTTCACTATATCTCCTGTTCTCTTTGCAGAACAGACGATCCTCGCTTCCTGCCTGCCTCCGCCACCGACTGTGTCCATCCGATATCTCAAGAGCGAGTGGTTGAATGGTTGTATGATTTTTATATGGAATGATCATTGTATCCAGCAGATGAACTGATTAGATTTTGGAATTGATCCAAACAGAGTCAAGGTCACAGCAAACCTTTCAAATATTCCGAAATCGTTTTTCCCCTCGTGTTTGAAGTACACCGATCAGCCATAACATTAAAACCACTTGCCTAATATTGTGTAGGTCCCCCTTGTGCCTCCGAAACAGCTCTGACCCGTCGAGGCACGGACTCCACAAGACCTCTGAAGGTGTGCTGTGGTATCTGGCACCAAGACGTTAGCAACAGATCCTTTAAGTCCTGTAAGTTGCGAGGTGGGGCCTCCGTGGATCGGACTTGTTTCTCCAGAACGTCTCCACAGACGCTCGATCGGATTGACATCTGTGGAATCTGGAGGCCGAGTCAGCACCTTTGTCATGTTCCTCAAACGGTTCCTGAACAATGTTTGCAGTGTGTCAGGGAGCATTATCCTGCTGAAAGAGGCCACTGATATTAGGGAACACCGTTGCCATGAAGGGGTGTACTCGGTCTGCAGCAATGTTTAGGAAGGTGGTACGTGTCAAAGTAACATCCACATGAATGCCAGGACCCAAGGTTTCCCAGTAGAACATCGCCCAGAGCATCACACTGCCTCCGTTGGCTTGCCTTCTTCCCCATAAAAGAAAGTGTGATTCATCAGACCAGGCCACCTTCTTCCATTGCTCCATGGTCCAGTTCTGATACTCACGTACCCATTGTAGGAGCTTTCGGTGGTGTACAGGGGTCAGCATGGGCTCTCTGACCGGTCTGCAGCTACGCAGCTCCATACGCAGCAAGCAGTGATGCTCTGTGTGTTCTGACTCCTTTCTATCAGAGCCAGCATTAACTTCTTCAGCAGTTTGTGCTACAGTAGCTCTTCTGTGGGATCGGACCAGACGGACTCGCCTTCGCTCCCCACGTGCATCAGTGAGCCCTGGGAGCCCATGACCATGTCGCTGGGTTACCGCTTGTCCTTCCTTGGACCACTTTTGCTAGGTACTAACCACTGCATACCGGGAACACCACACAAGACCTGCTGTTTTGGAGATGCTCTGACCTAGCCATCACAATTTGGCCCTTGTCAGAGTGACCCAGATCCTTACGCTTGCCCATTTTTCTGCTTCCAACACATCAACTTCGAGAACCGACTGTTCACCTGCTGCCTAATATATCCCACCCCCTCGACAGGTGCCACTGTAACGAGATAATCAGCGTTATTCTCGTCACCGGTCAGTGGTTTCAATGTTACGGCTGATCGGTGTATATTTTTAGGGTATTTCTGCCATACAGATTAATAACATGGCGGAGACATCCTCGTCCATGCCGCTGGCTTCGAGGTTCGGCTGGTTTCTCTTTATTTATTTTCATTTCCGAATAAAATAGTCACAAATCCACAATGTCACATGATGGACAGCTTTTGCATTTATTTTCATAAGAAAGCAGGATTTGGGGATCAGGTGCACTCATCTGCGATTAAAGATTGAGTGTATTGTTTGAGATTTGTTAGGTGTTACGTGCACACCGCTACGTCCACCAAATAACTGATGAGGAGTCGTGTAGCGTGAGCGGGTGAGCGATTTTGGAAAGAAAGTAAAAGTAGAAGTGAAACCATCGGTTTTATAATTAGTTTTTGACCAGTTAGTCGATTCCATTCAAACAAACAGAGATGTGAAGAGTGAAGCGAAGAGTGAGACAGATTTTCAGGACACTATGAGATTTATTTCCGGATAATAAAGGTTCATTTCTGCAGCTGAAGACTGGAGATGAAGCTTCTGACTCAGTGTCGAGCTACAGCAGGCTGTTTGTCTTTAATATCGCATTCCAAAGGGAATACTTCAGGATGACCCAGGGATCGCTGGAACACCTGTCTCATTCTGTAAAGTGCAGATATACTGCGAGAAAACAGACGACTAATTACACCAACACTCACGGTTAAGTGGCTCGTTCGCCATGTTTACATGCTAATCTCTTTCATCGGCATGCGCTAATTCTGATTAGAGATTAAAGTGCAAATGAAATCAAAACCTGTGTCTCGGAGCTTTTTGTCCCCTTGGACACAAAATAGTTTGGGAGATATTCTCGTTTCAATTTTATAGTTCATCACTTCCGGGAAAATGATCAAAATTTATGAGCAAATCTTCATAAGAGTTAAATGAAATGCTCTCTAGAACCGTACATGCCCCGCCCCCTGGAGGTGTGGCTTGCTGCTTGCTCTACAGTAACAGTTCGTTAATAGTAAACATTTTTTTCCCAACCGTCGCTCAGTTTGAGGGAAAAAAAAAAAAAAAAAAAAAAACAGTTGGAGATGGTGAAGAGGGAGGGGTTCGTACGAGGCGGCAGCGGTCATGTGACCGGCGCTTTTCCCGAGGTGTTTCACCAACTTCCTTGTCTCTTCCTCAAACTGAGCGAGAATTCCGTCTTTATACAGCGTCTGGGATTCTCCATCCACCGAGTCAGTAAAAAGGCTCTCGCTAATCTCTTCGGTGTTCTCCGTATTTAGCTAGCTCGCTGTCGGGTTTGTTTAGATTAGCCTGGGGTGTGGCATGGCGTACTGTATCTCAGACACTATTGGCTGGTTCGTAAGTCAGTCAAACACAAAGCAACCATAAACAACAAGCATGAGTCTGGTCAATGACACACTAAGCTTTCAGACTAGCTTTCATTGTTCGCTAAAGAGTCGATCGTCCTGCTCGTGTTTTTTTTAATCCGTCTTAATCCCTGGCATGCAGTTAATTTTTTAAAATCTTTAACATTTTTTAAACTTACATTAATGCTGTTATGCGATAGGATTTATCAAAATCTTAAAATCAATCCATATTTGAGATTAACGCACGCTGCTGTGCATGGATTAGCATTTCTTCACGTATAAAGGAGGCGGTTAGTTAAATAAATAAATAAATAAATAGATAAATAAATAAAACGAACAAGTTAACATACTGAATGTGGCTTGACAAGCGTAACAGTAAATAACAGAGGAAACAAAACACTGCAAAAACAAAAACACAGTACACAGATATATCTTTGAAACGATGGTCTCCTTTGCGAGGTTTTTTTTTTTTTCCTCCCCTCTTTCTTTTTTATGTTAGTTGTCATTTGTTATAAATAAATTACTGACATGATAAAAATGCTCCAGTGCTCCAACCAGGGCTCGGCGATACGACAAACATATCATATCACGATACGTTTCTACGATACACGCATCGCGGTTTACACGGGTTTATTAAGGAATTCAATTTTTGTAATGATTTACGAAAACATCTACAAGAATAAATCAACACTGGGGAAAAAAAAATGGAAAATTAAGAAATTACTTCAAAATATACAACATTTTACAGTTTAAAGATGATTAACGTCAAATCAGATGCTCACAATCAGCAGACTGTCAATGGTATTTGTGGGTATTTTTTTTAAATAGAAATAAATAAAGATATCACGATACACACGAGATCTCGGGAAAGTGTCCTGTGGTGTAATTTATCATCGATATTATAATCGTCATACAGGGTCGCTGCTGAATATGTTCGTTTGGAGTCTTTGATCAAAAAGTTTGGAGCCCTGTAACACACACACACACACACACACACACACACACACACACACACACACACACACACACACACAAAACTCTTACCTCCCAGTCTAGATAATCACCAACATCCTCAAAGTTGGTGAGCAGAGACACTGAGCAGAAGAGGCGCGGCAGCTCATCCCTCGTCATCGGGGGAAAGCGGCTGTCTTTAAGGGCACTGAGAGGAGAGAGAGAGAGAGAGAGAGAGAGAGAGAGAGAGAGAGAGAGAGAGGGAGAGAGGGGGGGGTTATTTGAGACGACAGTGCTTCGATGTCCGTAACATTCCAATGTGGCTAATTACAAATTAAACATGATAGAAGGTCTGCTGAAGCTGAGGCTTATTCATGATGATCTGATTCTCTGGTTCATCTCCTGTTTGTTCCACTTCACCACTTGCGATGGTGTTGGGTGGCGTCGGGCGGCGTCGACGACACGGCCGCTCGATCGCTCACACGCTACACCATCTTTCAATCGCAATCCAGATCAGCACCTGATCTAACAGACCCGTCTATCCTGACTTGGTCACTATTTCGTTTGTAAACAAGCAAAAGAGAAATAAGGGGGAAAACTCTGACGGATTATCGGTTGGGGCGACGCAGGCAGTCAGGGTCGTCTGTTCTGCAAAGAGAACAGGAGGTGTGGTGATAAACATTACTGTTTTTATTCTGTGCGATTTCTGGGAGTCATGTTTGGTTTATTTTTTGATGTTCCTAACATTGAAAGAGGGAGAAAGAGAGACAGACAGAGAGAGACAGAGAAAGAGGGAGGGAGGGAGAGAGAGAGAGGAGGGAGGGAGAGAGAGAGACCGACAGAGAGAGACATAAGGGCGGTAGAGAAAGGGGGGGGGAGAGAAAAACAGAGAGAGAGAGAGAGAGAGAGAGAGAGAGAGAGAGAGAGAGAGAGAGAGAGAGAGAGAGAGAGAGAGAGAGAGAGAGTGAGACAGAGAGAGAGAGACTGAGTGAGTCAGAGAAAGAGTGAGAGAGAGAGACTGAGAGAGAGAAAGAGAGACTGAGTGAGGGAGAAACTGGAAAAGAGAGAGAGAGAGAGAGAGAGAGTGAGAGACAGAGACAGAGAGAGACTGAGTGAGAGAGCGAGAGAGAGAGAGAGAGACTGAGTGAGAGAGAGACTGAGTGAGAGAGAGAGAAAGAGACTGAGGTGAGAGAGAGACTGAGTGAGAGAGAGGGAGACACAGAGAGAGAGAGACTGAGTGAGAGAGCGAGAGAGAAAGAGACTGAGTGAGAGAGAGACTCAGTGAGAGAGAGAGAGCTGAGTGAGAGAGAGAGAGAGACTGAGTGAGAGAGAGAGAGAGACTGAGAGAGAGAGAGACTGAGTGAGAGAGAGAGAGACACAGAGAGAGAGAGACACCGAGAGAGAGAGACTGAGTGAGAGAGAGAGAGAGAGACTGAGTGAGAGAGCGAGAGAGAAAGAGACTGAGTGAGAGAGAGAGAGAGAGAGACTGAGTGAGAGAGAGACTGAGTGAGAGAGAGAGAGACTGAGAGAGAGAGAGAGAGAGAGACTGAGTGAGAGAGAGAGAGACTGAGTGAGAGAGAGAGAGACTGAGTGAGAGAGAGAGAGACTGAGTGAGAGAGAGAGAGAGAGAGACAGAGTGAGAGAGAATGAGAGAGAGAGACAGAGTGAGAGAGAATGAGAGAGAGAGACAGAGAGAGAGAGAGACAGAGAGAGAGACTGAGTGAGAGAGAGAGAGACTGAGTGAGAGAGAGAGAGAGAGAGATGAGAGAGATGAGAGAGAGAGAGACAGAGACAGAGAGAGAGACTGAGTGAGAGAGAGAGACTGAGTGAGAGAGAGAGACTGAGTGAGAGAGAGAGAAAGAGACTGAGTGAGAGAGAGACTGAGTGAGAGAGAGGGAGACACAGAGAGAGAGAGACTGAGTGAGAGAGCGAGAGAGAAAGAGACTGAGTGAGAGAGAGACTCAGTGAGAGAGAGAGAGAGAGAGAGAGAGAGAGAAAGAGACTGAGTGAGAGAGAGAGAGAGTGAGTGAGAGAGAGAGAGAGACAGAGAAAGAGAGAGAGAGAGAGGAGAGAGACTGAGTGAGAGAGAGAGAGAGAGACTGAGTGAGAGAGCGAGAGAGAAAGAGACTGAGTGAGAGAGAGAGAGAGAGACAGAGAGAGACTGAGTGAGAGAGAGAGAGAGACTGAGTGAGAGAGAGAGAGAGAGACTGAGTGAGAGAGAGAGAGAGACTGAGTGAGAGAGAGAGAGAGAGACTGAGTGAGAGAGAGAGAGAGAGAGAGAGACTGAGTGAGAGAATGAGAGAGAGAGACAGAGTGAGAGAGAAAGAGAGAGAGAGACAGAGAGAGAGAGAGACAGAGAGAGAGACAGAGACAGAGAGAGAGACTGAGTGAGAGCGAGAGAGAGAGACTGAGTGAGAGAGAGAGAGAGAGACTGAGTGAGAGAGAGACTGAGTGAGAGAGAGAGAGACTGAGTGAGAGAGAGAGAGACTGAGTGAGAGAGAGAGAGACTGAGTGAGAGAGAGAGAGACTGAGTGAGAGAGAGAGAGACTGAGTGAGAGAGAGAGAGACTGAGTGAGAGAGAGAGAGAGATGAAAGCGATATTAATGTGTTTACGGTTTCCCCTCGATCTCCTGCACAAATAAACAGATGATCAACTGGATTCAGGGATCTGCTGCGCAGGACAGGAAACGAATTCGATTTGCTCTCGGATTCTCCTCGGCAGTTTCTCAGCGCCTCTCTCGCCGCTAGTCCTAGTGGAGCTCATGCTACTCGACTTATCGCAGAGAACATCCATCACACATGGTGATCACTCGCAGACTCGGAGGAACAAAAGTGCAGTCACTTTTTAACGAGTGTGAAATCGAGGCTAAAATCGTGTAGCCCTCCCTCTGCTTTCCTTTAACTCGCCCTACTGTTTGACGTTTTGACTTGAACGTGTGAAGCACGTCAAAGCGTGTGAAGCCACCTCTTCGAGTCAAGACCAGCTGCTAACAAGGTGTAGTGTTCTACTGGATCCTAAAAAGGTTGTGAATGTGAATCAGCTCCTCTGATACAGCAGGAGTACAGAAGCATCCTCCTCCTCCTCCTCCTCCTCCTCCTCCTCCTCGTTTGTGCTCAGAGAAAAATCCACACACTGAATTTGCAGTCGAGCCGAAATGGAATTAGTCTGCGGTTTCATTTCACAGCAGCAGATACTGCAGCGATGTGAAGATGGTGTGAAGATTAGGAGAGCTGCTCTTCAGCACAGAGAGATGTACGACGTGTGGACTAATAAAAAATGATTATGTGATGTTTATGTAAGACTTATGGAAGGAGTCTCCAGTGTCGGCGCTTTGTAACGGTCATACTTCTTCTTTTCCTTTCGGCTGTTCCCTTCAGGGGTCGCCACAGCGAATCATCTGCCTCCATCTAGCCCTATCCCCTGCATCCTCTTCTCTCAGACCGACTACCTTCATGTCCTCCTTCACTACATCCATAAACCTCCTCTTTGGTCTTTCTCTCGGCCTCCTGCCTGGCAGCTCTAACCTCAGCATCCTTTTACCGATATATTCACTCTCCCTTCTCTGAACATGTCCAAACCATCTCAACCTGGCCTCTCTAACTTTGTCTCCAAAACATCTCACATGTGCTGTCCCCCTGATGTACTCATTCCTGATCCTATCCATCCTCGTCACTCCCAAAGAGAACCTCAACATCTTCAGCTCTGCTACCTCTAAGTCTTCCTCCTGTCTTTTCCTCAGTGCAACTGTCTCCAAACCATACAACATCGCTGGTCTCACTACTGTCCTGTACACCTTTCCTTTCATTCTTGCTGGTACTCTTTTATCACACAACAGACCTGACACTTTTCTCCACCCATTCCAACCTGCCTGCACACGCTTCTTCACCTCTTTTCCACACTCCCCGTTGCTCTCGACTGTTGACCCTAAGTACTTAAAATCCTGCACCTTCTTTACCTCTTCTCCCTGTAACCTCACTGTTCCACTTGGATCCCTCTCATTCGTATCTGTTGATGAAGAGACGAGCGGAAGGATGTGGAGAGATTAAAGACACCACATCGGCGAGGTTTACATCAGTGAGGAAATGACACCAATTATCTTCATCTGAAGGTCACGTGATCGCTCGATACGCAAAAACAAGAGAGAGAGAGAGAGAGAGAGAGAGAGAGAGAGAGAGAGAGAGAAAGGAAAGAGATCAGGGAAGCGAGTACTGAACCAGGACAGGTGCTTTCAGGTGATTTAAAGATCACAATTAGACTCGGTTTTAAAACAGGGGTCGCAGTGACTATGTTTAGTCGGAAGATCATCGATCTCTCAGCGCACTCGCGTGGAAACGGAGAGAAAATTACATTTACACTAACGCCAATACATTATCTCTGCACACTTCCCTCTGTGGTGTAACAGTCCATCATCGAGTCTCAGCAGACTTTCGGAGAAGGTTCAGCATCACGGAGACTCATTATGGATGAAAAGGCTGTTCTGTAACAGAGGCCTATTTCACACAAAGCTGCTTCACAGGTCCATCAGGAACGAAAAACACATCACGCAACGTTCAGCCATCGTATCTCCTCTCATCTAATCTCATCATATCGTATCTCATCATATCTAATCTCCTCTCATCATATCTAATCTCCTCTCATCATATCTCATCTCCTCTCATCGTATCTCCTCTCATCTAATCTCATCGGCGCGATAACAGCTAAAAAAAAAAAACAACCGCCTGCGTGACTCAATCCAATCCCCGCGCATACTAAATAAACAGCGTATCAAAACATCGGACGGGTCGGACTTTATTCTTCTTTAGAGTGAAAGAAAAGAAAGAAGGCATCAGATATAATCTGGAGTAAACCGAGGGATGAAAGTCATGTGAGACCGACTCATGAACGTCCTGCGACGTGGACGCAAAAAAGGAAGTCATGTTGCTTCACTATAAAACACCAGATAAAGGAGCGAAATCTTAACGTCAAGGCTACGGCTGCATCGATACGATATCAGTCTGATATCAGTCTGATATCAGTAACACAAGCGTAGTGTACGATGTTGCGCTGTTAGCCAGACGGCACGAAACAACAAATAACCATCTTTGTTAAAGAGTTTATCTTTAATAGACGGCGCGAGGACGGGCGACGTGAGCGCTACATTAACGCTACGTCCACGTTAACCCGGATAAATCTGAAAACGCATCTCTTTCTCTACGTTTTGGCCTTCCGTCTATACCGGGACGACGCTCCCCCTAGTGGATAAATCTGAAAACGCGGCGTTGTAGTGTGGACTGAGAAAACGGACTCATTAAAAAAAACTGATGTATTTGTGGTCATGTGACTCGGTCATGTGACCCACTCAACTCAAAACAAACAAGATGGTGGACCATGTGTTGTGCTGCAGTTGTTCTGCCTGATATCCAGTTTGATGGCTTTGTTAAAGATTAATGTCACTTTCTACAACCTTCAGATCGCATGTTTTACCCCCACTCACTTAATCGGATTGCTACGGCACTCGAGTCTGTTTAGATCGCGTCGGAGGCGAATCTCAAACGCTATTGGCTGTCGTGGAAAACGCTCACGCCCCCTGACACGCTCCCAGGGGGAATCAAATCACGACTCTTACACCGTCTCATCTGCACTGTAAAGGTGCAATAGTTTCTTCTTTTTCTTTACTTTTAACACAACGTAGAAATAAATACTTAGAACATGATTAAAAATAATAATAATAATAATAATAATAATAATAATAATGATGAGCCACAACCTCAGCCTGAGTGTCCAGATGCTTGTTTTTGTTTACATGGACCTCGTCAGCCATTTTATAGACACTCCCTCACACCCATTCACTCCACCCACATCAGGACAGCGGAGGCTTCGCGGACATATTGTGATGTCATGACAGTTAGAGTTAGATAACATCCCCAGATAACAATAACTCAAAACGTTGAAGCGACGGAAGTTCTGGGGGCGGAGCTTTGCGTACACGCCTACTTATCCTTTAAAGATGTAGTCTTAGAGATGTAAAAATTGTGCCTACTGCATCTTTAAGCATCTACAGAAGGCATTTAACAAAAGTTTGCTTTATCGAGTAACAATCTGATAGAGACACGGGCGTGGTGTATACGGTACCGTACCAAAGTACCGAACTCGAGCTCCAGGACAGTCGGCTCCATCAAACCTGATCCTTCATCCGGACAGGAGCAAACGTGGAACCTTCTCCCGTTACACACGTCTCTACAGACACACCTTCACACATTTCACACTGACTAGCTGAATAATACAAGAGCTTCGGTATGGCTCACACACACACACACACACACACACACACACACACACACACACACACACACACACACACTATATATATATATATAAAACCTCTCACACAACAGTGGCACTAGAGAAGGCTCCAGCGACTACAGCAACCATTACAGACAAAGCGCTAACCACGACGCTGAGACAATGACACATCGGCACGTCTGATCATCTTCCAGGATCAGATTTAACTCCAGAAATTCCAAAATTTCATGATTTCTTCTCACACCGTAAACAACATAAATCGTTCAGCTCCTACAAACACGCAGCAGGAACTTCAGCAGCTGTGACTCAAACCCGGATCAATATACAGGAATCACGACGCCGATCGGAAGGAAAATCGGACCGCTGCTGTGCCGGTCAGAGGCTTATGAACGATCTTCCTTCAAAGTGTCCACTTCTGTACAGAACACTGGCTGAAGAAGGTTTTCACCGATCCGATCTGAATTCATTCCGATCACAAGATCCTAACCTGAGCGCTCTGTGAACAATCTTCATTTACACACACATACACGCACGCACGCACACACACGCACACACACACACACACACACACACACACACACACACACACACACACACACACACACACACACACACACACACACACACACACCCCCCGGGGTCTGAACGCAAGATCAAGGAAACTCCGCAGTATTCGAAGGAGCTTGAAGTTTTTCAAAATTACAGCAGAGTTTGGGCCGAGACGCGTCATGTGACTTCACCACGACACGCATCCAGTCAAAGCCCTCTTCGATTCACGTGAGTCGAACATCAGTACAGCTAAAGGCTCTCATTTACCAACAAACGTCACAACGGAAGAGCAAAATCGTTTTTGGCCGCAAAAAAAAAACAAACTCATCAAATCCTGTTCCCTATAATGGTGTCTGAGGTTACGTGAGCGTGTGGAGCGAGGTTTAGTCTCAACGTTCATCGCACACGTGTCCACGTGAACGTTTACAATTCCGACTGAGCTCCCGGTCGGATAATTAACGGATTATTAGACACCATGAATAAAAATCTGGATAAATCCGTAACTGGAGTCCTGAGAAAAGATCTCTAACGTATGTTTACTTATTTATTTATTTATTTATTTATTTTTAAAAACGAGACATCAAGCCAAGATACATTACATCACGCAGTACAAAGATCAAACGAATACCTGATTTAAATCGCATCCGATAGCGTTATTTAAACCTCACTTTTCCACTCGCCGTCTTATTTTTCTCTTCTTCCCAGAAGCAATTAAGCTGATGAAGGTTGGACTGAACGCCCACGCCGCGGCCAGGCCATAAAACGCCCGAGGTGATGTGGAAAAGCTGAACGATGCCAGAGTGTTAATGTTTCTGACTTTCAGATATGAACTCGCTCACCGAGTCCTGCTTCACTTCACCTCACCTTAATATCCATCGACGTTAAATTAATTAAAAAACACTACCACAAGCGACACGTTACGTTTACACGGTTAAGATTTCGGGTTCAGACGGAAAAAAAATAAATAAATCCCAGAAATACACCTCATAAACCGAGTTTATGAACATGATCGGATTCAGATCGGATAACTGTCCGTGAGGTATCACGATTTTATATACGGATTTAAATCGTTTATTTGTTTCAATTAAACACTGATTTAATGGATGTTTGGCTGCACAGTTTATTCACATTAATGGCGTTAATTAAAGAAATATTCGATATGGGATGTTGTTTAACGTGCATGTTGTGCTCACATCAGAATATTTACAATAAATTCATAATTCACTCATTTTTTCCTGTAGCTGTCACACGGCTCAATAATATTTTTGCCGACGGAGACGGGAGTCAAAATAACTTCCACCTGAGCTCTCCGATTGCGTATTCATCCGCATTTTGAAAACTCTCAGTCGGTGTATAGAGTCAGCGCTGTGCCACAGCTTGGTGGGGGGAGGGGAGATTTTTGTTTAAAAAACAGCTGGCTGAACATCGTGTCTTTACTGATTGCGAAGTTCTTGGACATTAACTGTGACCCGGACAGGACCAGTGGAACGCGACGGGCTGGAACGAGAACAAGACCAAAATTCTTTCTGGTCTGAGTCAAGTAATAAATACATTTATGTGCACAGTCACATGAGGAATATAAAAAAAAAACTAAAGGCATTCTTTAAGGATTTATGGACCTATGGTCATTCACAAATAAATAAATAAATAAATAAACCGAGTGCAGAGCCGGTTGTTTGTTGTTGTGTGAGGTGACCTCCCCTATAGGGTCCTATAATGGAATCTTCCTAGCAACAGATCCAGTGAATAGGAAGCTTGCATGAGCAACTTGCAGCCAATGAGATCCGGCCAGTCTGAGCAGATGTCCGAGTGTTCTAGAGCTCACGTGCGAGAGCGTGAGCCGCCCATCCTCTAACCGTTCAGAGTATTCCCCCCCCCCCAATCCACCTGGCTCGCTGTGGCCCAGCAGACACGTGACACGTTTCCTCGGATGATGACGTGCGAATACAGTTCAGATGAAAAAATAAAAACTTTCTCTCGGCTGTGCGAGTCGTCGTCCCAAAACGAGATGGCAGACCAAGACCAGGAGGGAGCCTGAGCACACGGCATGGAGAACAGACACGGACGTCCTACTGCCACTCAGCTACTCTTACTCACTCTCTCTCTCTCTCTCTCTCTCTCCCTCTCCCCCTCCCTCCCTCCCTCTCCCCCTCCCTCCCTCCCTCTCCCTCTCCCTCTCCCTCCCCATTAGCCGTGTATATCGAGTGCAGGCCTGCTGAGAAACTCCCTCACGACATCAGTGACATTTACTCCAATTATATCACGTTACACTACATTATATTATCAGACGTTGCTAACGTTTACGTATTTTTACGAACGATTTATCATTAACATTAACAGCAGTGGGAGATTTCACTAAAACACACCCCACGTCTTTTTTTCTCCCAAATAGAACCAGAGACGAGACGATCAACACACGAATCGGGGACGACTGACAGTTTCGCGAACTCTCCGATGTTAACCGACGCCGCCTGGAAGCCCCGCCCACTCCCCCCCCGCCCCAATCTCCAACATTACATACCTATATAGTTAACATATTCAGGTAAATACAGTGATTATATTGTCACCATAACCGCACTTTCTTTGTTGTTTTTTTTCCCCATAACTTTGGAAAGAGATTAAAATGAAGAGTCTAATCTAACACTTTACAAATAACACAATTAATGGTCATAATTAAAAAGTGATTAAGATCAACGGTGGAAACGTCGGACATTTCAAAACCGATATGTGAAAGTATTACATCGGAAAAACAAAAATGCTGTTCGCAAAATAATCCTCCTGACAATACTTTATTCCATCTGTCCAAACGTTCAGCTCGTTGTAGATCGTTAGCATATAATCAGTAACACGGTGACGCCTTTGCTGTCCGTTTCCCCTTTATAGCTACAGAAGCACTGCTTTTTTAAAAAAAAATTTTTGGACGCTTTAAACAGCGAGGCGTCAAAGCGTCTGCCTTGTGTCTGAGGACACTCGAGTTCCTCACGCGCTCCTTAAACAATCAGCAGCTTTCCACTTTAAGGAGGATCTGCGATGATCTCGGCGCGAGGACAATCCCAGCGTGATTGCGTCGACCTCTGATCGTTTCCGTTTCACGACTCCTTCTGAAAACAACGAGCGTGTTAACTCCGTGCACAAAAAGAGGCCGGGAGTTTTTCCATCTCCTCTAACGTCACGAGTCGAGTCAGGACGTTCTGAACGCTGCTCCTGATCTCACACCCAGACGCAAAAGCAAAAACTACGGCCACATTTCTTCCTGCTCTTACTGAAGAACTGAATTACCTCCTGCATAAACACGCCACTCGTGCAGAAATATTACGCATATATTTAGTTTAAAAGCTCCACTTAAATCACAACCCAGTTCAACAAGGTCACTGCTCATGGCAGAAGTCGTTCGTTAAAAGAAAACGCTGCACGAATTCATTTAAAAGACGGATTAAAAGCTTGATTTACGTTTCAGACTCTGATGATATTATATATTAATAATCGTACAAGTTTACCCCTTCAACTCTTCACCTTTATCTTTTTTTTATAAATCTCGTTTAAAAGTAGAAAAGCCGTACTTTATTTACCGCAGGAGACGGAAACGCGTACGTTTTAACACGTCAGATCGGACGCCACGACTCGAACCCCCGAAACTGTGATGAACCTCCTGGTAAAGTCTCAATCGGGGAACGTGATTAAGTATTAAATTAATAGCGTACATGTTATTGTACTATTTTCCATTATCCTGACACGCTGCACTGGTGTAGTTCAGCAAAAACAAACGGCTCGCCACGCTCTGCTCCTGCGACTCTCGCCGCAGAGAGACCGGATTGGGTCGGGGCTGGGTGGCCGACAGCCCCGGCGTCTGAGCACAGCGGGGAAGAAACTTACCGAAAGCCTCTGCGTGTCTCTTGGCCTCCCTGAACCTAGTGACCACAGTGTTTTGGCGTCGCCAAAAATGCCAGAAGGCGATACGGGGGCATCAAGGAGGAAAGCTTTGTCCCTATCCTTGATGCCCATGAGGTTGAGCCATAGGTGTCTCTCCGTGGCAACTAAAGCAGCCATAGAATGGCCCATGGCATGGGTCGTCTGCTTGGTTGCGTGAAGAGACAGATCCGTGGCTCGGCGCAGCTCTAAAAACGCCTCCTCACTAATATTCCCGCCCGTGCTCAGGTCCTTCAGCAGGTCAGCCTGGTACGCCTGCAAAACCGCCATGTTGTGCAGGGCAGCCCCAGCCTGACCCGCTGGCTGAAAGGCCTTCCCCACCAGAGACAACGTTACTCTGCAAGGCTTGGTGGGGAGGGTTGGCTTCTTAAGCGATGACGAGCTCCCAGGGGAGAGACAGCCCGCGAGCGTCTCTTCGACCTGAGGCATCGTCACGTATCCATGCGCCTTAGCACCCACGATAGTCGAATAAATCAACGTCGTGGGTACAAAGACACACAAGGAGTAAGGCCTACTCCACGAGCGAGATAACTCCTCATGGAGATCTGGGAAAAAGGGGAGAGATCGATGTTTGAATCTCTCCCCTTGGCCACCCGACAGAAATCTGTCGTCCAATTTGGAGTGCCTCCGCTAAACAAACTAGCGCCGTGTCTCTCACATTTCATACTCACGTACAATTCTAGACCGTTATGGATCTCTACCGCTAACCGGGTTTCCTATTACAGTTAGTGTCTCAATTATAAAAGCCTCTCGTGTCGTCCGTTCTGAGTCCCAGCCTTCTGGATTCTCTAGATTAGCAAATACTTTGGAATGTAAAGACGGAGTTCTTGATTTGAGACGCAGATCATGACAACAATCACGACGACAGCGGGAACTTTTAAAATGTGTTCAACGTAGTTGTGCATGAAATCGCTAAACGTTTTACAGTTCGACTTGGAGACGTGATGCACAGGGACGTTCCGCTTGGAGTCTAGAGAATGTCGCTTTTAAATCTTTCGCATGTACCCAAGATACGCGGCGATGCCGATCACGTTACCGGCACTTTTGCACTCGATACGTATAAACCACACAGAGGATTATTCTCCTGCAACAACAGCACAAGACTTCCCACTAGATCAGTGTAAGGAATATTCTTTCTGCTTTTAGTCACTTGTGCTACACATCATTTAGACGTTTGTTACGGACATAATAAATGTTCAAATGTTACAGTAGTCCTAGATTATACGTGGTCAGGTGGTCACGGTTAGGGGGCTAACCATGGGGTCATAATTGACCATCTAGGGGTCATAATTGTTTGCCCAAAAACAGAAGAACACAAAAGTCAACACCTGGATTAATAATAATAATAGTAATAATAATAATAATAATAGCGAGCCAGAATGAATAAGAATGAATGAAGAAAAGATGGAACGGTCAAGTCGGTCGTCAGAGCGTTAACATTTCGTTCTCCTCAGAGAAGCTCGGTGTAGAAAAGCTTGCTGAAGTCTGCAGTCTGAATTCTCCTGACCAGCAGAAAAACACGAGCAGTGGAGACGTACTGCCTCAATGTTAAGCGCTATTCATAAGCTGAATTGAGCAGCTGGAAAGGTTAACAGCGCTACAGAGGATATAAACCACCTCCAGAGTTAATGGAAAGGCTGAGGAGCAGAAACCTGAGCCCAGGTGTGTGTGTGTGTGTGTGTGTGTGTGTGTGTGTGTGTGTGTGTGTGAGTGAGTGAGTGGAGAGAGGAGACGACCGGGGATCGTCACATGACCTAACGAGGCGTAAAGGTCCTCTCACACCGAACGCGAAGCGATCGATCGCCTTCGGATAGTTCATGCCTGCACGATGGGCGGCGCTGACCGAGAACGCGTTTTTACGCCTGCACACCAGGTGGCGCAACTCACCATTCAGCCGATCGAATCGGCACATAACCGTTAAGAAGCACAAAAAAAGAAAGAAAATGGGTCTCGCTGTGACTTTTATCAAAAAAGTTCTCCGTTCTCAGACACCAATGATAACAAAAACTCAACATCTGTTCTCTTCTCTCTTCCGGGATACTTTTCTCCGGCGTTTTCAAAACGGCCATCTGTGCTATAGCGCCACCTATCTCATCTCGCCCTTTCGTGCAACAGCAGCGGCTCCGGGGAACGTGATCTAAAGCTCAAATCCAATCGGACGGCCCCGTTTCATCTCCACAGTGATCTAGTGTTTCGATTCCAGACCGTCTTAATCTTAATCGCGCTCAGTGTGAGAAGCCCTTAAGGTCGTTAGTAAAATGTCCTTCATTTCATTTTAACTTTATTTGTAAAACACTTTTAACAGAAATTGTCATAATGCAGCTTTACAGAAATCCAGAGGAGTGTTTTGGAGGCCGACCTGTTCGTTAGTGTTATGGACACTGATGTGATACTATATTGGGGGGGGATATATACAAAAGACCCCATAGTTATAGGGAAATATTACATTTTTACACTTCATCTAAGCAAATTTATTTTATTTATTTATTTATTTGAGTTTTTGTCTCTTGCATGCTTTCTATTTATTTACGTCTTTCACTGTTTAAGATCAAAATTTTCATCCTTTTTTTCCTCTTTCAAATGTTCCAAAATCCAAATGTGCCTTTTTTTTGTTTGTTTATTTTTATTATTTTTTATTTATTTATTTTTTTCCCGTAAAAATCCCCGGCATCCCCTAATAAACAGCTGGCTGACGTTAACTATACACACGTGTCCAACGTTCGCCGAGTGCTAGATTTAATTTCTCATGAATGAACTCGAAACAGTCGGGAGCACGCGAGACGTGAGACGGCTGGGGGGGGGGGCGGGGGGAGTGGGCGGGGCTTCCGGGCGGCGTCGGCCGATATCGAAGAGTTCAAAAACACTTGCGCGACTGTCAATCGTTCCAGATTCATTCTCTCATCTGATGTTTTATCGTATTGGAAGAAAAAGAGGTGGAGTATTTTTGGGCGAGAACTCGTACCTGTGCTGTGATGTTAAGGTACATTTTGGAGCGGGTGAAAGATCAGCAGGTCTGCGTGAAGGAAAGTTAAATATCTGACACTTTAGCTTGTACATTAAAGAAATTTAAACTGTTTAAATTTCTTTAGAGTTACACACACACACACACACACACACACACACACACACACACACACATTTACGTGAGATTTTCCCGCAGCCCAGAACGTTTCTGGGAGTTTTTGGAGAACACCGGACACACATCAGACAGTAACCCGAGATCAGACTCGAACCCTGGAGCTGTGAGACGGTGACACACACGACCGCGTCGCCCCCAGCGGCTTTACTTTACATAATTATTAACGAGTTTGGATTTTCATAGTCAAATATTAAAATGTTTACGAATCGCACAAAAACTGTTTAACTCGTGTGTTTCAGTTCCACACAACCTGCTCCACGGTGCTTTAACCCTTTCATACACACTGAAGAGATAAAGACGTCAATTAAAGCTTTCTTTCTTTTGGAAGATTATAAAACCAACATTTTCTGATTTCTGTTGCTGTTTAGATTCAGTCCATCACGTCTCTGTTATTTCTTTACAAACATCCGACATAAAATCCCAATCAAAACCTTTTTCAAAGCTACATTAAAAATTTATATATAATAATAATAATAATAATAATAATAATAATAATAATAAGTAAGAGCAGTCGTTTCGGGTTTATTTAAGATCTTATTTACACTGAATCATATAAAAGTAAACCTGAACCGCACCCATGTTGTACACGTTAATATTATCGCTCAAAAACAAATTTATACATGAATATATTTGTTTATAAATACAGAGGATTTTGTTTTCCAGTTATAATATTTAATCCTTTTTTTTTTTTTTTTAAATCCACTTCCTTTTTAATATAATATAATATAATATAATATAATATAATATATAATATTTTTACAGTCAGAAAATTAAAAACCACATGATGTGATATAAAGTAGTAAAGAATCTTGGATATGTTTTGAAATAATTTATGCACCAAAGCGTTAAAACTGTTCTTGGCGGCCCGACATTCGTGTTTTTGTTTTTTCCTTTAATTTGTCGCCCGTCTGCATGAACAGAAACATCCACAAACCCGTGCCGAGACGATTCATCGGTCCGAGAGCCGACATCTCATCTGTCTTGTGTTTCAAACTCATTTATTGTGTGCGGTGTGTGAGGAGCACGTCGTCTTCATGAGGCTGGAGGAGTTAAATTACTGATGTGTGTGTGTGTGTGTGTGTGTGTGTGTGTGTGTGTGCGTGTGTGTTTTGGAAAAGGAAGTAAATACAACACCGTCATCTTGACAATTCCTAGCAAACTTCTTATTATTTCTGACTACACCACCTCACCTTTTCCCTTCGGTAACAGATTAAATATTTTGGACGGTCTGCAGATCCGATGTGGTACAAGAGGAATAAAACACGGTGACTCCGCCCTGCGTCGGACGTGGAGTATTCGCTTACCTGTTTTATTCCTTATTCACAAAACAAATCAGTTCAGTTTTTTTGGAAGCGCTTTTTTTTTTTTTTTACACATTAAATAGTAAAAATAAAAAATAAAAAAGTGTGTACCTGGTAAGGGTGTACTCCCTGAGTCCTGAGTGCAGGTTCATGGCAGAAAATGTACCTATACAACCCCTCAACCGCTTGTCCCGGCCGATTTTCCAAGTGACAAACAGTGGGCTGCGGAGAAAAAAAGAAAAAGAGAGGAAAATATTATAAAATCATCCGTATATACAGAGGGACATTATTGTGTAAAAACAAACCTGACGCTATTCGTGTGCATCCTGGAAAAATCCTACACCTGGTGAAATTCAGTATAGTTTTAAAAAATTATACTTCAAAATCAAAAGCTAAATAGAAAAAAACGTCGATTTAAACACGTATTAGTAATTGTGCTTCCTGTGTGTGTGTGTGTGTGTGTGTGTGTGTGTGTGTGTGTGTGTGTGTGTGTGTGTGTGTGTGTGTGTGTGTCTTCGCATGTCCGGTTCCGTAGGAGAAAAATAAAATACGGCGAAACCGAAGCTTTTATTTACAGAACTTGCTCAATATGTTCTCAACAAGGCAGACCTGTCAATCAAAGGCTGTGGGCGGGACATCGTAGATTAATGAATTTTGTCCGCCATAGAAGTAAACGGAGCCGTTACTATAGAAACGATAAACGTGTCAGAATATAAACCCGTTGTTCACGTTACAGCTGGAACTACCGCCACGGCCGCACCGATGTGCAGAAATAACACGCACCTTCTGACCAATCAGACGCCGAGCCGTTATATGAGGACATTTTAAACTCTCGCCGAATAAGAAAATAAGACATTTCAGTTCTAGGTTCTGGACATCAAAGGTCAAAGGTCGGGTCCCGAGGCCCTGACGTTTATGACGTGGTGGAGGTTTTTTGAAACCTGCCCTACCCTGCACACGCAAAAGAGCCGTTTCTGGCAGATTAGAAATTATTTGACTGCATTTTTATTACTGATGATTCAGCGTTACGAATAATACGGTGTATTTAAAAAAAAAAAAAAAAAAGAAGAAGAAATAAAGAAAAAAAAGGAACTCGGCAGCTTCTGGTCCCTCGGCGTGTTCGCTTATCGAGGTGTGGATACAGCTGACTGCATGAGTTTTAGGCATGAATGATCAAACGGAGCTGAAATCAGTCTCAGCAGCGGTGACGGCCTGTCTGAGGAGTACAGTGTGTTCTCACCAAGGATGGACACACACACACACACACACACACACACACACACACACACACACACAAGCTTAAAATGGCTTTTCCTTCGACTTTAAAGTCGCATTTCCACCATGTCAGGTGTAAGGAGAGTAGGGAGGAGTAATGATATTACCAGCTGTGCGGTCGGGAACTGCTTACCAGGCAGAGCCGTTCGTGCAGACTCAGCCGGGTGGTGGATTTATAGTTTACAAAAACATAAAAGTATATTTTCAACTTAATCCTTTGACAAATCGGCGGTCTAACGTCCCGTAAAACGGCCGACATTTTCACTGTCGATCTGCTGCTCGAAGTGTTCGGACGTGACTGAGCGCTGACCGGCGCAGGAAAAAAACAAACAAACAGCGTATTTAGTAGCTGTGGGAGGAAAACTTGATGCATCGCGATTTTTTTCTCTAACGATTCTGAATCGATTCTCAAAAATTCAGAATCAATTCTGTGTTCAGTTCAAATCACGACTGTGTGCTGTAACGGTCACTTATAAGGACTGCGGTACTTATAGGGGAGAGATACAACTGCGCATGCGAGAGGGCATGCGAGAGGGCATGCGAGAGGGCATGCGAGAGGGCATGCGAGAGGGCATGCGAGAGGGCATGCGAGAGCGACACACGTGCAACAGTGACCTGATGTTAACTTTATACAGGAGCGTAATGTCCGCTAAGTGGAACACACACTGATGGATTTTATTTCACATTAATGAACTCGAAACATTCTCCGAGTGGTGGAAGGGGGCGGGGCTTCCAGGTGGCATCAGTTTATATCGGAGAGTTCATAAACATAATCAGGTTAAACATCTCTGGAAATCGTAGCAGTGTGATGTCGCATAGAGAAGTTTTAAATCATTATATCGCACACATCTAACGTTCAGACAGATGCTTGGCCCCGTTTTTTCTCCTCTTCTGAGATCAGTAATCGCAGTGTTGGATATCTATGACAGCCATGAAGACCCAACATCCATTCATTTCTAATGAAGCGTCTCAGGTTACAGCCAGCAAAGCTAAATTAGTAATGAACAGGTTTTAAATAAAAAAAATTTTTAAAAAAAAAAAAAAAAGCTCTTTTCGTATCCGAATCAGACCCATAAGACAATTTAAAGAAAGCAAACATCTATTATTAGTAGCTTCTGCTTCTGTCTTGCCCTTGTCCTGTCGTTCATGCATATTTAACCGAGCCCCGTGGAGGGAAAGACAAGAAAACAGAGAGAGAGAGAGAGAGAGAAAAACGACGTGACATTTTATATCGTGAATATCCGTCACGCACGGAATTCGACGTTCGTCTATCGGACACGCGTCAGACTTTCTCGACACCTTAAAGGGACATTTCACCCAAAAATGAAAATTCCGTCACCATTCACTCACCCTCGTGCCGATCCAAACCTGTATGACTTTCTTTCTTCTGCGGAACACAAAAGAAGATATATTCTGAAGTATGTTGGTAACCAAACCGTTTTGGTGTCCATTGACTTCCATTGTATGGACAAAAAAAAAAAAAAAAAAAAAAACACATTTCTCAAAATATCTTCTTTTATGTTCCACAGAAGAAAGTCAGTCATACAGTTTTGGAACAACACGAGGGTGACACAGTTTTAATTTTTGGGTGAACCATCCCTTTAACGAAGCAGAAGAGCCAAAAGGAAGATGCATAAGGAAGTGCGAAAGTCGGAGGAGGGACGGGGTACGGAATAGAGAGCACGCCAAACCCCGCCCGATCTAAACAAACCTGACAGCGAGCTAGCTAAAACACGGAGAACACTGAAGAGATTAGCGAGAGCTTTTTACTGACTGGGGACATTTTCCAGCATTGAGGAGCTCCAAGTTGGTTAAACACCTTGGTTGGTTAAATAAAAGCCTGCCACTTAACTGCCACCTCTTCACAAACTCCTCCCTCTTCACAAACTCCTCCCATTTGTTTTCTGAAACTGAGCGACGGTCGGAAAAGGGAATAGCGCGTGTGAAGACGCTCGGCCAAGAACACACAGACGAACCGAGTCTACTGCTAACGAGCTGCTACTGTAGAGCATGACACGCCTCCAGTGGGCGGGGCATACACTGTTTGATTGGAGGATCATTAAGATCTGAACAAATATGAATGGAATACATCGTTGTACCTGTGATATTAACACTACAGGATGAGTACAAAACGTTCTGGAGAAAACGGGAGGTTCTGCAGAGAAAGATGGAACAGATGGAGACTGAAACAGGAATTTAGGAAATGGCCAGAGAAGATGATTAACTGCACCAGGTTTTGGTGCAAAGAGGCGAGAAGCCCCGAGTGCCCTCTGTTTAGACGAATAGCTTCTAATCTCACGGTGTCTGGAACAGCAGCCCCAAAGACGATCACGTCACCAAAAAAAACCCCACAACACTGACGCCTCTTCAGCACCCGGTGGAGTCGTGAGCAGGTTGGAGAAAGAGGAGAAGTCTGAAGTGGAGGTCGGCGAGTTTGTTGTTTCAGCTGAGACGAGGCTCCGCACGGCGCCATCGATTTTTCTGAGTGAATCGCGGACGGTAGGACGGCTGCAGATCCGCGCAAACAAAAGTGTGTGCCGCGTGTCAGAGCGAGTAAACGGACGCGTATAACCAGACGTCTATAATCCACGTGACGGCCGGATTACTTCTCCAGGCGGTCCGAGTCCTGATCCGAAGTGCGACTTTAAACATTAAGTTAAAAAAGATGAAACGTTCATCAGCTGCTTCCATTCAATTCCGTATAAATAATATCTGTAATAAAATAATAAAGTTATAATTATATGGAAACACCTGGGTTTTTTATCCGTCTGTGTCTACTCGTAGAAATCTGACAGCTGCAATCCCAGAATGCACCGTTTTCAGGAATCGTGGTGACAAACGCAAGCGGCGTAGCGGCTCATAATCGTGGAACAGAGGAACTTAAGGCTTTTGGTGCTCGCGAAACGGCCGCCGCCCCGTTAGGTTCGTCCCTTTGCGGCTTCTTAATATTTTCCTTTGGTCCTCTTTAAACAGAGCACACGAAGGGCCGGACGATATCACGATACAACTTCGATTTTGCGATAAATTGTCGCACAATACGATTTTCTGAGATATCGTGTGAAATCTTTTTTCCGACACTGTTTTCGACTTAACAGTGGAGAGCTCTTATTGGAAGGAGACGACGATGTTAAACATCACAGAATAATTCCTTAAAAACGGCTTCGTTTGTTTATATTCGATTATCATCATTGAATTATTATTATTATTATTACTCTTGTTTTTGTAAACGATAAAGAAAGAATTAACACTTTGCTTCAGCAGCATTTCTTTATGCGATATATTCGGATCTTATCTTCCACCTTTAGATCAGAACAAACTATAAATACGTTAAGTATATTTAAGTAAGTAAAATAAAATGAGGCATTTTCCCCCCTCATCAGCTCCTTTAACGACTTTATCGGCAGGGCGTGGCCATGTGACCTGCATCCCAGAAGCGGAAGAGTCGGCAGAAAGGGAAACGTTTTTCCCGCGAGTCTAAAGGTGAACGGTTTCCTTTTATGTGAAAATCGTAACCCGAGTAACCTGGGGACTCGGAACCCAACCTCCGACACGGAAAAAGTGCGACCGACTCGGAATTCCCGGTCTTTTTCCCCCGGAGTTCTCCGACTTAAACACGCCTGATGTTTTTGATAAAAAGTGGAAAGTTTTCCGGAAAATCCACGAAGCTTTCCGAGATCAGACCCAAGCTTTCCGAGATCAGACCCAAGCTTTCCGAGCGTGTCCTTTCTTTGGACACACCTTCAAGTTTCGCTTTCCCGAAGCCCGCCATCGCACTCGGTTTAAATAAATAAAATAAAAAATAAAATAAAACAAAACAGGAGTGGGCGTGTCATTCAGCATAAAGTTTAATCTTTTCTCTTTTTTTCTATCGTCTCGCGACAAAACCAAAAGTTTAAAACGCAGAACAAAAAATATAGACGACGGTCCGGAGAAGAGTCCACTACAGCATACATACATGTTATGGTCATGTGATCAAGCGGGCCACGCCTCCTACGACAAGATGTATGAAATATGCGTAAATCGTGAAGACGCGTCCATCTTGCAGAAAGAACAACAATTCAAGGATTTTATTTATTTATTTATTTTTGTTTCTCCCTCTCTCTCTCTATCACACACACACACACACACACACACACACACACACACACACACACACTCGAGCATATCCAAAGTGACATTTCCGAAGATTCTGTGGTAAAATGCTTCCTTTTCATTTTCACCTTGTGTCGATTTATACCGCGATAATTTTTACACGAGCCTTTCACTCCCTTCATCTCCCCGAATACACATCGCCCCTCAGGAACGATTAAACACCTGAGAACTGCCAGCCCGAACACCTCGGTCTAAAATCCCAGATGGGACAAACGTCAAGAATTTTAACGCTGTCAGATTCCGATGTCAGAGCTCGGGACCTCGTCAGTGTAAAAACGTCCAGACTCTCTGCAAACTGTTCAATCGCGTAGATCATTAAAGATAAAATCTCTCAGCCGTGCGGCAACGAACGCTGACCCCGAGAGCTCGGAAATTTCATCAGGAGTTTGCTGTTGACCTCTAAATCCCGGGAAAGAGGAACACATCAAAAGGATCAAGGGATTAACTTCCATCTCTCTCTCTCTCTCTCTCTCTCTCTCTCTCATCTGTAGGTCTAGTGATGTGACGATACAGCGACAAAAATACACGACACATCCGGACCGAACCCGATTTACTGAGATTCCACACATTTCTCAGTTCGAGAGGCCGACCGAGGTCCAGTCGGACTGCGGCGAGGGAGCGATCCGACTCTGAATCGACTCGCTGCAGGAAGCGAATCAAACACGCCGACGTTTTTCTGTAGACGTGAATAAACCGAAACCGAAAGCACAGAGCTGTAGCGAGGTCACGTGAAATGTCACGTGTTCCGGAAACATACACCAAAAGAGAGAGAAAATAAATAAACGCTGGATTGCGACAAACGTTTAAACATTTAAAATGAGTCGTTTGCATAATGATTCGGTCGTTTACCGAGCGCCGCTCCGTGTCCTCCTCGCGTTCTCGGGTGATTTTTTTATTTTTTTTTGCGATTTCGCTACGCACACTTGGTAAAGATTTGTTTTATTTCTTCGCTCTCGGAGACAAATATTTCGATTCCACGTTCGTTCGATTGCCTGCAGCGAGAAAACAAACCGGACCAAACAGCAAACGAAAGAATCAAAAGAATCAAATTCGGCTCTTGATCCGATTCAGCAAACAGGTGTGAAAGGTGTACGAGTTCCGGATTCGGATCGGCAGATCGGGGATGACATCATCGTCGGGTTCACGCTAGCTTTTTCGGCGTCTGCGCTAGCTTCCGAACTTTGCGCTAATACAACGTGACGCTAGCTTTTGTACCGGAGTTTAAGCTTCACCTCAGATCTTAACCAAGCAATTTGAATATAACATGTATTAATTATATATTATGCAAATTTTTTAAAAAGTAAGTTAAAAGGATTATTTTTTAAAAATCTATAAATCATTGTAGATTACAACTGTAAAAGAATAAAAGTACATTTTAACTATTTAACACCATATCCGTCGCATCCATTCAGATTATAATTCAATTTATTTAAAAAATAAATAAATAAAAGAACAAACAAAAAGGATAAAAAAAAAAAAGATATCACGATATTTTGTGACATTAAACACTTGTGACCTAATTTATCGTGATATCGATATTTATATCGTATCGTTCGGCCCTTTACCGTAGCTGAATGGAAACTGAAGGAGCGGGTGCGTTTAGTTTTGTGAAAGAGAAGAAGAGTGTATTTTTTTTTTCTTTCTTGCGTTTTATTTCACAATAGGGAAGTTAGGTGTGAGGTGCAATAATCATTTTTTTAATTCCTTCCTTGTACAAATAAGATTAAGTGGTAGCTTGTACTCAATCGATGAGAAAAACGATGTTTCTTCGCGGCTTCCCGTCAGTCATTTTACGGACAAGCCCATCCTACAGGCCGGTGCAGATCCGCAGATCCGAGGGGGCGGAGCTTCGTGAACACGGAGGAGTGGAAGAAAAAAAAAAAAGAATTCAAATGTCGAACAAACCTAAAGACCTGATCCTGGAGAACAAAAACTAGTTCTGTCTAATGCACAATAACATTAAGGAAGGACTGCACACTATTTATTACACACTATTTGGCCATGGTCCCCCCCCCCAGAACGTACGTTACTCCGTCGTGATCTCTGAAGAAACCAGACGTCATTTTCACAAATCAAACCTGATGAAAAACAAAGCTGTGGGAATTGAGGAGAAAAATAATAAATCCACCTTTGGTGAAGCTCCAGTTCTCCGCTTCGAGCTCGTAGACTATAAATAGAGCGCGAACTCAAGAAATTCCACTGCATGTAAACCGAGACGTGATCACATGACCTGCTCTCAGCCAATGGCTTCTCACTTCCTGTCTCTCGCTTTGTGTGTGTGTGTGTGTGTGTGTGTGTGTGTGTGTGTGCAAAAGAAGAGAGATGAGACAAAGAGCCTTGCTAAAAAAAAACAAAAAAACAATAGAAACCATCACAGAAACGGTTTCCACAACAAATACCATTACAAACCATCAGCTAACCATTAAAAACCATTATCATTACTGGTCCTTAAACTGTATCCACTAGACATAACATCCCTAAAAATAATTTAATAAGATGATATCATGATATCTTAGAAAATCTGAAATATCCTAAACGCCTCATCGCATAATAAATATTTTACCTATAACTTGTTCTTTTGCACGTTTTAACAGAGTGATACGGAGAATTAAAGCCCTATTCGGACGGGATTAAATGTACATGGGGTCATTTACTGTTTTACGCGAGCTACTCTGTGATTTTATTTACTTCCGGAAATACACCAGCTACAGGTATAACGCGTTACTTTATATTCACATACGCACGATAATCATCAGCTTTTACTTTTCTATAAACGACGACTAATCACTGACGGCTCCTTAAATATCCAACGACGCACGTGACGTAAACATCCGGCTCCGTAGAAAATACAACCTGCTAGAAACTCGCTCCTCCTGTGGATCATTTTATTGCTGTCCGGATGCGAGAGAGAGTTTCATCACTGAGGAGTAAAGTATTTATTACCTGCTGAGAAACTAATCCCATCCGAACAGGGCTAAAGATGTTGGGGCTTCATTTATCAATCTTTCAGTAAAGTTGTGTGTGAATGTTTGTGTAAGCCAAACGCTTTCCGGACAGAGCTCATTTGCATGTAGCGACGCCCACAAATCTCCATAAAAGGTAAAGTGCACAGGCAGCTGGGAGCATGAAATGAGCACTCAGGGTAAAAGGCTGAAAAACAGAAGTGGAAGTTATTTTTACTCACTTCTACACCAATAAAAATATTTAATAATGTAATATTAATAATAATAATAATAATAATAATAATAATAATAATAGGTGAGGCAGAACTCTCGTACTAATGATTTAAGCATAAATCTGTTCATATCCAGCTCGATAAATGAAAGTGTTTTTGTTTTTTTAAAACTTACTTTATTTTTTTCTGTCAGAATACAGGATACAGGACTGAGGTAAACTCTCTGGATCGCTGACTAAAGCAAAACAGTTTGTTTTCATTCACATCCGTACAATAGAACAGCTTCATGACTGCAGACTCTACTCTCTATAATCTACTCTCCATCTGTGATTAATTCAGAGAAGCGAACGTGTCCCAAACCACGTAATACAAACTAAGTAGTGTGCCTAAATAGTAACGAGGCCTACTTCAGTACGATAGTGTGCAGTTCTGGGACGCAGCCAAATTAATAACGACTCTGACAGAATAGAATTATCTGCAGTATTACACAGGCACCGTTGGTAAATACGAGCAAAGAAGGCTGTGAAAACGGTCTTTAAAAAACTCTCAAAAATATCTTTGTTAAATCTGGATATGCAACAATTATTGGCAACCCTATAAATTCATATGAGAAACATATGTTTGAAGTATATTCCCATTGATGTTTGACATTTTTTTAGTACACCTGGGTGACTAGGAACAGGAAATTGTTCAACCGTGACTTCCTGTTTCCCGGGGGTATAAATATGAGGTAACACATAGGCCAAATTCCCTTAGTCATTCGTAACAATGGGTAAGACCAAGGAATATAGCTGTGATGTGCAGCAAAAGGTTGTTGAGCTTCACACAATGGGACGTGGCTATAAGGAAATAGCACAAGCATTGAAAATGCCCATTTCCACCATCAGGGCAATAATTAAGAAGTTCCAGTCAAATGGAAATGTTATGAATCGACCTGGAATTGGACGTGTGTCTATATCGTCTCAACACACTGTGAAGAGGATGGTTCGAGTGGCCAAAAAATCTCCAAGGATCACAGCTGGAGAATTGCAGAAGTTAGTTGTGTCTCGGGGTCAGAAAGTCTCCAAAACTACAATCTGAAGTCACCTACATCACCACAAGTTGTTTGGAAGGGTTTCAAGAAAAAAGCCTCTACTCTCATCCAAAAACAAACTCGAGCGTCTTCAGTTTGCCAGACACTACTGGAACTTCAAAGGGGATCGGGTTCTATGGTCAGATGAAACCAAAACAGAGCTTTTAGGCAGTAAACACCAGAGGTGGTTTTGGAGCACACAGAGAGGTAGCCATATGGAAAAGTACCTCATGCCCACGGTTAAATATGGTGGAGGCTCTTTAATGTTTTGGGGCTGTTTTTCTGCCAGAGGACCTGGACATTTTGTTAGGATACATGGCATCATGGACTCTATCAAATATCAACAGATATTAAATGAAAACCTGACTGCCTCTGCCAGAAAGCTTCAAATGGGCCGTGGTCGGATCTTCCAGCGGGACAACGATCCAAAACATACATCAAAATCAACACAAAAATGGTTTACTGACCACAAAATCAAGGTCCTGCCCTGGCCATCCCAGTCCCCTGACTATACACACACACACACACACACACACACACACAAATATAGTATAAAGTAATGCTTTTCATCACACCCTGCACCTGCCCTGATTGTTCAGTTGGTTAGGAAATTGTGTACTGCCTAAAATAACGAAATGTCTTGAATTACATTTTTCTCCCATGACCCAATGTTTTTTCCCTCCCATTTCCTTTTCAATGAATAAAATCTTTTTGCGCTGTCACAGTAATCACTGACTGCACACGCCGCGAGAACGCAAGAGAATAAACAAACTCGTGTCTTTCTACAACAGCTGGGATTCACTCGTACTCGTTAAATAATTCAGTGCTATAAATAATTATTCACTTCATATTTAACAGACAAAGAGGCAAAAACTGTTTCACTAAAAAAAAAAATAAATAAATAAATAAAAAACTGCCAGCATCAAAGTGGATCTAAATCTACAGAACGAGTTCGCCGTCAATTCCAGGTAAAACTAAAGCCACGCCCACACCTATGTAGATTTTCTTTGTTCTTTGTGCTTTCACTTCCCATTCCACAAAAATTGTGTTTTGTGTTACCGATAATGAAGCCGTCCAAAACCAAACCCTCACGTTTCTCCTCATCTAGCGCTCAATACGCAGGTTTTAACGTGACACTTCAAACGATTTACAGGACACTATGACTTTACCATCACCGCCATTTTCAAAAATGCTGGACAGGACGAGATTTTTTTTTTTTTTTTTTTTTTTTTTACACGTATAAATCTACATTTTCAAAAAATATCCGTATACGTGTCAACGTTAAGTGAAGTCTCCACGTCTCAGGCAGGTGAAAATATTCCACAACTGAAACCGTACGCAATTAAAGGCAAAATATTGCGTTCCACAGTCCTCCTGAGCACATCTCTCTCTCTCTCTCTCTCTCTCTCTCTATCTATCCCTCTCTCTTCATTATTAAAGTGTTATCTCTGAGCGGTCTGAGGAGTTTAATCTGGAGCAGGTCGCTCTGGAGTCTCTGAATGTTCCTCTGAGGGCAGCAGGTATGAGACGATACACTGAAGATACCATATTAACACGAATAAAATATTACATTCATCTTGTAAGAAAAGTAGATCAGGGTTTATAACAAAAGATGTAATTACTCCCCTATTATTAACATTATTTTTTTTCAGTGTCATAAATTTATTTTATGGCAATATTATTAATATGTAAAGATTGTTTGATGGTAGATTGTGCGTTAAATGATTAAATAACACTAGGGCTGGGCGATATGACAATATCGTGTCACGATACTTGAGGACATTTCTACGATACACGATGCGCATCGCGATATATAATTTAGCCAACAAACTGTCCGCAAAAGAGTAGTAAAATGAACAAAAACGATACGATACTTTTCATTAATGCCTATAAAAAGACAAAAGAATTGTCATTTTTAAAAACATAAAAAAATACATCACCATACCAACGATATCTCAGAAAAGTGTATCGCGTAATCATTTAACATAATATCGATATTATATCGATATATCGCCCAGCCCTACACGGCTTGCTTCTGAGTCGTTTTTTTTTTTTTTTTAATCAGAGATAAACGGTGCATTGTGGGATTTCACGAGCACACTGGATGTTCTTCTTTCAGGAGTACAAAAGGAAAAAACTTGCAAAACAGCTATATTTTCTGACACGGGATTAGATTTGCTGAAATGTAAACCGGTGTAAATGTTTTCATGTTTTATTAAAAGATGGACAACAATCCTTCAGCGCTCTAGTTCTGGTTCTGACCCGGATGTAAACAAAGCGAGTGAAAACGATCTGCCTACAGTACAGTAGACAAAGTGTTTACTGACTAAGCGAGTGAAGGAACAAGAAAACAACATCATTTTAAAGGTTACGACACAGCCGGAGTCCGTAAACAACGGTGATTGAGGTTCACGGGGAACACGAGGCATTAATATATTAATAAAACGGTTCTAATTAAGCCGTAAAAGACAAAGACTCTCAGAACTGTTTAAACCCGGAAACGAGGTTTAAAAACACAGAACATTATCATATACATGACGTTTAAAACTATTTCTCCCACAGCGCTGCTGAATTTTGGTCAGAAGCCATTGATTCGTTTTCTCTGACTGACGGTAAGGGTTAAATTCAGATCCCAGGTTTATATTAACGATCTTACTCTAATTATCCTACGTTATCGTTTCCATAGTAACGTCTCACTCACAGGGACTTGTACGGCGGACGCTTTTTGCGTGATCTAAGACTAATAATAAACCGATTACGAAACGTGCGGTTTACCAGCAACAACAAAAAGTATAATTGTTTATGTGGTGACATTTTCTGTTAGGAAAGGTTTATGTAACGTTGGCGGAAGGAGTCTCCAGTGTCAGCGCTCCGTAACAGTCAGGAAGTTTCCCGTATAAACAAGACATGCTGTGTTAAAGAGAAGACATTGGATATATGTATATATATACACATACACATATACATACACACGTTAATTTAATATCTCTTAATGCTGGCGGTGTTTCATTTTCTGACAAAACAAACGTACAGTAATAAAGTAGACAAAATCTTTTCGATGAAGGCTGTGCGATATTGTGATCTTGAAATGATGTCAATGCTCTTTTACAAGATACTGTGACTATTGGCTATTAATTTGGTTACAAACTAACTGGAAGCAGATGATTTGACGTTAAAATTATTACTTAAACTTTAAAAAATAAGTGCTAGAAAGATTTCTTTTTTAAAAAAACGTACATATCGTGATACCTATACTGTATCGTAGAAATGCCTAAGAATCGTGATGTGATTTTTTTCGTCACATCGCTCAGCCTTGACCTTCGACAATATTTTATGAAGAGACTATATTACTAAAGACATGTGTGATATCTTTTAAAACAGGAATTAAAAACGCCAGATGGAGGAGTGATTCGATATGAAAGGAACAAAGCAGCAAACCGAGAGAGAGAGAGAGAGAGAGAGAGAGAGAACTTCACATTCAATAAGCAGCTAAGCTAATTAGGTTTCAGTCAGGTCAGTGCAAGTTCAAGCTAAAAACACGGACATTTACTAAATTAAATATTTGTTTAAAAAATAACCAGAGTACATTTTTTTTTTAAAGTATTTCAAAATACCGAGTCTGGAATTTCGACTTTAAACCGCACCTTCGTGTTAAAAAGCAAACAAGCTCAACAACTCGTGCTTTGTTAGCTACTTAGCACAGAGATGCTAGCTACCGAACTAGCCGTGTGGCTAAATAACGAGTTCCGAGACGGCGATAAAATAAATATATATGACACAAACATGTCGGAAAAGCGACCATAAGTGAAATTTGATCTATTATTACACAATAACATGCCTGATCTTATTTTCAGTGAACACAATAATGAATAAAACACAAATAATCTAAATCAAACTAGCTACACTATCATTTATACTCGAGCTAAAGCTAATATGAATTAAAACCCTTGTTTAAGATCAGCCGGATATCTAAATGATCCCGAAATTAAACGAGTTATCTGGCTAACAGTGAGAGAATAAATCAATCCAGGGATTTAAAATAATATAATACTACCTAGCAAGATACGAGAAACCTTGATATATATATATATAAAAAATTAATAAATAAATTAAAAAATTACAGTAAGAGAATAATCTGTTAAGCTGCTCTGACATCTGAATAGAAAAGTAGTCAGGAAGATGGTGTTGATCTTTTAAGTAAATAGACAAGAAATGGGAATTAATTTAACAAATGTTGGATTTTGTTTAAGTGCTAAGAAGTAAAGCTAACAGCATGTCGGTGTGAGTTTGGAGGAAAGAAAAAAGAAAATAAAAGAAAAGAACTCGGACGGTGTCAGTTTGGAAAGCTTGACTAAGCAACAGTGAGTAAGTAGTGTTTATATCTCTCTTTCACACACACACACACACACACACACACACACACACAAAGTAAAAGTTTATCCAAAATATAATGGAATAACGTTATAGATCTGAGAGTTTAAAGGGAAGTGAACACTCGGCATAAACACGAGTCATTTCTTTTAAACAGTGGAATTATTTTGAAGAACAAGAGACAGAAAAATGTAAATATAAATATAAATATATACACACACTTTTTTTTTTTCTTTTTTCACTCGACAAAGAAAAACAGTGATTTAGCTTTAGCCATCGTGCTACTACTTACTAGGGGTCGTTTGTAAACCTGGGTGTTCGGGGAGGCTGGTATCCGTAAAGATGGCAATAAAGCACGTCGAAACAGAAGCAACACATCTCCGCCGAGACCACCATCTTCCTGGCCGAGCCCGGTCCCGGACTGAGGTTCGGCGAGAGGCCGGTGCTGGAGTTGTAGCCTCCTGGAGTTGGAGACAGAGTGGTGGTTGTGCTGTTGCTGTTGCTACCACCACCACCGCCGCTACCACCACATCCACCTCCACCGCTGCTGCTGCTGCTATTACTACTACTACCACTACAGCTCCCGCTGCCCCCCGGACCCCCGAGGCCGTTCACTCGATTCACGCTTCCGGCCACGATCGTCGACGTCGAAGACCCGATCCCCAAGTCCGATCCGCAGTGCCCGGTCCCGGCTGCCCCGCCGCCCGCCCCGCCGGGACCCCCTGATCCGGGGGATCCCGACAACTTCTGCTTCTTCACCCCGCAGCAGCCGGCCGCCATCTTCGAACAATCTGCACCGACACACCGCTTCCGACCCATCGCCGTCACGGCGGGAAGGGCGGGGCCAAACGCCGACCACGCGTAAAAATCCCACTGCGTCACGACGTACGACGCACGACGCTCCACCTTCACCGCTTTATTTAGTTATTTATTTATTTATAATTTGTCTTCTTCGTCTTCTTCTTCTTCTTCTCCTCCTCCTCCTCCTCCTCTCCTTCTTCGGAACGTAGTCACCCAGGAAGTACGCTGCTTACGTAAAAAAATATTTTTAAAAAATAAATTTAAAAAAAAGGGGGGGGGGAGGTGAGGGGGGGGAAAGAAGGATTTCCAAATTTTCCCAAGAGATTGCAATGTCACCTGATGTGTTTAAAGATAGAGAAAGACAGTAAGGAAAAGAAGAAAACGTAGCCTACGCTACAGCCTTACGCAATGTTCGCAGATAGGCAGCTCCAGCTGCGTCCCAGGGATCTGTTCAGTCAAATAAATGGGGAATAAAAGTCCTAATGTTGTTGTTGTTGTTGTTTTACCTCCTTCGGATGCCAGGCTCATCAGTTCACCAGTTCATGCGTCCCATTTTAAAACAAACAATCCATAAACAAAAAGATAAATATGAGCTAGCTAGGCGGATGTTGGAGAGCGCAGACACCGCACTGCACCCTCTATGAGCACTGTGCGGGAATCCGGGGGCTCGAGCACGCAGGACCCATACGTCTCTCTCTCTCTCTCTCTCCCTCACTCTCTCTCTCACTCTCTCTCTCTCTCTCTCTCTCACCGCACGAGACGAGACGTTCCGCCCCGGAACCGTGGGGTTTTTGTCAGTTGTTTACTTGCATACGATCCCGGTCGTAAACAGACGAGTGTCAGCTCAGCTCGAGGAGGCGCAGGGACCCAAGAGCGCGAGCACGCACCGAAAATCGACGCAGTTTTCTGCTCTCTCTCTCTCTCTCTCTCTCTCTCTCTCTCTCTCGGCGTCACTGAAAACTACGAGTCATTTCTGAGCTCATCAGTGAACCGGTGCTCGGTTTTCTCGCCTCCCTGCTGTCACCTCACTGCTCAAAGAAGCGAGCTTAAAAGTTTTCTCCCGGTCGGCTGGAATGCTGTCATCAGGACATAAGGACGCTTTTTTTTTTTTTTTTTTGTTAAAGCTGCACGACAACATAAACAAAGCCGTCCATCATCCGGATTCTCCCAGGCTGTGCTCGATGTTCCATGCAGAGCAGCTGGGCCTTTATTTTTAGTTGTTGTTGTTGTTGTTGTTTGGTTGGTTTTTGTTTTAGGATCCTGTGCGATCATGCATGCAAAGCCAGCACAGCCAGCCGTAATCACTTCTTCCACCATCCAGCACGTATTTTACGGCCAATTCTTACGCATCGTGCGTACTCTGGAGTCTGTATTCTCAATCACGGCTACGTGAAAAGAATTGGTATGACCGACTGAATCTTCTCGGAGTCGACTCTTCACTGAGGAACCGAGCGTCACTAGTGAATCGTGTGAAAAGGGTTGCCAGTGTTTTGGGGTTTTTTTGTTTTGTTAACGCCACTTTTGAAGCAAGATTGTGGATGAAAAAAAACCGACTCAGCAGGTGAGAGATCAAAATTAAATATAATAACATTTTCCACAAAAAAAAAAAACCCTGTAGCAAACAAAGCGAAAGTATTTCTTTCTCAAGTTCAAAAGTAACGATCATACAGCTCTCATCAATGAAATTATTCTGATTAACTCCAAATAAAGACCAGCTGTTTCTGTAGGATTTTCTTCACCTCTTCTTTTTTCATCCGACTGGTGAAGCAAAGAGCTTACATAGCAGGTACGGGGTCTCGCCTGTCGAAAGATACCGATCAGGAGAGGGGTACAAAAGAATATCCAAAACATTAGATGTACCATGGAACACAGTGAAGGCCATCATCAACAAGTGGAGAAAATGGAGCACCACAGTGACCTCACCAAGAACAGGACGTCCCTCCAAAATTTATAAAAGGACAAGACAAAAACTTACCAGGGAGGCCACCAAGAGACCTACGGCGACATTAAAGGAGGTGCGGGAACAAGTGCTGATTAGTCTCTGCATGTGACAACAATCTCTCCTGTTCTTCACATGTCTGGGCTATGGGGTAGGGCGGCTAGACGGAAGCCCTTTCTCACAAAAAAAAAAAAAAAAACAACCAAACATCTAAACTCAACTAAATCACCCCAAACCATGTGGCAAAATGTGTTATGGTCTGATGAGACTAATTCCAAAAGATGTAATAATTCCATCATTCCAAAACGTACATTTGGTGCACAAAATAAATAAATAAATAAATCACCAAAAGAACACCATATCCACGGTGAAGCATGGTGGTGGCAGCTTCATGCTTTAGGGCTGCTTTTCTTCAGCCAGAACTGGGGCTTTTATCAAGGTGGAGGGAATCATGAATATCTACAAATAACAGTCGATTTTAGTGAAAAACCTTCAGGTGTCTGCTGGTAAACTGAAGATGAAAAGGAATTCCACCTTTCAGCAGGACAATGACCCAAAGCCTACATCCACATCAACAAAGGGTGTGTAGATTTTTATATCCACTGTAAGTGCAGACAGCGTGTCTGTGATGTACGGAGCCATTTCTGTTGTAGTCGGGACTTAATTTTTCTTTATTATTATTATTAGTAGTAGTAGTATTTCTAAATATAGAAAGTTAGGAGAATAAGGAGGAGGAGAATTTTAAAAAAAAGGATATTCATTTTCAAGACTAAAACAGTTACTTGTTTACTTGTTTTTGGACTTAAGAATGCGTGAGTGTAAATACAGCCACCATTTTTAGATATTTTTTGTGCTGTTTTTTGAAATGTATTTGGGATGGAAATGTTGCTGAGGCTTGGCAACCCTGGGTGTGGTTATCCTAAGGAAGAATAACTATGCTATAGGGTAGCATTTCTCCTAGCTGTGAAATCTGGGCTCAGCTACATTCAGATCTATTTGGGCAGTCAGTGAATCTCCAGCTTTATTGCTGTTAATAAAACAAAATTCCCAACACACAATGCATTTCTGAAATCATTAAAGTGTTGATTATCTACATGTGAAGGAAAAATGTTTATATAATTCTCGAATGATCTGTGCTTTAAACTTTTGTCAAGATTGATTGAAATTTTTTCGTAATTTGGGACACAGTCTTGTGGGTTTAGGTGTTTACTTTCATTGTAGTCTGTAAAATGTTTAAAACATTATTTATTCGTAGCATAATTAATCATGATATCAATAAATCGATCTGCAATAACAGGACTTATCAGTTTATCATTAACATATTCTAATATTGTATGAAACAGCAGACTGAGTCAAACTGACTAACATTCCATAATTCATTTATTACAGCAATAATGACAATAATAGGGTTTAGAAAATCCTCAATATTTACCAAATTCAGTGTGAACAGGCCCATGTAAAATAAAAAAAAAATACACACAATACACAATAAAACACCAATAAACGGTAAGTAAGGTTTTACAACCCCAATTCCAAAACAGTTGGGACGCTGTGTAAAATGTAAATAAAAACAGAATGCAATGATTTGCAAATCTCATAAACCCAAATGTTATTCACAATAGAACATAGAAAACATATCAAATGTTTAAACTGATGGAAATGGACCATTTTAAGAAAAAAAATAAGGTAATTTTTAATTTGATGGCCGCAACACGTCTCAAAAAAGTTGGGACAGGGCAACAAAAGGCTGGAAAAGTAAGTGTTACTGAAAAGAAACAGTTGGAGGTTAATTGGCAACAGGTCAGTAACATGACTGGGTATAAAAAGAGGATCTTAGAGAGGCGGAGTCTCTCAGAAGTAAAGATGGGCAGAGGTTCACTGATCTGCGGAAAACTGCATCTACAAATTGTGGAACAACTTCAGAATAATGTTCCTCAACGTAAAATTGCAAAGACTTTCAATATCTCATCATCTACAGTAAACAACATCATCAGAAGATTCCGAGAATCAGGAGAAATCTCTGTGTGCAAGGGACAAGGGTGAAAATCAATATTGCATGCCCGTGATCTTCAGGCCCTCAGGCGGCACTGCATTAAAAACAGGCCTGATTCTGTAATGGAAATCAGTGCATGGGCTCAGAAACACCTCCAGAACTCATTGTCTGTGAACACAGTTCGCCGTGCCATCCACAAATGCTGGTTAAAGCTCTATCATGCAAGGAAGAAGCCATATGTGAACATGATCCAGAAACACCGCCGTCTTCTCTGGGCCAAAGCTCATTTAAAATGGACTGAGGCAAAGTGGAAAACTGTTCTGTGGTCAGACAAATCGAAATTTGAAATTCTTTTTGGAAACCATGGACGCCTCGTCCTCTATACTAAAGAGGACTAAAGAGGAGAGGGACCATCCGGCTTTTTACCAGCACTCAGTTTAAAAGCCTGCATCTCTGATGGTATGGGGGTGCATTAGTACCTATTGAATGGGCAGCTTGCACATCTGGAAAGGCTCCATCAATGCTGAAAGGTATATACAGGTTTTAGAGAAACATTTGCTTCTGTCCAGACGACATGTTTTTCAGGGAAGGCCTTGTATATTTCAGCAAGACAATGCTAAACCACATACTGCATCTATTACAACAGCATGGCTTCGTAGTAGAAGAGTCCGGGTGCTGAACTGGCCTGCCTGCAGTCCAGACCTTTCACCAACTGAAAACATTTGGCGCATCATGAAACGAAAAATACGACAAAGAAGACCCAGGACTGTTGAGCAGCTGGAATCCTGTATCAGACACGAATGGGACAACATTCCTCTCCCAAAACTCCAGCAACTGGTCTCCTCAGTTCCCAGACGTATACGGACTGTTGGTAAAAGAAGAGGGGACGCTACACAGCGGTAAACATGGCCCTGTCCCAAATTTTTTTGAGACGTGTTGCAGCCATGAAATTCAAAATGACCTGTTTATCACTATAACACACAGGTTTCCTGACAGAAAAACAAACATCTTTCACTGTGTGACAAAAAAAACTGCTGGAGGTCATCATAGATGTGCAAAGTGCAAACTGAGTCGACCTACAGAGTGTAAATCTATACAGTAGATGTCTATAGAGTCTAGAGCAGGGGTCTCAAACAATAAACCGCCCACGGGTCAGAACCGGCCCGATAAAGGTTCTAATCCGGACCATCAAATAATTTTAGAATCTGTGTTGTAAATTAAAAAATCACTTTATGGACTGTAATTGAACAATTTATTTTTTTTTTTTTTTTACTAACAAAATGTGATGACGATGAGAAAATCTTCATCAGCAAGCTAAAAAAAAGTCGATGGTGTAACCACATGTTTTTTCCAAAAGACCTCGTTCACATTGAGTGAGTGGGAGTGAATACCTACGCAATCACAACGCTTATGTGTTTAATTTGTCCTCAGTTTTCCCCGGAGTGTGTACAACAGCGAAGACTTCAAAAACCACCACACAGTTTTAACTTGTAATAACATTTATACAGAAAATAGGAAAAGGAAGTGGAAAATCTATACATCTTAGTGAAGACCTCACCTAAGATGTATAAATAGGAAATTTAATTCCTTTTAGCTATGAAATAAAATGATAGGAATGTTTTTAAGCTATCTATAGAAACAGGACGTTGTTTAAATCCAACCAATAAACAAATTAAAAAATAAAGTCTGTGGTGCAGTGGGAAACGTCGTCTCCTTGTGGAGTTTCCTCCAGGTTCTCCGGTTTTCTCCGTCTTCTCAAAAGCATGACTGTAGGTGGATTGGCTGAGATACATAAATTGCCCCTAGGTAAGTGTGTGTGTGTGTGTGTGTGGATATACTGGCATCCTATCCAGGGAGTATTCCCGTTTCCCGCTCGTTGTTCCCCGGATTGAGGATTCACTGCGATCCTGAAGCAGTTACTGCTGATCACTGAAGACCTTGAACCTCATCCAACTCCGGTATAAATGAGTAAAGCTGACTTTCCGGTTCATCGTCCTTCATTTGTTCAGGTGATTAAGGGGACGCTCGGAATTCTGTTGAGTATCAACACTCATGATCAGGAGCTAAAGCTAAAGCTCTCTGCTCCTACACTCAACACACTCAAAGGCACTTCAGTTGAAACGAAAGTGAAATCTTCATGTAGTGAACTCCGAGTTACATCATTAAGTTCTCTGATGATGCAATTCTGCCTGCAAGTGCAAATACTTTGAATTTTTATGAATTTTAATATCATGAGATTGTACAAAGACGACGTTCAACGATCATATGTTTTACTGAGCAGCATTAAAATCCAGTCTGTCTCACATGAAAGGTAATGAATTTTATTCAAATGTTGTAAATGAGGAAAGACCGGTCTCTTCTTAAAAGTGCTTACAAAAGCTATCCTGGATATTTAATGCTTTATTTTGTGCCGGATTTTTTCAAATTTCGTGATGCAAATTGCTGAAGTAGTTCTGCGAGGTCTTTCGCAGTGATGTTTGTTGGTAAACGAGACCTTTTAGCTGTACCCATGTTTGACTCGCGTGAATCGAAGAGGGCTTTGACTGAGCACACGTCGTGATGACGTCACATGACGCGTCTCGGCCCAAATCTGTAGAAAATCTGCGGTAATTCTGAAAAATCGCAGCTCCTCCGAATATCGTGTCGTTTGCTCGATTTCACGTTAATTTCTGTCATCGCAAAATCCAGGAGGGACCGACTGACACAAAATCTGATGCTTCCACAATCATTTTTAGTGTGAAAAATGTTACTTAAATCCACAGATATATAACTAGTCTGGTTTTGGGGAAAAACACAGACTGTGACTGTACGATATTGATTTTTCCCTGCTTGTAAATCACCATTAAAAAGAAATAAAATGATAAGCAATTTAATTGTGCAGAATTGATAGGAAAATAAAAAATCGAGAAAGTATTTCCAGCATCTCAGGTGTAAGGAGAGTAGGGAGGAGTAATGATATTACCGGCTGTGCGGTCGGGAACTGCTTACCAGGCAGAGCCGATCACGCAAACTCAGCCGGGTGGTGGATTTATAGTAAAAAAAGAAAAAAAGGGAATAAATTGTCCTTTTTCATCCTTCATCCAGAAACCAAAAGATATTCAGAATATTTCAGTGACATCCCTAATAAATATTTACCTGATAAACTTAAAGCGTTCTGTTCAAAGTGTGTTGGCTCAGAATAGCGAGCACCAAATAAAAAGAACCATAAATAAGTTACAACTCTCAAAATAGTGACAGCGACGCTGAGAATATCTTTAACGGTCACGTCACGTCACGTCACGTGGCTCGCCGTTTTGTTAACCGACGGACGTAATGAAACAATCAGAACACAAACATTTCAACCATTTTATTGAAATCTACAATTTGAGATAAGTTACATGTGAGGAACAGATCTAAAGGATTCCCGATGATCCAAAATGTTAAACTCCATACGAATTGGACATTCAACAAAAATTTCATTCATTGATTTAACAATTTTACTACAGTAAGGTTGTGTTTGAAAAGTCACATTACCAAAACTATAGCGTTTTACGTTAAGGAGCTACGTTAAAAGAACACGCGGACAAGACAGGAGACGTTCTCAGACACGGTTTAAAAAGAAAGACGGTCACGTGTAAAAGACAAAACGGACAAAAAGGTAATGAGAGAAGAGCGAGCGGGAGGCGGAGCGCGTTCCGGTCTTCCAGAGACTTCAGGATTCCTCACGTACAGGAGTACAGCCGGAGAAGAAGCTGTTCTTGAAATTGTTCAGTCCTCTCTTGTTCTTGCGCAGAAAGCTGGGCATGATGGACTCTTCAGATTCCTCACTGTCGCTGTCCAGATCAGCGAGGACGGGCTTCTTCTCCAGCTTCAGGACTGACGACAGGTCGCTGATGTCTCCGATTTCCTAAAAAGAAGAAAACAATGGAAAGGTCACAATTTTTTTTATTATTATTATTATTTTTCTTTTTTAAACAGCAGAATCCCGGGTGGATTCCCTCCGGGGTTTTGTTTGGGTTCTGCGATATCTGTGACATCATCATCACCATCATCATCATCATCATACTTGAAGACATTTCTAATTTTGCTGACAAGCTGCCGGCTGAACAGTAGTGTTTGTGTTTAACCCAGAAAACGATGAGGTTAACAAAAATGTTTTACTATTTTAAAGATTCAAAATAATAGAAAAATGAAAGGTACAGCGCGATATCGCCGTTTCTTTTCCGATATTTAAACTAAGATTTATTTACTTATTTATTTATTTTACTGAAGCACTTCACATTTCACACACACAAAAAAAAATCAATTACCCTGTAAATATAATAAAGTATAAATATAAATAAAGCCAATCTTATCAGTCTTTATATGTAAATATTTCCAGTTCCAAAATATTTTTTTCACTCTGATTCCAATCTTTGGCGTTTGTTACAGGATCTGATATCCGATCCACCGTTTATTTATTTACTTATTTATTTATTTTTGCTGGTATCGGCCTGATACGGATGCTGGGTATCGGATCAGTGCCATCTCTAGTAGAAATCTTGTAACTGTCCTTAAAAAAAAAAAACCCATCAAAATTATAAAAAGATAATCACGATATCTCAGAAAAGTGTTTTGTGGCAATTGATCACAATATCAGTGCAATGTCACCACATCTCCTGGCGCTGGTTGGTGCCTCTGCTTCCTGTCTGATTTTAATCTCTTTATGGCGTCACAAATCGCTTGTAGCTTTGTCGCTTTCTAGAGTGAATCAATAATAATATTTCAAAAAAAAAAAAATTAAAAATTACCTTTTTAGTTGGTGGAACACAAGGAGGTCTGAAGAAGGTGGCATCTCGAGGGCTTAGAGCTGTGGGGTCTTCAGGAATAGAAACGGTCTCTTTGGACACATCGTTTATCTCGGCAACTTCCTGAAGTGAAGAAGATTAACAGCTCAGCTTAAGACTGCCGTATATAGAGATTCCTGCTATAAAATAAAATAGCTCAGTTATTATTATTATTATTATTATTATTAAATCCTACCATGCTGGCACGGTCGTCCATGTTGCGACACTTCTCGTGGTCACAGAGACAGTTCTCGCCGCACGTCATTCGTCCTTTGCGGCAGCGGCACAGTTTATTGACGCATCGGCCTTTACACGCACACTAACGCAAAACACAAATCACGTGAAGAAGATTAATGCGACTGTCGAGAGGGAAAAAAAAAAACTTTAAGTAGAAATATATAAAGCAGTGGTAAGAAAGAAATGAGCCACTAGAGGGCGTGTGTGAGTGATTTTATCACAGGTAAGGGTGTTACTAGGAACTTACGAGTGTATAAAACACGGCAGACCTGCTGTCAAAGGAATAAAATTCACACTTTGGATTATTTTTATAGCTACAATGTTGTGGAACGTCCGCAAGACGAGTTCGTTCCCGTTATCGCTTACGTTATAGCGGCTATAAACAGTCGTTTCCTCACCAGTCGTTTTTCCCTCTCTCTCTCTCTCTCTCTCTCTCAGTTAATAAGACAAAAACACACAAAGAAGCGTAAACCCCTTTGTCCTGAAGATGTTGGAAAACTTCCAGACTGTTACAAAGCCCTGACGCTGGAGACTCCTTCCGTAAAATAAACGACTCCTTACGGAAAGCGACACCATGTGAACAGTTGTACGTTTTTCTTTGTTAAACACGTTTTTCAAAGATGTTTACTACTAGCGTTAGGTTATGTGGATCGTCCGCCGAACGCGGCCCCGTGAGCGAGCTGTTGCTATAGAAACGATAACGTATTAGAAAGAGAGCGTTATTATAAACCCGTTGTTTACGTTACAGCCGGAACGACTGTCCGAGCCGCTGCTATAGAAAATTAATCAGCACTTTCTGAGTTGAGAATTCAGCGTCGCTGTGGTATGAAATAAAATAGCCTTCATAACGATAAACAGTTCACCTGCCACTTAACTTAGTGTGTAATTAACGGTAATCTCTGGTTGCTAAGCAACACAACGAACAACGATTAGGTTAATAACGCAAGTGTAACTATCTATCCGTTTTATAAACGCTAGTTATCCTCCATCTTCTTCTTCCTCCTCCTCCTCTTCCTCACCCCAGTCATTTTAGACTTCTTAGAGCCTCGTCTGCTTCTCTCTTTCTTCTCCGGACGCCACTCGTCCTCCTCCTTCTCAGACTCCGATGGAGACACCAGCTCGTCCAGGTCGATGGTGGGTTCCTGCAGGGGCGCTCGCGCCGTGGACGTTTTGGCTTTAGGCTTCAAGAAGAAAACCGCGACGTGAGGAACAACGGCACAAACAAACAGAAAGGAAGTTGGAACGTATACATATACGTCCACATCACGTCTGAGCGGATCGGACCACTCTATCTGAACCAGCTGTGGTTCAGGGATCAAGATTTACTGATGTGTATTTTATTGAAACAGTACTTTGTTCTGATCGTTCTGAAAATATTATGTCAAATATAACATGAGGTTAAATTTAATATCTTACCTTAGGAGGAATATATTCAAACGAAGTGTCGGGTGATTCGTGTGCTGCCGGAGGTACTTTCTTTGCGCTGGTCAGCTGAGCCAGAAGTAATTTCTGTTGAAGTCGAAATAGTTTGCGTCCTGATAAGTGACGTTCATAAATCAAAGAGCAAAGAGCAAACTAAATATCATCTACAACACATCATTAATGTTTATACCTGTTTGTATTGTTCAAGTTCTTCCAGGAGTCTCTGGTTTTGCTCAGCGAGTTCTCGCATCTTCTTGAGCTCCTCCTCCTGTCAGATCGTTTGTGTTAATCATTTGCGACGTTTCAGATTTGATAATAAAAAAAAGGAAGAGGATGTTTTGACGTTAACCTGAAACTTCAAACGCTGTAGCAGCTCTCTCTCCCTCTTGGACGTCTCCTGCTTTTCCTCCTCCTCCTCTTCCTCCTCCACTGGTTTGTTCTGTAACTGATGGAGGAGATAAAGAACCTACAAAGAACCAAATAAATAAAATAAACAAATAAAAAAAAAGATCCATCGAGTACATATATATCGAAATTTAAAAACCCTAGACGCTTAGAAATAAAGTTTTAGAAGCTTAGAAATCCTGGAAATAATTATTCTGAACTTTAAAAGTCTACCTTTTCCTGGTGTCTCTGCTCGAGCTCCACAAGGTGGCTCTGGTGCTCCATGTCCATAGCAGACATCAGCTTCCTCTCGTCACACAGCACCTTCTGCAGGTCCACGTGGTTCGCTCGCTCCTGCTTCAGCTCGCTCTCCAGCTTCGCGTTCGCCGTCTTCGAGGCCACAACCTGCATCGTGTCCAACACCGTATTAATAAACAATCCTATGCTTGTGTGCAATATATACCATCTCAACAGACTTGTTAATACCTAATCGTACGACCAAACATCACATCATCCTCCCAAATCAATGATACCAAACCATCATGAATTTAAGATTTCAGCGCAGATACAGTACACTGTACGTATCTGATGATCTGGAGCCATGTAATTGTTCCATGATGAATAATAAATAGTTTAAATAAAAATGTTCTCATCCTAGAGTACTTAACGATTTGAGACATTTTGGAGCACAAAAACAAAAACAAACAAACAAAAAAAAAGTAAGCTGTCCGTCTCTAAATCCAAATGAATTCTTACCTCAGACATGAGAATTTTTAAGGCACTCTTGGCCTCCACAATGGTGGTGATCGAGTCCCAGCGCTGCTTCATTCGGCCTTCGTTATCAGCATCCAGAACCTTCTGCTGCAGGTCGGCGATCTGAGCACTCCTACGTGTAAGAGAGACAAAAAAAAAAACACACACAATACATAAAGACACTGATAATATTACAGCCAAATGTTGTACAATGAATTATTATTAGAACCCAAAGCACCAAGGGTATCTTGTTTTTTTTCAGCCATTCTGGAGTTTTTAAGGTGCTTAGAAACTCACGAAACATCGAAAGTGCATCAGGGTTTGCCCAAAGCTTGGACCCTTTACCATTCTTTCCCATTGTAGGCATCCATTTTCACCAACATGCACCAAATATGGTAGGCATATGGGTTTTCTTAAGACATATTTCACATACATTTTCTTCACCCAGCAGGAAGTCAGCCATTTTGAATTTTCCATGTTTTGACAATTACCAAACTTTTTAAATACTTCTAAGGGATTCAACAAATGAAAACAAATTTGGCCAACATGTCAGGAAGATATCCAAAATGCTAAATTGTGAAAGAAATGTTTACAATGTTGAATAGGCAAGGCGAAATTGTCATGGCAAACGTCACACCGCGCAAACAGGAAGTCATGGCCCAAAGCTCACGTGTACGGTATGTTCAGTGTTGCATAATCACATAGCACCACCAACCGGCAACATTAAGTGCAGATTATAACCTTCTTCTAGAGGGTTCATCAGATACACTGCTGCAGGCTCAGTGCTTGGGCCCAATGATCGCTGCTTGCAGATGTATTTGGTTATATTATATAGCTATATCTGTAGCTGACCTGAGGTCCATCTCAGTCTCCAGGTTGTCCACTTGTTTACTGATGGAAGCCTCCAGCTCTCCTCTACCCTCCAGCTCGGAGATGGTCAGGGTGCGGCGCTGTGGAAAACATGCAACAAAAAGTAGTTTTGTTTGCTTTTCAGTTTCCCTCGTTCATATCCTCATGGTCAGTTCGTTTCCCAGATTTAGCAGCAATCTGAAAAATACTCACGCGGACTTTAGCCACAGGTTTCTCTCCAGACTCCATCTGCTGGCGTAGCTGTGCGATCTCCTCAGCTAACATCTTCCTGTCTTCGAGCAGGTCCTGTAGGTGGCGTCGAGCCTCCTCCGTACTCACCAGCACCTCCACCTCATTCAGCAGCCAGGTCTAACAGAGAGAAACGTTTTAAAAGCCGGGACACGTGCATTTAATATCGAAGGCAATGAAAACAGGACATCGCAAAGTGATTACCGGAAAAATTCTGGGTGAAGTGATGATACAAAATCGATAGTGTGACACATTTTCGGTGCAAAATACTGAGTTATAATTTTAATAAATAAAACTTATTTTTTTAAATAAAAATAAAAAAAATAAAAGTTTCTGTACTCCTTTTCAGTGTCTATTTATTTATTTAATAAAGTAAACCTTTAGTACAAAAATACATGTATTTTTGTAGACATTATATATTGTTAGTTTTGTGCTTAATCTATTTAAAAACATAACATTTTACAATGATAATTTAATATAAGCAATATAAAAATATCATTTTTGTAAACATTAAATATCAAAAAGTTTGTACTTAATCTTTGAAATTGAAAATTATTTATTTATTTCTCCTTTTCAGTACTTAATATTTGTTTGTTTTATAAATAGTTTTAAAATAAAAAATAATTTTATATAAAAAAATAAATAAAATTCTATCGCTCAGCCCTACTCTATACATTTATAATATATCCAAGTATTCCCAAGTGTGTGTGTGTGTGTGTGTGTGTATATATATATATACACATACATATACATACATATATACATATACATATATACATACATATACACATACATATACATATATATACACATACATATACATATACATATATATACACATACATATACATATATATACACATACATATACATATATATACACATACATATACATATACATATACATATATACACATACATACACATACATATACACATACATATACATACACATACATATACATATATATACACATACATATACATATACATATACATATATACACATACATACACATACATATACACATACATATACATATACATATATATACACACACATACATATACATATATACATACACACACACACAGCAATAGATAAATATCTGCAAACCACACTATATAGATTAATTCTATCTGTGTTTAGAAGTTGGATGTACCTTGACTCTGCTTGCGATTCCCTCCATACCGCGGTTCTGAGTGTCTTTGCGTTTCTCGGCCACTTCACTCCTTTTCTGAAGAGCGTCCTTCAGGCGTTTATTAGCTGCAGCGGCCTGAGAGATCACAGATAGACCGATTAAAACTTCGACAGAACAGTTCCAGCGTTTTTCCCCCCGAAACATATCACAGTTTGTCATTTTCTATTTCAGGGATCATCAGCTAAAAGGTCAACTTCGTTTAAGCAGAAACGTTTATTACCTCCTCAGTTTTGCGCCGCAGAACGTTCGCTTGTTTCTGGAAATCCCTTTCCAGCTTCAGCATCTCGTACTGACGTTTACGATCCTGTCACGAGAGACGTATCAGGAATATTTATCTTTGGAGAAAATACGCCTTTTCATTTTGCTTACAATCTTAACCCTAGTCCACATTTAACGCAGGCAAATTTGAATGAAAGCAGCTGTATAAGGATCACTGATTTTATTAAATAATTATTTCATCTCAAACACAAAATGCACAGTGCCTAATATAAACCCAAATTATTCATTTATTGGTGATTATCCCATCGTTTTTAATGCAAACCTGTTCCTTAATTCGCAGAAATGCACAATATCAGGTTTAATTTTTAATGTCTGTCTAGAAACATGCCATACGTCATTTTTTGGAGGTGAAATGACATTAAAATTCAAATCATTCAACTGAAGTACTGTTTTTGGTTAGCTAGCTAGTTCGTTACTAGATCTGCTTTGTTGCATATCAGATAGCACAGTGCGATCTCAGTTAAACAAGATGAGTTAACTAAAGCTAGCCAGCTAACCATAACTAGTTAGGTCACTCGTGTTAGTTAGTGGTGTGGAGAACGCAACATGGACGGCGGCTATTATCGTCAAAAAACCAAACCGAGACCTTTTCTTTCAGCTGCAAAACTTCTTTATCTTTCTTCTGCTTCCATATACGGAATTTCTCCGAGTCCTCCTTCATCTGCCTCATCAGCTGCACTCGCTGGGCCTTCATAGCCTACACATGCACAAAAGCGAGAAAAAAAACCTCATCATGTCACTAAATACCACCCGTAAACACATCGATATCTCTGCGGACACATCTGTAAGCGCTTCACTGTTATTCTATCATTACAGGCTTCGCCTGGTGACGTACCTGAATCTCCTGATTAAGCTTAGCGACGCTGCGCACTGAGGACTCTTTAAGCTTCAGAAGCTTGGACTGGTCCTGCAGTTTCTTCTTCAGCTCCGTCATCTGCCCTTCCAACTCCTGTAACCTCTTCCTGCGCTGCTCACTCAATCTGTACAGGTGTGGAGGGAAGTATTTAGGGTTAAGCGCATCATCTATAAGGCAGATTTGCGAGTAGGCTTGTGCGATATAACGAATTAATCGTCTCGACGCGATATTTCACTGCCACGATATCCAGTGATGTTTACTCTGATATTATATCAGCAGACGTGCCAAGCTTTATCCGTTTTGCGTAGGAGCTCCACGAAGTACGAGTTCTCACTCAAAACTACTCCCGAAGACCGGTGTTTTTCCTCCCAGATAAAACGGGAGATGATCCAATCGACATACGAATATGAAATGATTTGCGCAGGTGTTCTGAACTTGTTCTGATATTAACTCTGGTTTTCTGGTCTCTCAAAAGTGAAAAAACAAAGTCCTACAACATCAAGTTGTAGTATATAATAATGTTAATGGGGATGATAATTAGAAAGTGGTTGAATACTGCGTTCGAACGCTTTGAGCAGCAGATCCACGGTGAAAATGTCAGCCATGTGGACATTACACAACCGATTTATAAAAGGATTATATAAATAACGTACTGTTATGGTTCGTTTTTGTAACTGTTTACCGCACATTAACTGCAGAATCACCTAAAAATCCACTATCCAGTTTGTGTGATTGTCTCTGCCTAGTAAGCAGTTCCTGACCGCACAGCTGGTAATAATATTACACCTCTCCTAATCTCCTTACACCTGACGTGGTGGAAACGCTCGATGTCGGAGGGGGAATCGATATCGCACAAGCTGAATTGCAGGCATGAGCTCACTTTGCTTGATTGGTGTCTTTCTTAGCAGAGTGCAGTGCAAGGATCAGATCTTCCTTCTCTTTCTGTAGGGATCCAACCTCAGCCTGGAGGTTTTTGATGTTCTCCTATCGGATCGGATAAAACAATATTCAAGTAACCGAATGGCCAGTAAGAAAGAAGATTGTTGTCTCCAAAAACACATTTTATAATATCCTTTGCTTTTAGTGATAAAGTGATAAATCTACTACCTGATATTCTGTTTGTATTGGCTCCAAGTGACTGTCATTCTGGCACATTTTCTTGACGAAGGCCTCTTTAAGTGCAAGGACTTTATTGAGCTCAATGAGCTCCTTGGACATCTGAGCCTGCCTCAGAGCATGCTGGGTAGTGAACATCTCTGGGGAGTCCTTGGCCTGAGCTTCAGCATTGCTGGCCTTAAGAGGAAGGAAAAGATGAGGTCTTAAAACGACTACAGCAAACTGTACTTAAGATAAAACTGTAGTCAATCTTGATATTAAAAGCGTACCACAGGTGAGCCGGTGGCAGGACTGCGGCTCGTGTCTGCAGCGTTGCCCTCCGCATCGACCTCCAGAGACGTGGAGCTGCCAGAGGTCATGGCGTCGATGGTGGCTGCGATCCCTGCACTCTCATGCTACAGAGACAAACGGATGAACGGCACCTCAAACAATCACAAAGGTAAAATTGACAACATGTGCTTCCCCCCTGGTCACAATCAACCACTTAGAAAACAACTTGATTAATGATCTTTAATGAACACTTGACCCTTTTCACTGGGTTTGAATCCCAACATTCAAAATCTTGTTTTCAGCGTTCGGCACTACCAACACCGAGTGTCTAAAAGCAGCGTTTATACATTTTCCGCATGGCTCAACTAACCACGGTTCGGCAAAGAGCGGCCAACTCAACCGCAGTCCATCGTTGGGGGTCATAACGAGGCCGTGGTGCATGTTTGAAAAATAAATATATGATTTAATAGTTAATAGTAATAGTATTACTATAATAGTAGCTATTTAATAGTAATTTACAAAGAAACACTAAATTGAGTTTAATATCTCATATCGCATTTGTAACATTTAAAAAAAAAAAAAAAAAGAGTAAAAGTTGCATAATTATTAATATAATCAGCGTAAACGTCACTGGATATGACGTGTAGAGATGATTAAATCCTATAAAATAAAAACACAATCCTACTACAATGAGGTCCGGCATTCAGTAACTCCTGACTCTTACTTGTAGCTCCAGGATGAGGTGCTGAAGGCTTCGGATGACCTCCACGTTCTCCTTCAGCTCCTGATCCTCCAGGGTCTCCACCATCTTCTGAAGGTCCACTTTACACCTGAACCAAAGTCATGGATACAGTCATCAACTAGAATCATTACATCCAGTATCTACTGCCATGGATAATATATATTATATGATCAATGGCACTTCAAGCTTACGCGGCATGCCGCCTCAGTTCCTCTAACTTGCTCTGAAGTTTCTCGTTGACTTGCTCAGTCTACCAAAGGGAGAAAAAAACCAAAAACAAACTAGATAACGTCAACCAAGGTCGCCAAACTTTGTAAATCACCTTTTGTGGATTTAAACTGCGCCATCAGAACAGCCTGACTCCCAACAAAAGCACCGTGACGACGTATCTGAGGAAAGACGTATCTGAACGAAGCCAAATAATTCTACTCATAGGAATTCGTGTAGTGAGAAAAATGGTGAATATATCGAGCAAATTCTGTAAATAAAAGCTTTTGTTTTGCCATGATGCCAGACTTACGGGACACCTGGTATCGGTGTCACACTTAAATTAAAATACACACCATGATGATCCTCTCACACATGAGGGCAGTCTGTCCTACGGCCTCGCTCAGTTCTCGACTCAGCTTGCCGTTCTCCTCCTGTAGACAGCGGTTACGCTCCAGGATCTTCGACACGTTCTCGGCTTCCTCGGACCTGCAGCACAACGGTTCGACTTTTAGAATTCCCGAATCTGGAACGACGTTCTTTCCGGATGCTTAATAAATTGTGCGTCTCCATCTGTCTAACAGACATGACGTTATAGTGCCTAAAGAAACTGGGCACATGTCAACACGTACATGCAGATATTTTCTAGCTTGTTTTGAAATTGTTGCTCAACATCATGACCCCCTTGTTGATCAATCAATCAATCACTGAACTTTATTATCCACTTCTGCTGTACATACAGGGTTTTTTAAAAAAAATATGAATTTCAGTCTTACCCTGAAAGAACAGGAGCCACACCTCCTCGGGCGTGCAACAACATCACCTGAAGCTCTTGCACCTGCAGGACAAAGCAGACAAATTATTTATCGAGGAACGTTTACGGCAACAAGCAAACATTTCTACAGTATCCAAGGGCCTCATTTGTGCGCAAGAACCGTCAAAAACTGGTATTTATCACGCAAATATCGAGGAATCCCACACGTTCTAAATTGATGTGCTCGTGCACTCACCTCTACACTCATTTGCATAAAGAAACGCCCTCAAATTGCCATATAATGGTAAACAACTTCCGTTTAAAATGCACAGAAGCATGCCGGCGGTGCTGCTTTTGTTACAGACGACATGGAACGTGCCGAAAGGTCTAAGATGATCAACTTCACCGACAATAAAGTAAAGATACTGTTGTAAGAAGTAAGGCAAAACAAAAATGATTTATTTTTAGTTTTTGACGATTTCACGGACGATATTATGAGTACGTTTGTGCAAACAAGGCACCGTTCCAATCGGTTCCTTATAAAAAGATTTTACATCCCGTCTGTGTTATCTGTCTGAATCTTGTGAGCACCGAACTCAGTAATTAATCTCTCAATTACGATGATTGACGATATACCTGCTAGTACACTTTCCTACCACTAGGGGGTCCTGCATACAAACACATCCTCATAAGCAAAAAAAAACGTGATAAATCCCATTCAAGGCACAAAACCATGTGTACGCACTGGTCGATAAATGAGAGGTCTGTATGCTATTAATTTAAACATATCTGAATCACTCGCTCCGAACAGTTCGTCCTCTGTGGTACCTGCTGCTTGAGCCGTTTCATCTCGGCGGCTCGGGGATCCACGTTGAGAACCGGCTTGTTCTTGATTTTACGCGCGCGGTCTGCGTAACGCAGCGTGTTGATGGTCTCCTCGATGTTGGAGTCGGCCGGACTGACGCATGCGATCATTAAGGTGTGACTGTTCCCTCCCAAGGAGTCTGTGAAAGCGGAAAAAAAAATTAAACATACAGTAAAACAAAAACAAACAAAAAAAAAAAATAAAAATACAAGACTCTCAGACAAACTTTTAGACCTGAAGATGTTAAGCCATTAAATGTTTAATGTTAACGACCAATATTACAGAAAGACAAAATATATTCCTGACACGTGCAAAATGTACGCAGTTTAGTATTGTTGTAAGATGCAGCTGATTGAGGCAAATACAGGTGCATCTCAATAAATTAGAATGTTGTGGAAAAGTTCATTTATTTCAGTAATTCAACTCAAATTGTGAAACTCGTGTATTAAATAAATTCAATGCACACAGACTGAAGTAGTTTAAGTCTTTGGTTCTTTTAATTGTGATGATTTTGGCTCACATTTAACAAAAACCCACCAATTCACTATCTCAACAAATTAGAATACTTCATAAGACCAATAAAAAAAAACATTTTTAGTGAATTGTTGGCCTTCTGGAAAGTATGTTCATTTACTGTACATGTACTCAATACTTGGTAGGGGCTCCTTTTGCTTTAATTGCTGCCTCAGTTTGGCCTGGCATGGAGGTGATCAGTTTGTGGCACTGCTGAGGTGGTATGGAAGCCCAGGTTTCTTTGACAGTGGCCTTCAGCTCATCTGCATTTTTTGGTCTCTTGTTTCTCATTTTCCTCTTGACAATACCCCATAGATTCTCTATGGGGTTCAGGTGTGGTGAGTTTGCTGGCCAGTCAAGCACACCAACACCATGGTCATTTAACCAACTTTTGGTGCTTTTGGCAGAGTGGGCAGGTGCCAAATCCTGCTGGAAAATGAAATCAGAATCTTCAAAATGTTGGTCAGCAGAAGGAAGCATGAAGTGCCCCAAAATTTCTTGGTAAACAGGTGCAGTGACTTTGGTTTTCAAAAACCACAATGGACCAACACCAGCAGATGACATTGCACCCCAAATCGTCACAGACTGTGGAAACTGAACACTGGACTTCAAGCAACTTGGGCTATGAGTTTCTCCACCCTTCCTCCAGACTCTAGGACCTTGGTTTCCAAATGAAATACAAAACTTGCTCTCATCTGAAAAGAGGATTTTGGACCACTGGGCAACAGTCCAGTTCTTCTTCTCCTTAGCCCAGGTAAGACACCTCTGACGTTGTCTGTGGTTCAGGAGTGGCTTAACAAGAGGAATACGACAACTGTAGCCAAATTCCTTGACACGTCTGTGTGTGGTGGCTCTTGATGCCTTGACCCCAGCCTCAGTCCATTCCTTGTGAAGTTCACTCAAATTCTTGAATGGATTTTGCTTGACAATCCTCATAAGGCTGTGGTTCTCTCGGTTGGTTGTGCATCTTTTTCTTCCACACTTTTTCCTTCCACTCAACTTTCTGTTAACATGCTTGGATACAGCACTCTGTGAACAGCCAGCTTCTTTGGCAATGAATGTTTGTGGCTTACTCTCCTTGTGAAGGGTGTCAATGATTGTCTTCTGGACAACTGTCAGATCAGCAGTCTTCCCCATGATTGTGTAGCTTAGTGAACCAAACTGAGAGACCATTTTGAAGGCTCAGGAAACCTTTGCAGGTGTTTTGAGTTGATTAGCTGATTGGCATGTCACCATATTCTAATTTGTTGAGATAGTGAATTGGTGGGTTTTTGTTAAATGTGAGCCAAAATCATCACAATTAAAAGAACCAAAGACTTAAACTACTTCAGTCTGTGTGCACTGAATTTTTTTAATACATGAGTTTCACAATTTGAGTTGAATTACTGAAATAAATGAACTTTTCCACGACATTCTAATTTATTGAGATGCACCTGTAATAATAATAATAATAATAGTAATAAAAACAGTTATATTAGGCACAAACGTTTATTAAATTTGGGATTTTGTGTATAAAGTTTGAGACATGCTGCACTGAGAGTAGTAAAAACGTGGACGCTGTACATGAAGGGGTTCAGTAAAGATCAGAATACTTTTCGATCATAAAGCTTTTTTTCCTTTCTTTTCCCCCCTAAATAAACTCACCCTGCAGCAGACGAGTCAACTTGGAATCTCTGTAAGGTACGAACGTGCCCTTTTTGCTCTCATCTCCAAGCGCGCTGATCACATTTCCCAAAGACAGAAGGCCTCTGTTTATGCTGATTCCTGGCCATAAAACAGACACCGAGTTACAGATCTACAGCAACAGCCGTGATCACGGTGACCACTAATCGCTCTCTCCTCACCCTCTTTGAGACGATCTCCTTCAGCTTTAGTTTTCTTCTGCCTCTCGGATCCGGCGAGGTCTACCAAGTGCAGTTTGGAGACCATGGCATCGTTTCTAAAAACACACAGAGAATTAAATGAGAGGTTATGCTCGTTCCTCATGTTCCCCATCTGTTTCTCTTCATTACCATCACCACCCCCCTGAGATTGCAACTTTAGAGCTTGGTTTAGAGGTGTGCTTCGAGACTGGACCAAAAACAGAACCAGCTGTGTACAAGTCAAACAACGAGTACAAGGTCAGAAAGGAAGCGTGTGGGACTACGAGCGAGAGAGAGAGAGAGAGAGCGAGCACATGGGGGTGTCTATAAAATGGCCGACAAGAGGCCAAACCAAATTTCCACATCTATGTAATACACGTGTTCTGAGACAACGACTTCAACTATTATTACTGTATCCCTTCTACATGATTGTCCGTGTTATTTGTACTAATAAGAAATGGAAAATATTAACTGTTGCACCTCTGAAGAAATGACACATCACTCTTTAACTATCTACAGCTACATTTAATGACGTGGAACGTCCGCAAATCGAGTCAGTCCCTGTTCTCGCTTACGTTACAGCGGCTATACACAGTCGTTCCATCACCAGCCTCTCTTTATTCTCTCTCTTTTGACATTAATAAGAAAGAGACCGCAGCTTGTCGTGTTACCGAGAAACCGCGAAGAAGCGTAAACTCCTCCGTCATGACTGTTACGAAATCGCTGACACTGGAGACTCCTTCCATAAAACGTCACATAAGCGACTCCTAACAGAAATCTTCACCACATCAAACACATTACGTTCTTTTCTCAGATGACGTGGGGCGTCGGCTGTACACGTCCTGTGAAGGAGCTGTTACTGTAGAAACAATATGCGATTTATGTTATTTGTGTCAGAGCTGCTGTTTTTTTTTGTTTTTTGTTTTTTTTTAATTTATTTATTTATTTTAATAACTTAATACTTAACAATAATCTCAACTGGAAGATTTTATCTATTGACTTATCTACTGAATTTGCAAATTAACTGATTTAAAGCTGTTACTCATTTGTTTATTTTAGGGAACGGGGCAATTTGAGATCTTTAGAAAAATATTACAGTTGGGAACAAAAGAATAATAACAACAAAAAAAAAAAAAAACCCTGCAGGGTTCGGAGCGGCCCAAATCATCAGCGATGTACAAACAAAGCTGACTTTTGTTCCCGTGAGAAAGACAGAATTAACGAGTCCATGGTGCACTTGAGTAATCAGTTCATGCAAATGAGGCACACAACACAGAAAACATCACACAACCGACTCACTTGTCGCCTCCACGGCGCTGTTCCAGGCTGATGGTGAAGATGGCGTGGGAACGGGACGAGGCGGCGTTCATGGCCGTGGAGCCCACGGTACGGGCCGAGTTCCCCGTCTCCAGACAGCCCACCATCTCCTGAGCGGCGAACACCTCCTTCTCCATCAGACCTACAATCTGCAGCGGCACGTCGTTTCGAGGTCGACGCGTTAAGGATCAATTACTAGAACATGACTGATTTATCATCAAAGCTCTTTTTGTTGTTTGGAATTTCAAACTCACCTTGATGCCTTCCTTTGGATCTTCTCTGATGCTAATCACCGGTTTGTCCTTTGACGTACATAGAAGATCCAAAATCTCTTCGTTGTAAATCTAGACGAAAAAAACAACAACAACAACAACAAATAAGACAATACGGACAACACACGCTCAGTGACTCGCTGAAGAACGCCGTGTTCATGACCGAGTGGGAAGTTTCTGAACGACGCTCTCCAACTTGTAATTGGAAATTCTGAGCTTCTTGAGAATGCCAACTTCTAGGAGTCGCGATTCCGTGATGTCACCTCAACATGGCGGCGCTCGTAGTGATAAAGTTAGAATAAGAAACGATACTAAATACCAGGAGATACTTTAATAACCGAAATGTTAACTCGCTTTCTCAGGGTTTTCCCGAGATTTTTAGAGGGCTTAAGTGCTGTCTGGGTTACAGGGGGAGGTGGAGGAGGTTTCTTTTATAATTTGAAGGACATTTTAAAGTTATTTTAAAGTTTTTCGTGTTGTTTTCGACCGTAATCCTGGCAAAGCTGGCAACAATTATTATACTTATGTTATTTGGTTAAAATGAACAAACATGTTTGAGATTTAATAGGAAATAAATGCCTTTTTACGTTCATTCAGCTTAAGGTGCTCTGCTAAAACACTTCGTACCTTTCTACGGTAAGAAAAACCCTGTTTCTACAACATTTCATTTGGTATTAATAGTGAATCATCACACACACTTTAAAAATAATTTAAGCACTAAGCAAACAATTCCTTAATCCCAGTTTCCACTTTAGAAGGCCGAGTTTGCAGAAGGAGATTCCGAGTTGGAAAATTCCGAGTTCCCGGTTGTCAGCATGAGTATACACACTTACACACCTGCTTGTTCATGCAAACACCGAATCAGCCAATCACACGGCAGCATCTCCAACGTATAAAAGCATGTAGAGATGATCGAGATGTAAATATAAACGTTCAATCGTCCAAACCATCAGGATGGAGATAGAATGCGGAACGACTTTCTGGCGTCAGATGACGAGATGAGAGTATCAGAGTGCTCATGTCCTGGAATATGACGTGTTCAGTTACTTAAAACACGTGCATATGCACGTTTAAACATATAGAACATGATTTATCGCTTTCCTTACCTTTGTCCGTGTGGAAGTGAGGACATTTTTACGTTATATCTTACCATATATAGGATCATGAAGACGATTCTGTGTGTATACAGACCCGAATACGTAGACGTGTTTCTGGTAGATTTGAAATATACAACCTACACGGGTGTTACGTATATAATGTATAGAATTACAAGGCATGGATCGGACATCCAGGATGGATGAGATCGGAAAAGATCGGAATTGGAAATTCATTAGTACTGAGTTTTATTTATATTTTCTCCCTTCCCGAGTAGGAATTGCTGGTTGAGGTGGCAGTTCCTTTGGGTCTTCCTAGTTGGGAAGTCACTACTGCTGTCTCTCTCTCTCTCTCTCTCTCTCTCGAGCTGTGTTCAAGTCTCCACCAATTTGTAAACAAACCCCACCGATTTCTCGCAACAGATTAACAAATAAAAATGTGTTGTTTTTTTTTTTTCTTAAACGTGTGATGGAACAAAATCAACTTGTGCGCTGATCGAAATATCCGTCTTCATCGTGTATTTGTAACACCAAATTTCACCAAGCCAAATTTCTAGCACGTTATAAATCACGCTTTGTTAGTTACAACACCGCATCTCAGCCTCGATCCTTTTTTTTTTTTTAAAAGCTATATCGCTTACTATAAAAGGTGTGCCTAATAAAGTGGCCACTGCAGTAGTCACCGGTCGGCTTAGGTGCGCTCGGATATAGCGGGTCTTCGCAGTTTCGTTACGGCGGAGGCCGACATCGATCGTGTTCGAACGGAGCGAAAGAAACGATCGAATACTTCGAGAGGTTTTCGGAGGAAGGCGGTACCTCGAGATAGGAGACGGAGAGGAGGAACTCGCAGTCGGCCCTCTTGTCTTTTTCCTGAAAGATTTTCCGGACCACTCTGGGGATGACTCCGACGGTAGGCTCGTTCTCCTGCGCCGACGTGTAGGTGCCTCCCATGGAGAACGTCTTTCCTGAGCCGGTCTGTCCGTACGCGAGCACCGTGGCGTTATAACCTGCGAATCGATCACACGCACGCAGCACATCAGGCAGGCTTATAACCATTCACACTATATTACACCGACAGTAACGTTTACGCCACGCCCCCCCTCAGGAAAAGGGAATTTGTACAAACCTTTGAAGAGGCCCGAGAGTAAAGGCGACACGGCCGTGTCGAACACTTCCTCCTGCTCTGTAGTGGGATCGAACACGTAGTCGTATGTGAACGCTTTATCGTTGCCCACCACCACCTGAAACAAAAACGTAAGCACCCGTATAATTCAGCCCGGTGATGGAAGATGGGTGGAGCTTTAAGTAGATACATGCACTCATCAGCCACTTTAATAGGAACACCCGTTGCAGCAGTTTTCATACAACGCATAAACTCATGCAGATCCAGGCTTCAGTTAATGTTCACATTAATGTTCAGCTTTTTTCTGATCTTCATCTGCCCAGTGTAACCTGTTCGTCGTCTTCTGCTGTGTAGCCCATCCACCTCAATATCTGACATGTTCTGGGACGCTTTTCTGCTCACCACGGCTGTAAAGAGTGGTTATTTGAGTCATTCTCCTCTGACCTCTCTCATCGACAAGCTGTTTCTGCCTGAAGATATAGAGTACTGGGCAAAAGTTTTAGGCACCCTATTGTTTTTTTTTTAGTACAAACTTTGTTATAGATTTTTATTTTATTTTATGACGTCTACATGATCGAGTCGGTACAAAAAACATTTTAGATTCCCAAACATTAGTTTTCTAGCACGGAATGAAACGTTACAGATAAATGTTTGTATGTCATTAAAGAAAGCAGCGTATTACATAAGAGACACTTTTCAGACAGTAAACACAATGAAGGCTGCTGGGTTTCACTGCAGAAATAAGAAGCGAGTGCGAAAGTCAAAGTGTCCAGAAGAACTGTGTCTGGTTCTGCAAGATGCTCAATAAAACTTACCAGCTCATTTCCTTATAAAACTGCACACATTGTACCGGAGACTACTGTTTTTTATGTCACACCAAATATTGACTTTGTTTCTCTTTATGCTATTTTTTAAATGTAGAAACATTTAATTTCAGTATTTTGAAGGCATCTTTGCTCTACAGCATTTCTTTGCATGTGTCTAACACCTTCACACAGTACTGTACCTCTCGCTGGATGTTTTTTTCCACACCGCACCATTCTGTGCAAACTCTACGGACTGCTGTGTGTGAAAATCCCAGGAGATCGGTTTCTGAAATCTGGCATAAACACCCATTCCATCCTCAAACTCAGTGATATCGCTCAGATCTTCTCCACATTCTGATGTCTGATGTGAAGATTAACTGAAACCTGTATCTGCATGATTACCGCAACGTGATTGGCTGATTGGATAATTGCATGCCTGCCCAGGTGTACAGGTGTTCCTATTATTGTGGTCAGTGGATGTAGTGTTTAATTGTGACCTGTGGCTCTCCTGGCACGAATGTTAGGCAGCTCTGGCATCCTTCATTCAGCTCTTTGGGAACCAGAGGGCGGCAGCGGAGAGCCACACGGACCGGGATCACTTTATCCTCCTCCTTCGTCATGCTGAATGAACAGAAAATACAAAACAAATACATTCGGATGGTGTTTTACACTTCAGATGACTTTATTTAAGGTTTATGTAGTTAGTTATGGAGATAATGACCATCCTAACCTTCCTAAAGTATTCCCATTCATTCTCAAACAATGGCCGGCTGTTATATTATATATATACAGAACAGGCTTTAAACTTTAACTTTACCAGGTCACTCACAGATAAATATTCAGCTTAAATTATCATAAATTTAGATTAGCTAGCAAGAAGCTAACGGACTTCCACCGCTTTTTAAAACTCCTACCTGAGGGATGAATTAAGACGATTTAGCAGGAGGCGGCACAAACCTTAAAAATGTTCTTCAGTATCTTCTTTACGTCAGTAGTACATAAAACAAACTTCCACGCAGTTTACTTAAAAAGAAAAACGACCAAAACTCCTCTCGGCTGCTGTCACTTAAAAATAAAACACATCTACTAAACAACACAAGCAGCCATTTTGTTTCCCTTCTCGCTACACAGCGGTTTGCTTTCAGTTCACCCGCCACTTTCAAACGAGGAGCTCCGCCTCTGCGTCATGACGTCACGCCGCTCTGCGTCATCGCGCACACCGCGCTTCTGCTGCTGTGTTTGCTGCCACCTGCTGGTAAACTTATGCATAACACTTTTTGGACGGTTACATTCATAAAAAAATAAAAATAAAAATAAAAAAGATTAATAAGAATTGAATTTTAAAAAAATTTTAAAAAAAGATTTTGCGTTGTTTATTGCAGATAGGTGTCACAAAATGCATAATTGTCCTGCATAATCTTTTTGCAAGTGCTCCAGCACTTAACGAGTATTAAGTGTTAAATTAGAATTTTTTTTAGAGGCTTATGTCACTTTTAATGTTTTTATTTGACTCACCCTTGTACTTCTATGGACATCAAAAGTCTGTACACACAGTCACAATCATCCCTAATGAAGACAGATTGAGATTAGAGATGGCACGATACCACTTTTATCGCAAATTCCGATATCGATACCGAAACCTCGACCATCTCGAACCGACACCGAAAACCCATCCGATGTTGTTTTCTTTATAAAAAATAAATAAATAAATAAACTACTAAGCTTTCAAATGTTTTATTTTTACCTGAAGCGCTTCGCGGTTGACCTTTTTCACACAAAAATCATTTATATTGTAAATACAATAAATAGAATGCAGAATAAATATAATAAAATCAATCCTAACAAAAAGAAAACCAGTGCGGTCTTTTTACATGTCAACATTTCCAGCTACAAAAAAAAACAAAAAAAACCCTTCCTTATTTCAAATTTAATTCCAAACTATTGAGATTTGTTATTGCGTCTGATCCGGATCCGGATCCGTGGCCTGTCTAATGGAAATGAACTCACAGATATTCAATAACTTTGTTGTTGCACAGTGAAATGATTAGCTTGTACGCTCTCACTGAGGCTGCAGTGGAAAGTAAAGGATAAATAATAAGAGATAAAATAAGCACGATGTTTAAACACACTGTTTATACACACAGAAGATCATGAATAAGCAAAACATGGAGGTGGTGAGAGATTTTGATGGTTATTTAGGAGATTTGGCGTACAAACAGTTTTATAGATCAGATTCATTTTTGTGTGAACGCATTCATGATTTTTTATTTTTTTTAATAAACAATCCCCTGGAATTTTGTACATGGTTGAAAAAGAAACTCATAAATGACCACAGGAGATTTATATCTAAAGGAAATTACCTTTATTTTTTATTGATGACAGTCATATCAGTGCACTTTCCTTGTTTTCTGTTACAGAAAATTACACTTGCAACAATATAACTGAGCACCGTCATGCTCAGGCTTGTACAAATAAACAATATAAGAACGTCTGTATGTTAAGTTAATTTACTTTGCAGATATTTTCAAGTACAGCTGAAACACACAACTAACAGTCAGCTTCATAAAGCATATATTAATATAACAATAATGCCCAATAATGCAGCATTAAACTCCTTCACACGATATCACTTCTACAATATGTACAGTTTTAAAGTAGATCTTTCAAAAAGCCTTTAGATATAAATAATTTCAGAGATATGATTACATCCTGAAATAATTCAGAAAGAGGTCTTGGGTATTTTGTTTTTTAAAAAAAAAGACACACATGCACTCATTTAGCTACAGAGGTGAATGTATTTCGACGATTCGTGTTGTACACTGTGACATAAATACTGAGAAGTTAAAAACACACTCGGGTCAGTCAGCGTCTTCTGGCTTTTCTGATTCGAAAGTTTTCTCTGGCGAACCCGGCTGGACTCAGAGCTACGCAGGTGAAATTGGTGTTGAAGTCTTTCTGAGAAAGCTTTTTGAACACCACCTTGGTCTGGAGGTACTCTGTCCCGTCTTCTGACCTGCAGATATAATGTTCAGTTAGACATAAAGTTCTATTTATTGGTGAAACGCTGTTACGGGACAGTAATCCACGCCGGGGTGGTGCGATACACTCTGACCCCTATTCGTTTTCCTATGACATCACAACAGTCTGCAGTGTTTTATTCCTCTTATACCACAACGATGACAAATTTTAATTTATCAATGAATGACGCCACGCACTTTAGCCGTTTATAGCTACATTTAATGTTGTCAGTTCCTGTTCTCGCTTACGTTATAGCAGCTACAAACTATAAAGTCGTTCCCTCACAGCCTGTCTTTATTCTCTCTCTTACAGTTAATAAGACAAAGCGATTACGCAGCTTGTCATGTTACCGAGAAACCGCAAAGAAGCGTAAACTCCTCTGTCGAAAACCCGAAGATGTCGGAAAACTTATTGGGACTGGAGACTCCTTCCATAAACGTTACATAAATCAGTCCGTACGAGTTTTTTGTGATTGCTGCGGCCACGAACGCTCGATTTTGCTCCCGCTTTTTCAAACTTTGCGATGCGATTTGTGGAGTTTTTTGTGCTTTTTTTGTGGAAAACTACTTGAATCGCACAAAATAGTTGTGCGAGGTCTTTCGCAGTGATGTTTGTTGGTAAATGAGACCTTTTAGCTGTACTCATGTTCGACACACCTGAAAGGAAGAGGGCTTTGACAGAATGCGATGACGTCACATGACGTGTCTCGGGCCAAATCTGCGGTAATCTTGAAAAATCGCAGCTCCTCCGAATATTGCGGAGTTTCCTCGATTTTGCGTTAATTTCTGTAACCGCGAAATCCTGGACGGACTGAACGGTGTAGCCTAACAGAAAAATCCGCACCACGTACATTTTACTCTATTAAAACAGCAACATGTGTATTATTATGGTTAGATGACGTGAGGCGTTTGAAATGAACCAGCTGTTACTATAGAAACGATAACCGTCTCAGAACGAGCGCATTGATATAAAGCTGTGATTTGTGTCAGAGCCGGAACTACTGTCCGAGCTGCTGTTACAGGAAATTAATCAACTCCTTCTGTAATAATACATTTGTTCTAAAGCTCAGCACGCAGGAGGAGTTCTTACTTTTTCTCTGTATTTGTCACGATGATGTTTTCATAGTCCGTCTCTAAAAAGTCGCCGTCGGCCAGCCAGTACACCATCGTCTCGTCTTTAAGTCCTCCAGGGTTCACTCTGCAGGTGAGTCTGTAGCCAACGCCTGAGGAGCGGTTCATCACAGACATGCTGGTTAGGAATATAATTTAGTGTCTTCCTGCCTACTTTATATAATCTGTTATAGCATCTTATGTTATATAATCTGTTTATCTTAAAGATCTTCTTATTCCACATTCATCCAGCAGATCCTGAAGATCTTCTGATAAGTATCTCTTATATGTCCCTCGATCTCGTTTAAAATCCAAGGCTGATGGAGCTTTTTCTGTTGTTGCCCCTCGCCTATGGACTCCATTGGCTCTCCGCCTTGCACCTTCATTATCATTTTTAAGAAGAGGCTGAAAACGTGTCTTTTCTCCCTGGCGTTTTAATTTAAATCTAGTATTGTTGTTTGTTTGTCTTCTATGTTGTTTATTTTGATTTGATTTATATTTTCTCGACTCTGTTCAGCACTCTGGTCAGCTGTCCTGTGTTTAAATGTGCTATATAAATAAAATTTACTTACTTATAGCTCAAAACAAAAAAAGTGGAAATGACTCTAAACCAAAGAATGCAGTGAACTGGACTGTTTTAAGGTTGATTTCGTGTGAAAATGAAGAACAGGACCTAAACACATCTTACCTAAACGTTTGTGCGCAGTGTTAACGATCGCAGGCGCGCAGACTCCTGCATCTGCAAAATAAAACATGATGTTTCAGCATGATAAAACGTTTATAATCAATTGTTGATTAGTTAAAAGTAACAAAAGTAACCGTGTGCACTGGGTATAAATGCATACAGTGTAAACAGAAAGAGAGAGACGGCTCTGTTTAAAATCTATATCCTGAATGTATATATTTCTGTAAAGCTGCTTTGAGACAATGTCCATTGTTAAAAGTGCTGTACAGATAAATAAACTGAACTCTCGGATGATTAAAACGATAACGAATGGATTCATCGAGCACTTGGATTTGTAAATGAACTCTTTAAGTGTTGAAACGTACTGAAGCGAGCGGCTGTGGCAGAAGTCTGGATCAGCATGACAGCACTGATACACACACACACAGGTCCTAAACACACACAGAACACAGCACACTGTACACACACGAATCACAACAATACATCAACCTTACACCAAAAAAAAGGGCCAAGCCTTAAAATGGCAAAAATATGAATATTGTAACGGTCTGAACAACAAATCACTGGTCAGGAAATGAGCAAGAATTAAACAAACGCACTCCTGAGACCTCCTGAGGCCATCAGTTACTGCAGGGAACTTCAGGGAAAAGCTACAGACAGAGAAATTCACTTCTATAGTCTTTCTATAGTCTTCTTACGACTAATCTTTTAAGAAAAAAATAAACATCCCAGGAGATATTCCTTACACTTGAGTAAAATAATGCACTGATATTAAAATCAAAACTGCACTGCAAGTGAAAATATCCTGAACACAGACACGTTTTCGGATAACAGAAAGCGTATTTCTATTACACCATTACAATAAACCAAATATAAGATTATTAAACATATTTTTCTAGACATTTCTTCTAATTATTTTCACTTCTTTATAGACATAAATGCTTCAAAAATAACTAAACGATTAAAATCTAACGATAGAACAAAACTCTGTCAAACTTGAAACGAGTCCAGAATTATGTTTAATAATCTTCTTAAAAATAAGGAAAATGATTATATTCAAGATATTTTCACTTGATAAGACGTCATTCACTGCAGTGTGTAACTCCAAACTGTAATATCAGTGTGAGTTAGAAAAATAAATATTACATACAGCCTCTGTGTGAAGAATAAAGTGCAATAACGCTGAGGATAAACTGACACGTTTCAGACACGGCCAGGCTGAGGACATGTCTGTCTGTCTGTCTGTCTGTCTGTCTGTCTGTCTGACGATAAAAAGTCTAGAACACGCACACTTTCTTACTCATTTCTGCACGTAAACATCGTTTTCCTAGTATAGAATGTTCATTTTGTATAATTTTGTTCAATGTGTAAATAAAATAAGGCTATAATATACAAAATAATGAACACTGAATGTACAATAACCAGACAACATGGAAGATTTATTAGCGGTAAGATCTCTACTCTATTCTTCTTTAATATGAAATCACTTCACTGTGACAATATTAAGTAATAATAATAATAATAATAATAATAATAATAATAATAATAATAATAAGGTTGATAAAAAGCTAACTTTCAATAAGAAAATAAAATAAATGATATATTCGTGCAAACTATGTGCTCCTTAGTTGTGACGTCACAAATACAGAAGCTCTAAGATTTTGTGAAATTTCCTATTTTTTTGGAACCTGAAGTCTGACATACATATTTAACACAATATCATGGAGTGGAGTCAGAGCAGTTTATGGAAAAATGGAAACTGAACATGAAACAGAGTTAAAAATGATGTAGTTAAACATTCAGGAGTGTGATTTATTTATTATGTCACATTCCTGCAGTGTGGACTTCACTGAAATTTCTGTCCAAAAACCCCCCAACACTTACACTAACATTTAAAAAGTGAAAGTAAATGGCTGTGGCTCTCTCTTGTGGCGACCCCCATGAATAAAAATGCCACGTGACATGTTAGATAAGTGTACTGTAATTCATGTTATTTTCACATCAACACCAGTGCAGTAAAAGTGTTTAAAACAGAAAGCGGTGAGTAAAAAGATCAGGATAGTCAGTCTATTCAAATACAGAAGTGATTTAATAACAGAAAGTTACAATTTTATAACCCCTTTCCAAACAAGACGCTCCACAAAGATGATCACAACATAGTGACTAATCACAGAGTCGGAAACTAATCATTAAAAGTGAACCATCAAAAGCAAAAAATAAGTGAATAAAACACAAAATATTTCCTTCACTGTCCGGCACACGTTTATACACCACGATACGAGGTGTTCTTAAAACATTTAGCAGCCTTTAACTGTAAAATACATTTCACAGATCTTATTTCTATATATATACTTTAATTAACTTATATTTGTATTTATAGCTCATAATAAACACTATGTTTATTATTTATTTCTTAGACTTGAATTGGAACCTAAATAACTCAAAAACAAGTTTATAAATAATGTGAACTTGAAGCTAATGCAAGTTTTAATACATGAAATGCGTTCAGGAATAATAATAATAATTAAAAAAAAAAAAAAAAAAAAGCTCTATGGCTTTAATATATAGTCAAAATGTTCACATTTAAATCATCTGGAATGAAAAATGTATATATTATAAATAATATAGTTTGGGAAATGTCTCAAATTTAATGCAATGAGATAGAGTTAGATTATGTTTCTAAAACGTGTTGAGGAAGTCTATTGAATTTATTTTAGAGTTAAAAGATTTGGCTGTAAATATAAATAAATAAATAAATAAATAAAAGAAGTTCGCATTTGACTGTAATTCTGTGTGAAATGACGCCATCTATAGTGAAGTGACATCTAGCGGACACACGCGGAACTGCAGCGAGACATCAGTAAAAGCCAGAAGCCACTTATAAATAAATAAATCAGGAATTATTTTCAGAGTTTATTTCCCCCTCAGTGTTTCATCTCATCATCCCGAACTACATCCAGCTTCATTCCGAAAGACCCAATAGCAAAGACGTGTCATTTATTTTAATAGATTTCCGCACCAAACGATAATCTTTCTTTTTCTAATCTAATCTAATCTTTATTTATTTATTTATTTAATCTAAATAAAGTGTGCCGCCATCACACTGTGAGTCTAAAATAAAACTCAAAGAAACAAAACGTAAAAAAAATAATAATAATAATGAGATTTACCTGTGATGGAGCGAGTCCAGGTCATGGTTCAGGCTTCGGAACATCAACACTGAGAGGCGCCGAGGGTTTTAAACTCTTACATTCGTCATCAGCGTCACTTCCGCTTATGACGATTTGCATCCGTGGAATCTGTCGATCGACTTCTCAACGTCAAGTACACATTTATAAATATAAATATATGTATTAATATATTTAAAAACTATATTTAATTTATTCAATATAACTTATATGTTAATAAATTGTAATGTTTTATAGGGGGAAAAAAAGAAATTCATAGAAACTTTATCTTTATGCATTTAATATAAATATGTACGGCTTATTATACAGCTTTGTTTATACTTATCAGTTTTATTTATTTTTTAATGTAAAAAAAGACATTATATAAACATATATAAATATTTAGACACTTCACACATTAAATATCAATGATGTATATAATACAGATTTATTTCTATTTTTTAGTATGAAATATGTATTTGTTTGTTATAAATAAAAAAAGATTTTAAAGGTAAATGCATCTTTATACATGAAATCTAAATATTGATTTAAAGCCCTGGTTCCCAGAGTGTGCTCCAGGGGTCCATGTGTTTGTTTGTTTGTTTATTTATTTATTTATATTACAGTGGTGGACATTAAACCCCACTGTTATTATATATGTTATGTTTATTATAGAGTTCTTATAGTTATTAGCCTTTTTGACTGGTTGCTTGAATGGAATGGAACGAGTACAGTGAAGTTTAATAATAATAATTTTCTAAAAATAAAAATAAATAATGAGACTTAACATTCACTATGTTTAATCGATATTAACGTTGATGTTTATTTTGCAGGCTGCAAGAAGGTTAAGAAACCCCTGATACACATCATGGAAGATGAAGAGAATTGCTGGCTGTTTGTGAATATTGTGTATTGTTTAAAAAAATAAAGAAAATAAAGAAAAAGTGTTCAGGAATCGTGACCTGATCAGGATTTCTGTCAGTTTATATAACGCTTATGTAATACTCCAAACAGATTCCACATTAATACCTTAATCTGCATTGGATCCTTTTTACCTGAGAAGATTCTGTAACCGAGATGATGATGATGATGATGATGATGATGATTGTAGTTTATATGCTGTATACACAGGCATCATGTCAATCTGTAGTCATGTTGTGATGTGATGTAAACTAGACAGGAATTCTGCCTCATCTAAAAATCTGAATAATCATCTAATCCTCCTCTGATTACATTAATTAATCTGCTGAGAACTTAAATCTTTAATAAACATTCTCCTTTAATCACTTTATTTTCCTCAGCTGTCAAGCTTCGAATAGATCGTATAAACATTTCCAAAAGTTTACTAGAGACCGTTTTTTTTTTTTTTCCTTTTTCTTTTTACACAGAATACTTTCAACACCGATTCAATCATCCAATTCGTCCTAAATGATGACACAAATGAAGAGCTTCAACAAAATATTATTCAGACACTTAATGTGATGTAATGTACCGTCTTTCAAAATCCCTCGGCAGCCGCCCATGAAGACACGGACTGAAAGAGAAACTTAAAATGCCTCGGCATCCAGGAATAATCCGAATCCGAATCCCGGGAACCTGGCTGACTCAGAAAGACAAACAGTTCCCGTAGTTTTAGAGATTCTGTTCAGTTTAACACGACTGAATGTGCAACTGCTAACCAATATAAAAAAAAAAAACCCAAGAAAAATAAACTTCAGTAATGATGAGAAGTGAAAGAAGGTTTTTCAGCAGATGGGGCAGAGAATTTCACTGTAACTGGAAAAGAGAGGTCTGAGGTTATAACTTACAGTTAAAACCATTAAGACATGTTAGTAATTTATTTTTTTTTAAAAACCCCCAAAAAACAAAAACGTAAGATCCCAAAATAAGGTACACGTTTCAACAACAAAGCCAGACCTCTAGTAGATTCCCCCCCCCCCCTCTTTTAAATACACATATGCACAGTGTGTGTGCCAATATACAGTACATTACACACTTTTGGTGATTAAAGTTCCAGTCCCAGTGTCCTTTTAAATCTCATGACAGACCGCGTATAGTCTCTCTCTCTCTCTATAGGATGGGCGTGGCCGTCACTCCAGACCCAGGATGTAGTTGATGCCCTGCACTAGTCCGATTATGACGGGCTGCCAGGCTACGAGATAGCGAAGCCAGTCCAGTAACTGTCCGTACATGACGTGAGGCCTCTCCCACCTTACGGCCGCCGGTTAAGGACACAAACACATCAGGAATGAATTCATGATGAATGAACAAAGGAATCAATTCACTAATTTCTTCAAATCAGTTGTCTTACAGGTCTAGAGCTCCACTTAACGTTCACATCAAACATCAGAACGTGATCCGGCACGGGGTCTTCTGTACTGGTCCGATCTCCTGTTCTCCTTTCTGACATGAGCGGAACCCGACGTGGTCCCGTCGAGATGCTCTTCTGCTCACCGCGGTCGTACAGAGTGGTCATCTGACTTACCGTAGCCTCACCGTCCGCTCTTCAGCCCATAAAACCGGAGGGTTTTTTTTTTTTTTTTGGCCTCCATTCTGTATAAACTCTATAGTGTTGTGTGTGGAAATGGCAGATCAGTTTTCAGTTTCCTGAAATACTCAAACTGGCAGCATCACCCGCAGCACGCTCAAAGTTTCATGCTGATGTCTGATGTGAACATTCAGGTCTGAAGCTCTTGACCTGTATGACTGGCTGATTAGATAACTGCACAGGTGTTCCTATTAAAGTGGCTAGTTTGAGTATTTAAAAAAAATAAAAAAAAAGAAAAAAAGAAAGTTTTTTTAGTTTGTTAAAAAGTGTTTTTCGTTTGTTATTTCTGTGGTAAATGTTTCTGTTTCTCAATCCCTGTTTTTGTTAAATGGAAAAGAACAAACTGGCAAATTGGTCAGTGACTTCACAGTGACTGTACATGGCATCGATGAGAATTGAGAACACTCACACACAAATCATTGTGATGAAAATAAACCCAATGAAAGAGGAAGTCCGGTTACCCAACACGCTGCTGTAAAATACCATCGATGACCTCTAATTAGAACTTTTTATGACTTATGACATAATACTTGAAGTAACTAATATTTCTGCTTCGGTCTGAGTCACTTTTTAAGGAACTGCTCTCGGTTCAGAAGGTGAAACTCTGTCATCATCAGCCATTATATCTGGACAGGAAGTTTTCCAAGTTGGTAATGTGGAATTTCTTTTGAGATGCCAACGTCTCCGAACAATTGTTAGGGGGAACAATGAAGTGTAAAGCATCGTAGCATTTTCCTGTAAACGGTCTACATCACTACATGACCTTCCCAACACATAGTGCTGTGTACACATGGTAAGGGAAAGCCCAGGGTTTGGTCTTACAAACCTTTCCACAAAATAGTGAGTGGGTCAGTCAGTCTTGTGACACAGCAGTAATAAACAGGGAAGTCAGTGTGGGAGAGACAGGGTCAAAGATAATAAATAATACTAATAAAACCAATGATTTTAAATCGTTTGGTCTGAAATGTTATATGAGGCTCCTGATACGTCTGCGTGTCACTTATATTACATGAGATAATAGTAATAAACATTTAAACTTAATTAAGCCTGCACTTCCTCCACTAAAATATTAACTTCCTCATTATCTTGAATCGGGATTGGCGAAATATATACAGGTGCATCTCAATAAATTAGAATGTCATGGAAAAGTTCATTTATTTCAGTAATTCAACTCAAATTGTGAAACTCGTGTATTAAATAAATTCAATGCACACAGACTGAAGTAGTTTAAGTCTTTGGTTCTTTTAATTGTGATGATTTTGGCTCACATTTAACAAAAACCCACCAATTCACTATCTCAACAAATTAGAATACTTCATAAGACCAATAAAAAAACATTTTTAGTGAATTGTTGGCCTTCTGGAAAGTATGTTCATTTACTGTACATGTACTCAATACTTGGTAGGGGCTCCTTTTGCTTTAATTACTGCCTCAATTCGGCGTGGCATGGAGGTGATCAGTTTGTGGCACTGCTGAGGTGGTATGGAAGCCCAGGTTTCTTTGACAGTGGCCTTCAGCTCATCTGCATTTTTTGGTCTCTTGTTTCTTATTTTCCTCTTGACAATACCCCATAGATTCTCTATGGGGTTCAGGTGTGGTGAGTTTGCTGGCCAGTCAAGCACACCAACACCATGGTCATTTAACCAACTTTTGGTGCTTTTGGCAGTGCGGGCAGGTGCCAAATCCTGCTGGAAAATGAAATCAGCATCTTCAAAAAGCTGGTCAGCAGAAGGAAACATGAAGTGCTCCAAAATTTCTTGGTAAACGGGTGCAGTGACTTTGGTTTTCAAAAAACACAATGGACCAACACCAGCAGATGACATTGCACCCCAAATCATCACAAACTGTGGAAACTTAACACTGGACTTCAAGCAACTTGGGCTATGAGCTTCTCCACCCTTCCTCCAGACTCTAGGACCTTGGTTTCCAAATGAAATACAAAACTTGCTCCCATCTGAAAAGAGGACTTTGGACCACTGGTCAACAGTCCAGTTCTTCTTCTCCTTAGCCCAGGTAAGACGCCTCTGACGTTGTCTGTGGTTCAGGAGTGGCTTAACAAGAGGAATACGACAACTGTAGACAAATTCCTTGACACGTCTGTGTGTGGTGGCTCTTGATGCCTTGACCCCAGCCTCAGTCCATTCCTTGTGAAGTTCACTCAAATTCTTGAATCGATTTTGCTTGACAATCCTCATAAGGCTGCGGTTCTCTCGGTTGGTTGTGCATCTTTTTCTTCCACACTTTTTCCTTCCACTCAACTTTCTGTTAACATGCTTGGATACAGCACTCTGTGAACAGCCAGCTTCTTTGGCAGTGAATGTTTGTGGCTTACCTAGTGAACCAAACTGAGAGACCATTTTGAAGGCTCAGGAAACCTTTGCAGGTGTTTTGAGTTGATTAGCTGATTGGCATGTCACCATATTCTAATTTGTTGAGATAGTGAATTGGTGGGTTTTTGTTAAATGTGAGCCAAAATCATCACAATTAAAAGAACCAAAGACTTAAACTACTTCAGTCTGTGTGCATTGAATTTATTTAATACACGAGTTTCACAATTTGAGTTGAATTACTGAAATAAATGAACTTTTCCACAACATTCTAATTTATTGAGATGCACCTGTATAAATAAATAAAAATAAAAACGCTCCTTCTAACCAAGCCTTTTGGGTTTTTATTTTTGTGACGAAATAATATGCTAACATTATACTACCATTATACTACCATACTAGCAGCGCTAATACCGCTTCATCTGCACCAACGTGGGGTATTTCCACTCGATACGCCGAAGATCGCAGGATTCGAAAAGAAGTCCGAGCTACAGATAGCTATGTGACTTAAGCCACGCCCCCGCCTCGAGAGTTGCCATGTTTGTAGTTGTAGTTTACACCAAATTAGGACTCGTTTTTGAAAACAAGGAAGCGAGTTAAAGCAGGAAGAAAAAAAGTCTCATTGCATTAGTTTGTGTGTGTTTTTATGTGAATTTGGGGTGGAACAAAAATTCTGGCATCCCTGAGCTAACAGTCGAATTAGGCACGTTTAAATTCGTTCCATTCTAACGCACAGGTTTCGTCTGGTCCTCTTGAACTAAAGCGTCGGCCGAATGAACACGTGTAAATGTAATAAAATATTCAGCGTGTCTATACACACACGACAGCCAACTGATTTCATTCTAGCGTGGAAATGTGATTATTACACCAGAAACTTATGTAACCACAACAAACAAACACCCTCCCACCACCACACACACACACACACACACACACACACACACACACACGAACAAAGGATACGGATTACTGAACATTCTCTTCAGGTCAACCTTTTCTTTGCAGTATGGGCATGTCTGTTTCTTACCCACAATGCACCACCCTCGTATGCAGAACTCGTGGAATCTGGGAGAAAAAGTCAAGGAAAGAATGCTCCTATGCTTGAGACATAAAGGGTAGAAATATTTAGATCTGTGAAACTGCACATTAAGCAATCTGTTCATGAGATACAACAGGATTTATGTACAGGTGAGAAAAGAAATATAAATAATCCAATGGATTAAAAAAAAATAAAAAAGGATTGAAATGGATTTTGTCAGTTATTTGGATATCTTCAGGCCACATCAGACATCGAGGAAAAAGACATGAACGTCCAGCGAATCTAATGCGATCATGAGAAATGTTTTTACCTTTAGAAATACACCTGGGGGAAAATGTGACTGGTGACAGAAAGTCAGAATCGATGTCCCGGCTTTCTGTACCTGTTCCTCAGGGTTGGACTAAGTATGGACGCAGATATGATCCTATATCAAGGGGACAAAATAGTTTTGGAGGTATTTAATGACTTTTTTTTTAAAATTTATTTTAAGCTTCATCACATTTCAGGATGATTCATATTTGTTTAAATCTTCATGATCGTCCAAATAAATGCTCTCTACAACCTTCCTACAATCTGCCCCGCCCCCTGGAGGCATGTCTTGCTCTACTCTAGCAGCTCATTAGCAGTAAACATGGTCCGCTGGTGTGGATTTGGCTGAACGTCTTCACACACGCTAGTCCCTTTTTCCACCATCGCTCGGTTTGAGATAAATATTGATCGGAGTTTGTGAAGAGGGAGGAGTTTGTGAAGAGGGAGGAGTTTATATGAGGTGGCTGTTATGTGACAGACGCTTTTCAGAGGTGTTTTACCAACACGGCGGTAAAGCGTCTGGAATCGTCCATCAGTAAGAGTCAGTAAAAGGCTCTCGCTAATCTCTTCGCTGTTCTCCAGATTTAGCTAGCTCACGGTCAGATTTGTTTAGATTAGCCAGGGGAATGAATTCACAGCTAAAAAAGTCATTTTATGAGGAAGAAAAACATGCCCATCGGCCTCAAATTTGTACAAAATGCGGCTTCTTCTGTGATGATAATTTACTGCATGATGAGACAATCCATCATGGTGTCATTAGTTATAGGGAAAAAAAATAAAATAAAATCAGTACTGCTTTTTTTGTGCTTAATTTCTACATAAACCCACACACATGAATGTGTAGGAACTCCTGGCCTCAGTACAACTGTTGTGGACGACATTCACTTGGGTTGAATGAACAACACAACGTAATTGTGGTCACATCAAAACCCAAACGAAGAACCGCAGACACCAGACAAAAGCTTCGCCCACGAGATAATGAGGTGGAGCAGCTTCAGTGGACAATGGGTGCGAATATTAAAAGGTCAGCCATCGTCTACTGTGTAAAAAAAATGAAATAAAGAACAAGCGTCATAGAACGTGGAAATGTGGAAGTGATTCAAAGACAAATGCTAGTGTCATCGTTTCAAGATGTACAGACAGAGGCCTGATGAATTGCTCTAGGAGGCATTTCGCCGGTATGAACTGATTACAGTGTCTGATCATCATGCCGAATCACGTGCAAAGTCCTTCACGGTCACTACATCCCAAACCGTCTGAACACCTATGGAAGAATTTGGACTGATTTTAGTAAGAGCTCTTCATCATTATAATCATCAAAACGCCAATTGATGCAAAATCTTTTGAAAGGATGGTGTTCCAGGGGAGTTCCAAGAATCTGCATGACTCTGTTCTGGTGACCAGACTGACCCAGTATTTACTTTACAGTAAACCGCCCCTTGTGGGTATGTGCACTAAATCATGCTTGATGGTATTGGTGAGAAAATACATGTCTCAAAACAGTAATACACACTTATTTCCGTGTGTCCTTCTGTGGAACAAGAATAGAAGTCAGGCGCAGCACTGACACTTGTTCAAACCTAATCAACACGTGATGATGAGGAAGTGAAAAGTTCCTCATTTCTTTGTTTTTTGTTTGTTTGCTGCGACCATTTTATTTTCCTCTCACGCTCAAGATAGCGTAGTACGTGACATGGAACTGCGCCATGGAAACAAACCAACATGTACAGACAGGTCCAGTGCGGACCGCTGTACAGCCCTGTATATATATATATATATACACACACACACACACATATACCTTTATATACAGTACTGTGCAAAAGTTTTAGGCACACTATATATATATATATTTTAGTACTAACGTTGTTATAACGTTGTACAAAAAACATTTTCGATTCCCAAACATTAGTTTTCTGACACAAAATGAAACGTTACAGAAAAATGTTTGTATGTCATTAAAGAAAGCAGCGTATTACGTAAGAGACACTTTTCAGACAGTAAACACAATGAAGGCTGCTGGGTTTCACTGCAGAAATAAGAAGCGAGTGCGAAAGTCAAAGTGTCCAGAAGAACTGTGTCTGGTTCTGCAAGATGCTCAATAAAACTTACCAGCTCATTTCCTTATAAAACTGCACACATCGTACTACTTTTATTTTTTATTTGTTTTTCACACCAAATATCGACTTTGTTTCATTTACTACTGTTTACGGTATTTTTTAAAAATGTAGAAACATTTAATTTCATTATTTTAAAGGCATCTACGCTCTACAGCATTTCTTTGCATGTGTCTAAAACTTCTGCACAGTGCTGTGTACTGTAGCTTTGATCCTCACATCAATCATTCAATTTTTTTTTTTTTTTTGTATAGCAAATCCTTTTAACCATGGACATCGAACATTCAAATACATTCAGGATATACATTTTAAAATGTATGAATTTATCCCTAATTCTGTAACTGTGTACTGGTCAAATAGTGCAGTTGTGTAACCATGAAGTTCATTTCCAGTTTTCACATGAAGTCATCACACTGAACATCACACATTGCAGTCCTAAAGCTTATTATAGCAATCGTTAATATCTCCAAGGTTTTAATCGCAAAAGTTCGGCCATTTTTATCTTAAAAAAAAAAAAAAAATTGCAGAAAAACTCATCCACGCATTAATTACACGTTCAATTAGATTACTGTAATGCTTTCTTTTATGGACCCCCCCCCAAAAAAAAATAAAATAAAATAAAAAAATAATATATCCATTACAGTTATTACAGAAATGCAGCTGCTCAGGCTTCTAAGACAAACACTGGTTACCTGTGATATCCAGAACCAGTGTTAAAGTTCTCTTATTCGGTTTTAATACCTGTAACCGCATTGCGTAAGTTTCCTTGTAATAACAAGAAGCTCAGTGAAACTGCTTTCAGTGTCCGTGCTCCCAGGACGTTGAACTCCCTCACTCACTCCCTCACTCACTCCCTCACTCACTCCCTCACTCACTCCCTCACTCACTCCCTCCCTGCCATATGCATATCCATCAGAAAACTTCACTCGATATAATTAAAAACACATAAACAAACATTTATTTACCTTGGCTTTTAATTATCCTTCTGCTTCCTTATCTCTTAATCATCTTCTTACTATTTTATTTTCTGTTTGATTACTTATTTTTATTTCCTAATGACTTTTTGGGTTGTAATGTTTTATTTTTATTTGCATGCTGTGTTGCATTATTATCGTTTTATTATTATTTGAGCATATCTTTTCCATTGCGAGCTGCATTTTATGTATGTAAGGTGCCATATGAATTAAGCTATTATTATTATTATTATTATTATTATTATTATTATGTGTAGGTGGGGTAATGTATTTATTCCTGGAGTATATCATGAGTTTGAAATGGCAATTTTTTTTTTTTTTTTTACACATGACTGGTAAGATTTCGTCGTATTTTATCTTCCTTATGAAGGGAAAGAGCCGTAGAAATAACTCCAGGCAATACATAAATCACAAGCTGGGAAAAACTGAGTTACTGTATATCCTGTGTGTGTGTGTGTGTGTGTGTGTGTGTGTGGGGGAAAGCGGTGTTGCGCTTCTTCTTCAGTATTCAGACAATCCAGAAAGCTCTCACGCATCTCCAGCCAAAACCAACATGAAACCAAACGTGGAAAAAAAACAACAACCAAAAAAAACGCAGTGTCAGAGAAATGACGCTAGTGAGGTTTTTCAGGCAAGTTACCAAGTTCCTGTTAGTCACGCAGTCGCGGGATGTACAACGTGCACAAATGGAATGGAATTTTGATTTAGCATGATGAGCAAGCGTTCTTCTCCCTGATCCATACAGAGATCGATTGTCCCATATGAACCGATCACGAGTACTACAGAGGTGCGAGTTGGCACTGATCGTCGGATCATGATATTAAATGGTGATTAGTATTAAAAGGATACACATGGTTGCAGGAGAGCCTGTAGGTGTTCTCCATGATCCCCTCTTCGTCCACGCTCACCAGGATGGGCTGCCCGCACACGGCGCAGATGCTGTCCGAGAGGTGTTTAGTGGGCATCCCGGATGCACTGTAATACTGAGAACACGGTCACAAAGGTATGAAGGTCACGAGATGATACGTTTAGCTTCCTCCGAGACACGTGGAGCCAGACGACGGCATCTCGGAGGAAAGCGCTATCTACCCTCTTCCGCATACGCGACCTCACGGACAATCACGATTGGCTAGTTCCAATGTGATTGAAATGGGAGAGAAAAAGTATGCCCCTCCCATCCAGACAACACAGACGATTTAGACGCTCTCTAGGAGTCTAGAAGTAGCCGTGTGTCTTCATCGGGATTCGAAGTCGTGATACCCTGAGGTTCACATTCGATACGAGAATCTACAGGAAATACTCACCCCTACTGTGGAAGCCATGAAGTCTGCACACATCTCTGCAAAATCCCTGCCTAGGACGCCGTAATAGAGTCCGTAAAAGAGCATGGAGACGCCAAAATCCATGGAATCTTCCGGCTTTATTCTGAGCAAGAAACGTGAAAAAGGGGCGTCGCAAAAAAACAAAACAAAACAACAAAAACATAAAACATAGTATAAACACTTATAAAGAAAAATCAAACACAGTGATCAGTATTTTCTTGGTGACACCGATGGTTATTTTTTTGATTTCTTTAAAAATAAAAAAATAAAAATAAAAAATGTATGCCTAATGATCCTAAATAAAGAGCTAACTTCAATATAACAAACAAAATGTATTAACATAACACAAAATTTAAATAAATAAATAAATAAAATACCCAGCACATATGATTTTGTTTGTTATAGGACACACCTTTAAAACCTGACTCACGGAAAAAATGTTCTTGTCATGAGGTTGATCACGAGGTGCACCACGTGCCTGATTAGGTTATTTCCATCAAACCTAAGTGGCGGGGGAGTATTTTGAATTTCTAAAAAAAAAAAAATGTCTCATTATTCCCAGTGCACAATCTGTCCCGGTTTTGAGGACGTTCTTATATCATTTCAAAATCTGAGAAGTTGAAAAGACATCTGCTCATATGACCTTTAGCCTGGATCATACTTAACCGTTAACTACGTGCACACAAGATGGCCGCCGCACGTACAGTATCCTGCAGGCGTTTGGAGCGTTACTCGTGCAAATCCTCAGACATTAACGCTACACGGATACTTGTGTACGATTCTGGAGTTACTGAGTACTAATGTCAACCTGTTCACCTATTACTGATGGCGTTTGAATTTTAAAAACCGCTCACGTAGCCTTCAAAAAGGTCTGTCTCTGTCTCGCGTACGGTTCTTCGGGATGTTCCAAATACTTTTGAACGCAAGGTCCGAGTTTTCTATCCGAGACGCAGCTCATGACGACGATCACAACGACAGAGGGGAGGTTTTAAACAGAAACAGACGGACAGGGACGTCCGGGCTCGAACGTGCCGTCTAGCGGATGTGGGTTTAATCCTCCAGGTGTACATAAAGAACGCAGGCGAATGTGTGAACAATATGGCTGCCTTACTTTTAAAGGCGAAAGCTACAGAAGAGCTGTACTATTAAAGCTAGGTAGTTAAGAATGGGTTTGATAATGTCAATTTTTTATTTTATTTTTTTTTTTACATGAAGAAAGAAAACCGTACCATCAAACTCCCACACCGATGTCACCGGGTGTACAACTCACCTAAATATCAAATTGATGCCAAAGAGTGTGAACATGACTACACTGTATCCCACAATGCCTGTCGTGTAGCTGATCTTGTACAACAGGAGAAACCATTTGTAAACCAATCTAGAGAGAGAGAGAGAGAGAGAGAGAGAGAGAGAGAGAGAGAGAACAGGTATGAGCAGGTGGATATTTACAGAAGGATGAGGGGTGGGGGGGTAGGGGGGGTTACCATTTATAGGAGTGTCAATAAGTAGGGTTTAAAAACAGCTGACTAATAGTAAATTTAATCTTGTGACTCATAAATCAAATGTCACTGAGTCACTGAAATCACATCAGAGTGATAGTTACTCTGGAATAAAGTAGGCAAAAGGTCAAAACACTGATACTCTGAATAACCTCACACACCTTTGGAAGCCCCGCCCCCTCCCTTCCTCTCCCCACCCCCCATCCCAGACGCTCTCGAACAGACCCGAGAGGCTTCCTTTGCCCCGCCGTCATGATAAATTACCTCGGTGTGGTGCATTCCAGGGGTTTGCGAGTGGCACGGAACGTGATGAAAGCGGTGACGATGGAGAAGATGGACCACGTCACCAAGAATCTCCACCAGTGCAGCTTGGTGGTGAAGTAAAGAGGCACCACCCACATCTGAAACAAGGTCACCAACTGCAGAACAGCGAGAATGTTAGCGTTTTTAACGCTAAAGTTTTATAAAGGTTTGTAATAAGAAGCCTGAAAGACTTAAATCATAACCTGTGACGTAATAAACAACCTTTAATAACCTTCGTATTTTATTGCGATATAATAACGTCATGCTCAGGATGAGTCACTCACTTTCACATCAGCAAATAACGTAATCATTTTAAGTTCATTTTAAGACCTGGATGTGATACTTCTCTATTTAAGAGAAACGCGCATATGCTCCATATAAATCTTATTATTTTAGTGAGACTTACTAAATCACTTAAAAGAATCACTTCATTTTACTTCAGCATTATTACCATCATAAATGATTTTGTTACGTAATTCCGCACACCTTGTTGCTCCAAATATTTGCGAAACCAAAGTTCATCCTGTAGCACGGACAACATTCGTTGTACTAAAAGTTGAGCAACCGGATATAACCAGAGGTCATAGGATTTACACAACAACAACAACATCATCATCTGAGAATGACTTCATATTAAAGCCATCCATCAGACACACGAGCGATCGAGTTGGCAAGTGTAACGTCTCCACCTAGTGGTAAAGCACAGTATACACACCCATCAGCCATAACATTAAAACCACTGACAGGTGACGTGAATAACACTGATGGAATACGGGGCTGTGTAGCTGCAGACCGGTCAGAGAGC
>CM042541.1:27855000-28072500 GCA_023630585.1 Cranoglanis bouderius
TTGTCATATTTTTGCCTGAGTAACGTATGAATATGAAATATATATATATATATATATATGCTCCCAAACTGTCAGCAATTTAAAAATTAATTAAAAGCAAATAATTTTTTTTAAATAAAAGAAATGTTAATAAATAAATAAATAAATAAATAAAATAAAAGTTCAATGATTCATATAAGGTTTACAATTTTTTGTATTTTTAATTTTTGAACATTTCATTTTATTTATAAAAAAAATTCAAACAAAATTTGCCACTGAAAAGGAGAAAATTATATATAAAAATATAATATAATATATATGACAATACTCAAAGACATTTTGATATAGATAAGATATAAAGATTTGTTCACAATACAGTAGTGGGGAATTTTTTAAAATTGGTTTAATAATTTTAAAAGAGCTAATTTAAAAATATATTTCATTCAAAATAAACATCTTATTTTATGTATAAAAATACAATTTACTCATCTGTGATTAAAAAACAAATATATATATATATATATATATATATATATATATATATATATATAATTTATTTTTGACAATTTTTAAAGATTAAGTACAACATTTTATAACTAAATCAGCTCCTTGTCAGTTTATAAATAGATTTTTTTTTTAACTGTAAAAAATAAATCCACGATATTAAAAAAGAATGGTATTGTGATATAATTTTTCACGATATCGATATTATATCCTCATATCGCCCAGCTCTGTCATGATCCAAATCTCAATAGTAAAAAATATCCGGCATTGTTTATATATTTGCTTTAGCTTTAAGGTCAGTATTTTAATGTGGTAACGTTTATTAAATCTTACTGTTTTCCTGTCAGGAAGAAATAATATGTGAAATAAATACTTTGCTTAAATACTTCAATCAGAGCTCTGAGCGAATCACAGGGAACCATCTGGCTGAACACCGTTCCACACAGCGAGTCCCAAATCCCTTCCTGCTCCCTACCTCAGTGCCCTACAGATACTGTGGGTAAATATGGCTTCTGCACTCTAGTGCGCTACGTGTCTGATAGAGAGCGATTTGGGACACAACCTCTCGCCTGTCGAATCGCCAATCAGAGCTGTTAGCATTTAGCTCTGTTAGCTCCGTTCCTTCAAGAACTCGAAGCTCGCTACACATCTCGCGACTCACTCCGAGAACCACGGGGAGTCCGAAAGTAAAACCGCGGAGCTGTCGTTACCTGAGCGGCTTCGTCGTCGTGTCCGTGTCCGTGGTCGTGGTCGTGTTCGACGCCGTCAACCTCCACCTCAAACACCCCCGCCATCTTACGGAGCTCTGGCACAACCTGACTGTTCCGGCAACTTCCGGGTGACACGAGCCACGAGCCAATCAGAATACAGCATCCGGGTTCTTTTTCCGTTTTTAAGCAAATCGTGCGAGCAGTGCGGACATTTTTAGGGGTCCAAGCACCGAAGCTGCTGAAATGCTATTGTTTTTGTTAGGATTCATTCATTCATTTATTCATTCAGGCAAGCCAGATAGGACTGATTGGCCCAATAGTGGCTCTATAGTGCAGGGTTTTATGTTTTGGTCCATATCCCATGAAAGGTAGTATCACAAACACTTTAAATGAAACTCACCATCCACACAAACAGCCGAGGAAACCGTGTCCCATGTCTTTTCTTATTTTTATTTTTTATTAAATATTTATACAAGAAATCCTGCGGGTCATACACAACTTTCTCTGACCACCAGCCTGTCACGTGATTGCCCTGCTGAGATGTGAGTGTCCCCCCCACGATATAACATGCTGTGTAGTGTATTTCACATTATAAAAATATATACGCACCTGCACCACACCTGCACCTGCACCGCACCTGCACCGCACCTGCACCGGCCACGCCGTGTCTGTGAGCAGTGTGAATGCTCTAACCTGTTAACATGGGCATGGGAAAAAATACGCACCGCATACGCACTGCAAACAGAGTATGTGTGAAACAGGCGTCCGTCCTACAAACAAAATTCTTTGCCCCACTGATCCCCTGTGTCCTTCCAAACAAAAAAAGCCTCAAGAGCCATTTAGGTCCTTAGTATTTTGTTCATTTGTATAACATGCAAAACCTACATTTGTGAACTAGTCCTAGGATCTTTGGTCAAAATCACAAGCTATCAAAAACATTGGGATTTGAAAACAATATGGCTGCCACTTGTCAATCAATTCAAATGAGACAGAGCCTAATTTACTCAAAGACTAGTTCCTCTAAAGAGACATTAGTAAGCCATACAAATTGGACACACAGGGGGCACACAAAAACAAGCATATCTCTGGAAAAATAAGGTTACTAGTGAAATATTTTCCCTCCTAATCCTTTGGCTGAACACAAATATTTGGCACTTTGACAATTTAGCCACACCCACTCAGATTAATGATCATTTGGATAATATGTGAAATATAACTTTTGTATGGATCCACTTGAAACTTTAAAGGCATCTTCAAGCCAATGTTATGAGGAGGAGTGCAGGTGCAAAAGAAGAAGAGGCCGAACAAAACTTCAAAATCTGCTGTCCATTTACTGACAAAACATGAAGACAAAAAAAAAACTGCTCACCCTGCTCTAATACTTCCTTCATCTTTCCAAAATGGAAGAGGAAGAGGAAGTGCTACTTGTTACTCATGCTAGCGATAACAGATCAAAACACACATACACTAACACAATATATTAACAAAATAATAAATTAACATGCCTGGCGATTTGTAAAGCTATGAATTGTAAAGCTGCTCTCCCCACTCTTTAACACCTAAAGTGGGAAAAATAAGCGAAAAAATCATTAATTAGCATCATGAATATTAGCGTGGCAGCTATTAGCATTCATATGTAATAAAAATACAGAAGATATACAACATACGCAATAAAAAATAAATAGAAAAGGTTATTTGTGGAATATGAGGCACATATGTTTTATACATGTAAAATAGATAGATTAATCTAGTGAAATTATTAATATAGTGAAATTTTAGACTGCATAATGTTTAACATTTTACATAATGAATACCATGAATGGTAGGAATGACCGATAAAAGTAATACTCTTAATAAGATATAATATATAAAAATATAATGATGCTCTTAATTTTGCTTCACCAAATTGGAATATTTCATTGATTTATTAAAAAAATGAATAAAACATTTATTTATGTAAATTGCATAGCTTAATTTGTAGGTTTGATACATTCTAATTACATTACAGTATATATACACACAATACAAAATTAGAAATAATATTCCATATTGAGTAAGAACCAGACATAAGATTATCTTAATGAATTAATAAATGTATAAATGTACTTTTAAAGGAAGCAAAGTGTTCATAATAACAAAAAAAAGCCTTAATGGTAAACATTAAAAGTTCATGTTACAGGATTTGCGTCAAAACTTTCTTTGCGCATGCGCGGCGGATTGATTATGGCTGCCGTGACATTTTAGCGCATGCGCAGTGCAATCCGTGCAAAGGGGATGCGGTTTGAGTAAAATACGACGCCGGCGGTTCATTAACACAAATAAAAACTCCTACTTACCTCCTCCAGATTGTAAAACGTTTTCAGTTTCAGAGACACCACTTTAAACACCAATTTTATATCAATAAAATAAAAGCTTGCAACGATTGACTAGTTGAGGCGTCAGTAAATAATTCTACGTTTCCCAGAATGCCTAGCGAAGGCCACTCTTCTTGCTGAACCTGTCACCAGAAAAGTGCCGAGGAGCCGGCGGCGTGTCTCTTTTGTCTTCACTCATCCCTTTAAAGTTGTTCGTTATTAAAGAGGAATGACGGTATGTTTACTGTTGGATGTAAATGTGTGATGTTTTGGGATAATATTTATTATTGGATACGTTTCGTGTACTCGTGTGTAGTTAAAAGTAGAAGCAGTTAGCATACGAAACCGTGCTATGCTAATGGTGAGCGTTTCAAACAGGAACCCGCTCCCTATATAGTGCACTAGGCAGTGTACACAATGAACGCTCTTACACCCTAGCTAGTGCACTATAATCTCTACAAGGCGGGCGTTTGGGCTTCAGCCCAGTTTAGGGTCAGCCATGATAGTGTATATACTACAATTATACTATTAGATATTTATCGTGTTCGCTTTATTTTTATTTTTATCTGATAAACTAAACTAAGAAGTTATTTTAATATAATGTGATTGTATTAATATGAGGCTAGTGTGGGTTAAATACCCGGATATGACTTTTAATAAGACCAGGAGAAGAGGAGTAACAGCTGTAGAGTTTGCAAATGGGGCGATGTTACACAAAATATCACATCACGGTTCTCGGTACACGATATGTATCACGATATATTGGTTTTGCAGCACATTTCACAAAATACCGTGAACGTTTTGTTCGGTTTTGTTGACTTCATTACTGTGACGTCATCAGAAGACGCCTCCAGCAGGTATAGGGGCATCAGAAATCTCCGAGATAAAAAAAAAAAAAACATGTAAAGGAATTCATCTGAAGTTTGTGTTTGTTTTCGTTAGGAACGAAAAGGAACAGCGAAGCTCGACTTCTTGAAGAAGATCGAGACGGACATCCAGAAGAAATGGGAAGAGGAGAAAACCTTCGAGAGCGACGCGCCAGCGGTGGAGGCTGAAACGTGAGTTTGTGTTGAGGCATCGCAAAAATGGCACCAAGACCAAAAATTTGTGCACCACATGACCATCAAACCCATATGTGGTTCTTCTCCAAACTGTTACCACAAAGTTGGAAGCGCACAATTGTATAGAACGTAGGAAGAAGGTAGAAGAAATGGAGTGTCCTGCACAGAGCCCTGACCTCAACCCCACTGAGCAACACCTTTGGGATGAACTGGAACTGGAGCCTCCTCACATCAACATCAGCACCTGACCTCAACCTCAACCTCACTGATGCTCTTCTAGCTGAATGAACACAAATCCCCACAGCCACGCCCCAAAATCTAGTGGAAAGCCTTCCCAGAAGAGTGGAGCTCATTATAACAGCAAAAAAAGGGCGGAATAAATCTGGAATACGATGTTCAACAAGCACATTTAGGCTGTATAGTGTATATTGTTCTAATGCTCTAATCCATAATCCATTGTTTGTTGTTTTTTTCTCTCGTTACAGTAAGAACAAGTACTTGGTTACCTTTCCTTATCCGTACATGAACGGGAAACTGCATCTCGGTCACACGTTCTGTCTGTCAAAGTGTGAGGTACGTTCATCTCATCGTACCGTATATCATATCTGGTGTTTACGGTTGATTACTGATGCATCGGCGTCTAAGTAGGCGTTTGTCTGAACTGTAAATAACCGGCTGTATGTGGTGGTTGTTGATTAAAATGTCTCTTGTAGTTTGCAGTGGGGTATCAGCGCTTAAAAGGACGCCACTGCCTTTTCCCCTTCGGATTACACTGTACTGGAATGCCTATTAAAGTAAGTAAAGGTGTAGAAATAATCACATGTATGCATAATTATACACAGATAAGGTATGTGTGTATTCACTTACCACAGTGCTGTTGAATTCTCATATCAGAAGGTGGTGATTAATTTCCTGTAACGGCGGCTCCGACAGTCGTTTCCGGCTGTAACGCAAATCACAGGCTTATATTAATGCGCTCGTTCTAATATGTTATCGTTTCTATAGCAACCGCTCGTTCGCAGGGACTTTGTACGAAGAGCGCTCCATGTAAACGGATTAAAAAGTGTGTGTGATCTTTGATCTGTGAGGAGATCTGTGTTTATTTAACATTTTATGGAAGGAGTCTCCAGTGTCAGAGCTTTTTTTTTTTTTTGTGTCTTATTAAATTTAAGAGCGAGAGAATAAAGAGAGGGAACGACTGTTTATAGCTACTATAACGTAAGCAAGAACGGGAGCTAGCTAGTCTCATTTTGTCATTCGTTAATAAATTAAATTTTGTAATCGCTGTGGTGTAAGAGGAATAAAACACTTGGGGGACGCGCCGTTATAGGAAAATAATCTACTTTGGGGTGGAAACAGTAACTGGGGCCGTATCACACCACCCTGGCGTTGATTATTTTCCTGTAACAGCACTGTCTGAAGTGTGTTACTCCTCAGTGTGCTCTCTCTCCACCCTGCGTTTTGTGTAGACGGAGTATTTTCATGTCTCCGTAGGCCTGTGCGGATAAGTTGAAGCGAGAGATGGAGCTCTACGGAAATCCACCCCAGTTTCCCGACGAAGACGAGGAGGAGGAAGCAGAGGAGAAGCCGAAGACCGCGGATGAGATCATCATCAAAGACAAGGCGAAGGGGAAGAAGGTATAAATCACGCCGGAGTTAGAGTTTCTCATAAGTCACTATTTTTTTAAATTTTATTTTTAAAAAATTTTAAAACAAAGGAAATGTTTTTACATTTTTGCTTTCAGAAATTAAAATCACATAAGCAGCATCAAGCGAAATAAATTTTACGTTCAATAAAAGCACTTTGTACTGATTAGATATAAAATAAAAGTAGGGCTGGGTGATATGACGATATGATAAATTATACAGTACTTTTTTTTTTTTTTGAGATAACATCTTGCTGTGATCTTTTTAACATAAAAAAAATTATTTATAAAAAAAAAAGTAAACTTGGTAAACATTTGTGAATTTATAATAAATTGTTTATTATGTATGAAATGCTGAGTCTGACGTTCCATCAAGGTTCCTTAAGTGAGTAATGAGTAATTTATTTTTCAAATATAGCAGCGAAGTTGAATAAACCACAAGAGGAAATTCTTGTAATATGAAAATGTTGTTATTATTGTTATTATTATTATTATTATTATTATTATTATTATTAATACAGCATTCTCATATTCATTCTCCCATCAGAGCAAAGCAGCTGCCAAAGCTGGATCCTCCAAGTTCCAGTGGGACATCATGAAGTCTCTGGGCCTGAAGGACGAGGAGATCGTGAAGTTTTCTAACGCTGAGCACTGGCTGGATTACTTTCCTCCACTGGCAGTGGAAGATCTGAAGAGGATGGGTGTGAAGGTAGACATCGAGCAAATGCTCATATACACCGATCAGCCATAACATTAAAACCACTGACAGGTGACGTGAATAACGTTGATTATCTCGTTACGATGGCACCTGTCGAGGGGGTGGGATATATTAGGCGGCAGGTGAACAGTCGGTTCTCGAAGTTGATGTGTTGGAAGCAGGAAAAATGGGCAAGCATAAGGATCCGAGTGACTCTGACAAGGGCCAGATTGTGATGGCTAGACGACTGGGTCAGAGCATCTCCAAAACGTCAGGTCTTGTGGGGTGTTCCCGGTATCCTGCTATGATTAGTACCTACCAAAAGTGGTCCAAGGAAGGAGAACCGGAGATCTGGCAACAGGGTCATGGGTTCATAAGGCTCGTTGATACGCGTGGGTGTGCGTAGGGAACGAAGTTTTAATATTATGGCTGATAGAAAGCTTTTAAACTAGTAGTACTAGGGCTGGGGGGATGTGACAATATAATATCAATATTGTATATTATAAATCAATAATATCATTATTACACTTTTCGGAGATCATGCATGATGCAGATGTAAATTAGCTATTAGCTAACTCTGGTGTAATTACTTTTAATTGTGCATTGTCCCTGTAAAAATAAACAATAAAAGTAAAGTAAAGAGAAGCATGTTGTGATATTTTAATTTGGAATAAAAAAAAAAAATGGAAGCACTGGATGTGATGTTAAAATTTGGTACTTAATCTTTAAAATTAATTCTTAAATATTTTTAAAAGAAATATGGCTGCTGTCCTGCTCTCAGTCTCCGATATCGTGCTCCATCGAAATGCCTTGATGAATCACGATATGATATTGTTTGTTGTATCACTCTCCCCTATATACTTACGTGAAAGAAAGGTGTTTATAAGGACACTTATTATGAAGAGTCATAAACCCATTTGAATTATGAATCGATTATGCTTCTGAAATCAGAGATCTTGTCTTTAAAACATTTTGGGGAAAAAAAAAAAAGAGCTGAAATGCATCAATCTCCAACAACAACAACAAAAACAACAACAAACGTACAACGTTGTTGTGTTTTTCCGTGTTTCAGGTGGACTGGCGTCGCTCCTTCATCACCACCGACGTCAACCCTTTCTACGATTCCTTTGTGCGCTGGCAGTTTGTTACTCTGAGAGAGAGGAAGAAGATCAAGTTTGGGAAGAGGTGCGTCTCGTTTTTATCCCGTCTTTAAAGGTTGACCTGAGATACAGATAAAATTTTAAAAAGTGTCTTCTGATTTCACAGGTATACGATTTACTCTCCGAAGGACGGACAGCCGTGTATGGACCACGACAGACAGACGGGAGAAGTGGGTTACTTCCACATGACTCAAAACCATTACGCTAACGATTTGTCTCAGGGATTCGTGTTTTTTCCTTCTTTTTTTAATTTTATTTATTTATATTTATTTATTTTTATTCCAGGGGGTCGGACCTCAGGAGTACACTCTTATTAAAATGAAGATGGTTGAACCCTATCCAGCAAAACTGAGGTACTTCAGATAACCCTGTGGAACACTTAACACTTTTAACTCATTCTTTGTTTCTTTAAATACTTATGACTACTTTCTATCTTGACTATGTTGTCTACATTTCTTAAAAAAAACCCACCTTTCCAACTTTAATATTAACTGTTAATATTATTTTCTTTATTGTCCATTTGCGTGGAGATTTGGCATCGGCTCCCCCACAGGTGGAAATAACATGCATACAGCTTATACTTATAAACACACAACACATATGCACATAAATTCAATTCAAATACTCAACGATTGTATGTGTAAAATTGTGTGTAAAAATCTCACATATCCGTCTTTGAGGTCTTCCGGTAGTTTTTTATTTTTTTATTTTTTCATTTAACAGTTATATAGAATTATATAGAATTGCTCAGTGATGCTAAGCGAGCGCACGCACGGGGATTTTCTGCCTGTAAAGAGCTGCTGGATTAGTTTTGATGCGTGTCTTTGGTGAAACACAAGCATCGTGCACATCCAGAATTTTCCATCAGTGCTTCTCAAATTTGGTCAAAGACAGGAAATTCTCGTTCAACGCAACCCCCCGGGTGGGTGGACTCTCGTTCGGGTTACGTGACCTCCGTAAGTTTCGTTTTTTTTTTCTTAAAAGTCTTTGTTTTCCGTTCCAGCACTCTGAAAGGGAAGAAGGTGTTCCTGGTGGCAGCCACGCTGAGGCCGGAGACCATGTTCGGACAGACGAACTGCTGGATCAGACCCGATATGAAGTACGTGGCGTTTGAGACGGTCAGCGGAGACGTGTTCATCAGCACGCAGAGATCGGCCAGGAACATGGCCTACCAGGGCTTCACTAAGGAGAACGGAGTGGTGCCTGTAGTCACGCAACTCCTCGGCCAGGTTTCTACACACACACACACACACACACACACACACAGAGTCACGCGCATGCTATCTGTTATATGTCTATCTGATCGTTTATCTATGTTTCACTTTGTCTCTCTCTATCTATCTATCTATCTATCTATCTATCTATCTATCTATCTATCTGGCTCTCTGAGAAGATAAAAAGCATGTTAGGTAGGTATGTACCGTATGTCAGTAAAGAAAGTATCATACTATGTAATGAACCACTTTTTTTAGACAGAAAATGAATTTTAGTCTGAAAATCAGAAGGGATTGTGACCGAGTCTCCAGAACTGACGTGGATTGTCCAAGACGCTCAGAAAAGCTCATCAATTTCTTTAAAAAAAACTGTACAAAGTGTAGCTGGGATTACTGATACAGTTTTAAAGACAAAACCTTTGTTTACTTTACTGTTGTTTACTACACTGTCAGTATTTTTGCCTTACGGTATTACTTTACTCAAGACTTTTGCACAGTGCTGTATTACCTGTATAGAGATAGAAGAAGAACTCACACTGGATCATCTCTGCTAAGATCCTACGTCTCGTCAGTCTACTGTCTCCCTCTTCATCTCGCTCCGTCAGTCTCTCCTTTTTTCGACATACCTGTAGATCTCTTCACTTTGTGACGCGTTTCAAGATCTGGAATTAAACACTGAATCACGCTAAAGACTACGGCTGCTGTGAAATCGCTAAAAAAATCAATAAGATTTGATCATTCTGGCTTCAAAACACATCCCATGTCATGCAGTGTCGGGCGGCGAGTCACAAAGCCGTGTGAATTAATTTGTAAGAAGTTAAACTATTTGTTTTCCGAACCAGTGGCGCACTGATAAAGGCGACGCTGTTTAAGTTTCTCAGCAGACACAATTTATATTTTTAATACGTACAGTACATATAGCTCGTGTGTCAAGTCATTACGTCGCCTCCCTTTGTTTTCACGTCGAAGTCGACCCCAAAAAGAGTCGATTCACCGATCTTGTGAATCACTGAAGCTGTGGAGTCGATTCTACGCACCGTAAATAATTCATCGCACGCGCACGGCAAGCAAAGTCAACTTAGCTTTGAGGTGTTTCAGTTAGCGAGACGGCCAGCGGATATTTGTTTTGACTTAATTTCGAATTTGGGTTCAGAATTGACCAAATCAGGGCTAGAAATACAGATAAGTGGCCAGAACCAGTTAAAAAAACAAAACGACCCAAAATCTATATCTGTATACAGAACACCTTGTGTTAGTTTGTGTGGTTCATTTGGTCGACGTGAGCACTTGATAATATGCTGTGGACCCTCATGAAAACGTTCTACGCTATATTTTCTCCCCAGGACATTCTCGGCTGTGCCCTGAACGCTCCTCTCACTACATATGAGACCATCTACGCCCTGCCGATGCTCACCATCAAGGAGGATAAAGGTACTCGCGTTAGTTTTCATTCACACAGTAAAGTCCATGACCTGTTTTAATTTCAGCGGTTATGACGTCATCATTCATTAAAAAAATGTTCTTAGAAACCGAAGGCAACCGTAAGTCAGAAAAATACGCCATGCAAAATACAAATGCATAATGTACGTTATTCTGAAACGGTGTATAAGCAGAGTTTTAATTGTAATCACTGTTATTATGATTTTTACTAAATTCTGTATAGGTATAGACCGCTAGTGGATGTCACCGATAACAATAACTAATAAGTTGGGCGGTACCTACCGATAACCGATTAATCACTCGACACTTTTTGATTGAAAACATTCCACATTCCAAGTAAAATATTGCTGAACTTTATTACAAAAATTAGCAGGACTGACTGTACCGTGAAAAATGTACTGCACTTTTTAAAACTGAAATATACATATGAATATTAATACATATTAACTATTGATAAATATTAAAGTAAATAAAATATATACATCCAAACCGAACCAAAAAGTAACACTCCAAACAACAAATAAAAATAGATACGTCCAAAATGAATTAAAAAAAAAAACACTTCAAATAACACAACAAAATTTGTCAGCGATAGTTTTTAATTCGCCTCTAGAGGCCGCTCTTGTAGTTCATAAATGACGGGGGACGCAACCAGCTACACTGCTATAGTAAAATAAATAGTCGTAGTCTGTAAAATGGAAGTTATGGTGAGGTCCATGCAGATACACTTCTCTTCTGTTCGATCTTTTCTTTTTTGTGTGCGCTCCAGAGTCCTCACTGCAATGAAATCGATGAGACTGAAATGGCTGAAAAGTAGTTTTAGGATCAGTAGAACGTAGCGATCGGTCGTTCAGGAACGAGTCGGTTCTTTGATGTGAACTAGGAGAACCGACTCGCGTTTCTTTTTTTGGTAGGCGTAGTCATTGTCGAATGAATCTTCTTGATGAAGCTCAGACACAATAACATTAGCGCAGGGATCCGTACGCATTCGCAGTTCCTTGTAGATTTGACGATTATTTAAATGGATTTTATGAAATGCTACGCTCAGTAACGTTCATTTGTTCTTTAGAATATAGAGTGAGATTTTAGGAAACAACTGCAACCGTAGTTATGCAACATCAAAAAAACATCAATGAACCGTTTGGGAGATGAAACCTGAGCCGAATGACCGGACTCGCTGAAGAGAGATGGAATTTCCATCACTAGTAAAAGGAGTGTGACGTTATTAGCTATGTTTCCATCAAAGTTGCGAATTTAACTCATGCGGGAAACTGGAACATCGCATGAAACGTTTGCGAATAAAGCACCGTTTCTATCTCAAGTGTTCGAGAGAACAATAACCGGCGCATCTCGCTCTCTGCCATTTTTGTGGCCACTTTTCTGAGCCGATTATCCAATCAGATGATTTGTTGAAGCAGAGTCACATGACCTTTTTTGAGGTGCATCGAGGAATTTATTGGGTTTATTGTGTTTCCATCGTAGTCTTTTTATCAAATAAAAAAATTATTCACCTCCGTTGAGTGCATAAGATTTTTATGTGCATTTTGGAGATTTTATGCGCATCGGGTGATTCCATCCAGCGTTTTTTAAAATTTTTTTTTTATGCGATATCCCAAAATTCGCATTAAAAATATGTGAATGGAAATCTAGTTAACGACATCTTGTTTTTTGGAACGCTTTAGGAACGGGAGTAGTGACCAGCGTGCCGTCGGACGCTCCTGATGACATCGCTGCACTGAGAGACCTCAAAAAGAAAGCGGTTATTTATTTATTTATTTATTTATTTATTTATTTATTATTTAATTCTTAAGGATTTTTATTTTTTGATAAACTAACTGTTTGTTGGAGGATGATTCTACACACCAAATGGCTGCTTGTTTATTCTACAGGCTCTGAGAGAGAAGTTTGGGATTAAAGATCACATGGTCCTTCCTTTTGAACCGGTAAGTGGCGTCACACAGCCCGAGTGTGAACCTCGGTGTGCTTTATCACGCGTGTGGTGTTCATTCCTGGCGTGGAGTAAACGATTCGACTCTGAATCGACTCACTGCAGGAAGTGAATCGCTGCATGCCGTGTGTTTTGGGTTGCGGCGGTTTTTCTGTAGATGTGAGCTTCTAAACTGAGCCAAAGCACGAATGCAGAAACGTGATGTGTTCTGGAGATTTGGACCAACAAACTCGAGAGATTATAAATCCTGGATGTGGCACACAAAATGTTTTAAACTAGTTATTTGTAATATAATCATTATATCTGTAATGTATTGTGCATCAGATTTGTGTTCTCTGTGTGTACTGTGTGTAGAGATTTGTTCACTTTTTCTCCATCGTTGTATTTCTGACCATCAGCCCTACGCGCCCTTCAGACCTTTTTGGTTTGTTTATTTACATGCAGTGAGAGCACACAAAACAAAAAGTATTACATTTTAGCTCTGATTTGGACTCGAGAACCAGACTAATCGTTCTAAAAAGCATGTTTAGGTTCTGAGTAGCGCTGTAAAATGATGTTTTTCCTCTTCTTTGGTGTTCCAGGTTCCCATCATTGAGATCCCTGGCTACGGAAACCTTTCGGCTCCTCTGGTGTGTGACGAGCTGAAGATCCAGAGCCAGAACGATCGAGAGAAGCTGGCTGAGGCCAAAGAGAGAGTCTACCTCAAAGGCTTCTATGAAGGGGTGAGACTGGAACATTTTGGGATTTTGGGGACATTTAAAGTCATTGTGTGCTGACTGTAGCGTGTCGTTGTTGCAGGTTATGTTGGTTGATGGTTTTAAGGGGCAGAAAGTTCAGGATGTGAAGAAGCCGATTCAGAAGATGATGATTGACAAGGTTTTTCTTTTTTTCTTTTCTCTTTTCATGCTCTGTAGTGTTGAATGTATAACTGTGTATAACTGTGGTCCTTACTTTTAGCATCATAATGGTCTTCATGCTGTATTTCTTGAAACAGAACTGCAATTTAAATGACATTTGATTTATTTATAAGTGTGAAGGAGACGGCTTATTAATTAGAGACTAAACTAATGCAGACATTCTCCTTTTCACTCCGTACACATCCAGATCTGTGCATTGCCTTGCGATAAAACGACTTAAAGACAAAGGCATCTGTCCTCATTTATCAATCTTTTAGTAATCAGTCCTTCGAGGATTTCGTGAATTTTACGATCGCAGAAACGAACACAAAGTCAAGAAACTCTGCAGCATTCGGAAGAGTTTGCAATTTTTCAAAATTAGCGCAGATTTTCTGCAGACTTTAGCCAAGTTGCATCATGTGACGTCATCACGACGCGCGTTCAGCCGAAGCCCTCTTCGATTCACGTGTGTCGAACATGAGTACAGCTAAAAGGTCTCATTTACCAGCAAAGGTCTCATTTAAAAGCGAAAGTCCGCGCAAAACAATTTTTTCCCCGTCAATTCACTACCTGAAATCCTGTACGGACTGAGCAAAGTCGTGTGTTAATGTCTGCCGGATTTACAGGAGTTTCAGAAACGCTGGTTTTCTTCGTACTTGCGTGTTTATCACTGTAAAATACAAAGCACTTTCCTGGCACAGCTCATTTGCATGTAGTGACGCCCACAAAACTCCATAAAAGGTAAAGTGCACAGGCAGCTGGGAGCACGAAATGAGAGATCAGGGTAAAGACTGGAAAACAGAAATGGAAGTTATTTTGACTCACTTCTACACCAATAGAAATATTTAATAATATATAATATTATTAATAATAATAATAATAAGTCAGTGCTAAATCCTCCCTCAGCTGAGGTGTTTGCTTACGGCTTTGCGCAGACAGACAGACAGACAGACCCGTCCTCCATTTATACGCCGCTGTTTCTTTTATCATAACTGAAGGATTATTTTTATTAGTCTTATTTTTCGCTTTCTTCATTTTTTTTTTATATTCTTTAATTAATGGCAATAAAATAAAACAACTGGTTTTCACTAAATGTTCCGGATGGAGCTCCGAGTCTCTGAGCGAGTGAACTAGCACGAGGACGTGTTCCTGATCGAGACTCCAAAGCTCTTCTATAGGTGGCTCTGGATAAGGACGTCTGATAAACGCCGTAAACGTCATAAACATAATCAGTTTAAACTCCACAGTATATTCCAGACATTATGTCCATGCAGATTAAATGATCTGAAGTCGATCAGGTCCTGTAATCAAGTTAGTCTCCTTATGTTTATATTTACACACACTCAGGAGCACGAGTAGGATACAAAAGTCCTTGTGTAAACGCTCGTATGAAGGATTTGCACATAAATCTGTTCATATCCAGCTCGATAAATCAGACCCGACACCTCGGTCTGTGTCTGTGCCGAAGTCCGATTAGAAGCATCTCCGCTGTAAATGGAGCTGGAGTCTTGTTCTCTTTATAGGAGGACACATTTGCCAAAACATAGAACTCGAATTAGTAAATAAATAACATGTTTTATGTTGTTTTTTTTTTTTCTTTAAATGTAGTTATTTGCAATAAACCCATTTTTATTCCATCTATCCTCAGAGTGAGGCTTTGATTTACATGGAGCCTGAAAAGCAGGTGATCTCTCGCTCGGCTGATGAGTGTGTGGTGGCTCTTTGTGATCAGTGGTGAGTGGATTTTAAATACTGACGTTTTATTGAAAAAGTAAACGCTTGTTTAGTTAGCAGAGGGTAAATATTACATCTCTGAAACACGGTGACAGAAACCCGTAATGTGGAAAAGACTCGGTTCACATTAAGTAATGATTAAAAATAGTCCTGATAATCGAGCGCCGTTCCACTTTCCCCTCGTTGGCGTTAATGCTCTTGTCTAGACGATCAGCCCACATAAACCTTTCAACGGCGCTCTTTTGAGATTGTAGTCTGGCTAGAATCACCATGACTCTTCATCTTTCTTTTGTTTTACCTGTGACAGGTATCTGGATTACGGAGACAAGGAGTGGAAGCAGCAAGCCGTCACCGCTCTGGAGTCTCTGGAGACGTGAGTTCATTTCAGAGGACACATAATCATAATCTATATATATATATATATATATATATATATATATATAGTTTTTTGAGTTAAAATGTCAACATGCTTTACATAAAAGTAAGGGTAAGATACTTTGTCATTGTATACCATAAACAAAATTTAGTGTGGCAAGTAAGAAGTAAAAAGAAGTACTCTGTAAAATGTATACAAATATTGCACAAGCGTATTGAAACGTATATATTGCACATAAGTGATAAGGGAAAGAATAAAAATAAGGCAATAAACAATACTTATAAGGCTAGAAGACGTGAAAATAAATTTTAAAAATGTTACAAAGGCTGGGGGATCAGTACCGGATCAGTACCGGATCAGTACCAGAGAGGGAAAAAAAGGTTCTGATATCGAAGGAAAAAAAAAAGAATGAATTTGAGCTGATCCTATAATATGTGGAAAAGATTGGCGCTGGAAATGATTTTAATTTTTAACTGCAAATGTTTACAGCTTAAGAAATGTTTCAAATATATTTCATTTTATTATAGTTATACTTTAATATATACATTATACTTGCAGTGTAAAAGATTCTTGTGTGAAATTATTTATTTATTTATTTATTTTTGTGTGTAAACCCCTGTATTTTTAAGTGCTTCGGTTCAAAACAATAATTTTAAAGCTTAGTAGTTTGTAAAGAAAAATATTTGATGGCCATCAGGATTTATTAAAACATGGGTCACTAATTCCGCAGCATTGCGCCACATCTTTACTGACATGCCTCTGTCAGATCTCCTTTCACAGTATTCTGATGCACGATCGTAATTATAATCATGTCACACCTCTGTTATTCATTTATAATGGTTTTGAACACACACACACACACACACACACACACACACACACACACTCACTGCGCTGTATGTTTTGCAGATTTTGTGATGAAACGAGGAAGAACTTCGAGGCCACACTAGCTTGGCTACAAGAACATGCCTGCTCCAGAACATACGGTCTAGGTAAACCCGGTCATCTCTGCACGTCCGTGTGTGAAACAGTGATCCAAGTAGTAGATATCTGTCAATCTGATTTATCAGTGTTTACACTGGAGCTTACAAGGCTAATGTTGTTAACCAATAAGTGACGCTTGCTGGTTTGGTCTCAGTACACACATCGAGTTGTTCGGTAATCTCAAACGTGCTCGCATACCCGGTTTTTAACGCCGCAAAACGTCAAAAACAAGGACAGAAGGATGTTACGTAGCTAAAAACTGCAGCAGTCTCGCACAAAACATTTTGAATTCGGAGTCACTTTCTTTTAAAGCAAATATCATCCGACGATTTGGATCGATGTGTCGTTTTAAAAGGAAATTTTAGCCGAGGTAACAATCGTAAATTGACAAGCCCCTCCTCTACAACATCATCATCATCATCACTCACGAAGTTGTTTACGTGTCGATCGGAGGATACCGAATCGAATCGTATTGTAGATGATTCTGTGTCGGATATCGAATCGTTGCTTTATGAATGAGTCGTATCGGATCCATTCGTGTACAAGCCTGAGGTTTACACTCCTGTTTGCGAGTGACATTAGCGTTGTCGTTCCAGTACTAAACTAAAGAAACATCCTCACACACGCCAAGTCTTGACTGATGTACATTTGGAGTAAATAAAAAATAAAATAAAATAAATAAAAACTCCTCGCTTCCTCATCATGTCGAGTGTCTTTTTAAAAATGTATTTCGTATTCATTCTGATCCTGCTCCTATGCCGCTCCTCTCTGTGGGTCACCTGCAGATTTCCCCAGACGGGTGTTGATTTCTGTTTGTTTTGTTTTTATTTTCCCGCCCTGTAGGTACACGTTTGCCGTGGGACGAACAGTGGCTCATCGAGTCTCTGTCAGACTCCACCATCTACATGGCTTACTACGCTGTAGCCCACTTACTGCAGGGAGGAGTCCTCAATGGCCAGGGACCCTCACCTCTGGGAATCAGGTACCGTTATTTCTGTACATTCTCTATTTCTGCGAGCGTCCTGTCTGCTTGTGAAATGATTATTTTTCATTTTTCATTTTTAAATTTAGACGGTGCGTGAAAAATATAATTTGCTGCTGGATTATATTAAGATTTTTCTCCATTTTATCTCATTTTTCAGACCAGAACAGATGACCAGAGAGGTGTGGGACTTCATCTTCTTCAAAACGGCTGCCTTTCCCAGGACGGACATCCCTAAGGAGCATCTGCAGAGGCTGAGGAGAGAGTTTGAGTACTGGTACCCTGTGGATGTCCGTGTCTCTGGAAAAGACCTGGTGCCAAACCATCTCTCCTACTACCTGTACAACCACGCGGCCATGTGGCCCAACGACAGGTGTGTACCGATTTACTATAAGAACATCCGAATCATGCAGATTGAGCTTCTTCTTGTGAATCTTGTACACGAGCCTTTTAGGGTTTAAATACACCTGTGAACTGTGTACAGTATTACTGCGGTTTCTCATCAGACACTACTGTAATGCTTCTTCAAGCATCTTTAGTTTAACTCAACAGATCTGATTCGCGTTTTGTCTCGTGTCATGGTTCTGAGCCGTTTAAGCAGACGTTTTTATTCTCGCAGTGGAAAGTGGCCCAGAGCGGTTCGTGCCAACGGACACCTTTTGTTAAATTCTGAGAAGGTGGGTTGATTAACTTTTTATATATATTTTTTTCACTTCACAATATCGTTAATGAAAATCTTATGGCTCTTGGAGTGTTAAGTCAAATTGAATTATAACATATGGATATGCTGTAGGGAGCTGATTGTACATCCCTACTGTGCCATGATTACACAAATTATGCATTAAAATGTTACAGAAATCTCTGATGCTGCATATGAAGGAAATTATAATCAGTATTAACACAATATGTAAGGAATAACACTCCAGGCTGTGTGATTAATGGGGAAATATTCCCCCCGAAGTGTGTTATTCTCGTACACCAGCTCTGTCTGCGGTGTGTTATTCCGCTTATACCTCAGCCGTTTACCAACGATTACACGGTTTAATTTATTAACGGACGACACGTCACACATTTTAGCGGTTTATAGTTTAGATTTAATGTTGTGGAACGTCCGAGAGACGAGTTAGTTCCTGTTCTCGCTTGCGTACTGACACTGGAGACTCCTTCCGTAAACGTTAAATAAATGTCTCCTAACATCAATCTGTTTAATAAAATCCGTTTATTATTAGTCTTTTAGGGACGTACACGTCCCTGTGATTTACGATTCAGCCTGAAGGACCATCTGAGCTGTGCTGTTATACAGAATAATAATAATAATACTAATAATAATAATACACACCTTCTGACCAATCAGATTTAAGAATTCAGCCATGCTGTGGTATAATGAATAGTTAATCAACTGAATGTAACTAAATAATAAATGTTCATATATGAATAAACGTATTCATCTGAGGTAAAGTGTATTAGTCAAGATGTTAGTATTAGTATGTAGTGTAAAGTTTTGCAGTTTTTGCGATGGAGCTTTATAATTTATTTATAGTTTATAATATATAATCGACTGATCCGTTTTTTTTTGTCTTCGCTAGATGTCCAAATCCACGGGCAACTTTCTCACCCTGACTCAAGCGATTGATAAGTTCTCTGCAGACGGTAAGTGCTCAGAAACATCGTCCATCACTTCACTCCTCCTGATGATGATGGCCTCGTCTCGTCTTAGCTCCTCCGGAAAGACGGGAAGGCGCGTCAGCAGATTACTTTTCAGATCTAAAAATCTGTTCCTTTTCATAAGACGGAACGACAGAAGGGAAGGGTTTTTTTTTTTTTTCCTTTTCTTTTCTTAAATTTTGGGGTTTTTTTTTTTGAAGTTTGGAGGCTGAATGAACAGAATACACTTTCCCAAAGGAGTGAGTGTTGAAATCGGTCCATCTGGAGAGGACTACAGACGTCTGCCGAGTCCTCATTAGAGTGTGTGTGTGTGTGTGTGTGTGTGTGTGTGTGTGTGTGCAGTGCACTTGTCTCTGTTATTTATGGGAAATATGACGCTAGTATTGTGAGCCTGCTTTTCTTGCCTCCTTTCCATCGTCTGTAAAATATCAGGATAGTATTTTTATTATTTATGCTTTACAGTGAGCCGTAACACACTCTATCCTTACAAATCTAGACAGTCTGTCCTGAAGATGGAGGAAAACTAATCCTTACAGAAAACTTCACCATATCTACGCTTTTTTTTTTGTTCTGTAGCGTAGAAGTGAAACCGAATAGCAGGCGCATTAATATAAACCTGAAAAAAAAAAAAAAAAAAAAAACACCTTCTGATTTAAGAATTCAACCTCACTGTAGTGTAAATCAGTTAATATGATAACGGGAATAAAAATGACGTAAAGCAGTTTGATAAAGTAAATTAATAACGCTTTATCGCTATTCATAATCATTGCTGTCCTCCTCAGGTATGCGCTTGGCTCTTGCCGATGCCGGAGACACCGTAGAAGACGCAAACTTTGTAGAGGCCATGGCCGACGCTGGCATTCTGCGTCTCTACACCTGGGTGGAATGGGTCAAAGAGATCATCTCCAACCAGAACAGTCTGAGAACCGGGCCTGCCGACACGTTCAACGACCGAGTGTTCGCCAGGTGATGATCACTGCACCTTTCTGCAGAACACTGGGTTCTGATGTTTTCTTGCTGTTATGAGATGTTGTATAAACCAAATATATATATATATATATATATAGAGGTTTATTGTATCTATTACGGTGGCTGTGGGTTGTTTGGAGGTCATTTGGTGAAAAATAATCTTTTCCGGATTCATTCTGTGTTTACAGTGAAATGAACTCGGGGATTATCAGAACTGAGCAGCATTATGAGAGGATGATGTACAAGGAGGCGCTGAAGACTGGATTCTTTGAGTTTCAAGTAACACACACACACACGCACGCACACACACACACACACACACACACACGATTCATTCCAGCATCTGATCAATTATTTATTATTAAAGCACACGTTCATCCATATTTTAAAGCTCTTTTATTATATTTTAGCCACAAATTTTACCCTAATGGTTTTGCTGCGTTTTCCACAGAATCTGAAAAATAATTAAAAATTAAAAAATGTATATTGAACACGATTACAGGCAATCGTTATTGCAGCACGTAATATAAGATCCTATCACGTTAAAATACTTAACACTGGTTTAACGGGGAACGTGTCGGGTATCAGGGATATTTTAATTATCTAATATATCATTTGAATTTCTTAATCAAGGTAAGAATGTAGGAATGCTACATTTTCTGCTCGTTTCTGTTGCACAGGGACCACATCGAGCGATTCTTTATTCAAAATAAAATTTAAATAAAATAAAAGTAATTCTGTTATGTTTCTTTAAAGAAACAGTTTCTTTAAAGTTTAATTTTTACTCTATTATTTCTCCTCCTAGGCAGCTAAGGATAAATACCGGGAGCTGGCCATCGAGGGAATGCACAGAGATCTGGTGTTCCAGTTTATTGAGAACCAGACCCTGCTGCTGGCTCCTATCTGCCCTCACCTGTGCGAGCACACCTGGGCCCTGCTCGGAAAGGTGAGCAACCGTACGCTTAACTTGAAAATGTTCTGGTTTTAATTGTGGACTCATCAATGTTAACATGTTTATCTGAAAACCATGACGTCCCTTGTAGTAGGTTTGGTGTGAGTTGGTGTTTGGTTTCATAATTGTTTGACATTTTGAGAAAGTAATAAAAACAACAGAACGGTTATTTCAATTATCATCATATCATCACGCTTTCTGACTTATTTTAAGAGAGAGAACAGGTTTGGGACCCAAACCTCCATTTAACTCCACTGAAAACAGACTTCTAGTCATTTTGTACAATTCCTTTTCTCTTTTTTCCCCCCGCTGTCTGTGCCAGCTATACGTGTAAATCGTTTTGTATCGTATCATCTACTCCGTGTCCTGATGTGTATCGTATCGCCTGAAAGACGCCCCTAAGACAAGACGTGTAGGTTTTAAAACTTATAAAACTGATGCTCCATTTATTTCCTGGTCTGTCCTCTTTTCGCAGACTGAATCGTTGATGAAGGCCAGCTGGCCAGTGGCCGGTCCAGTGAACGAGGTTCTGATCCGGTCCTCACAATACCTGATGGAGACGGCCCATGACCTGCGCCTCCGCCTCAAAGCCTACATGCAGCCTGCCAAGAGCAAGGTGTGTGTGTGTGTGTGTGTTTCTGATTACGTTATCCAGGATATAGGATGAATTAATTCAAGTATAAGTATAGTTAGTGTGTGTGTATGTATATAATATGTATCTAGTATCTAATAGGGAATAATGTTGTAAGTAGCTGATATTTAATAGAGATGTATGTGGTAATTAGCCTGTTTTTAGTCTGGAAATTTTGTCGTAAGTAACTGGTATATACTGGGTAAATACTGTATGTGGTAATTACTAGTATTTTCTGATTCATATCGAAAAGGACTTTCGATATTCTAGTATACAGCACATGAAACTATCTATTGTAGTACTTGGTGCCATCGAGCAATAATTACCCAGAAATGAACAGGAAATTAACAATGATGTGGTAATGGTGCATATTATTCAAGTTGAAAATGTAAGTAAATAGTTAACGCCGAAAAATACCAGGTTAATACTAACTTCATAATGGTACATAAACCAAGCTGATTCAGTAATTACATACATACATCATGAAAAAGAACAAGTAGGTACCTTTCTTTACTCTTTTGTACCCTTCTTTTCAGAAAAATCTTTAAAAATACTTTCCGGTTATTTATTCCTTCTCATTGGTAGATTTATTAGTAGGTCTTCAGTGAAAACGTGGCAATACGTGTGATGCGTACAGTTGTTATTATTAACTATTCAGACCACGTGCAATAGGAACACAAACAAGTAACTGGTTTGTAATGCAAAGGAAATGAGATTGTAAAATAAAGCATAGTTTGTCGATGTACGTGGTAATTAAACTGAAAGTCTTCTCTTGTCTTTTCTGTGTAATTATTGCTTTATGGCACCAAGTTCTGTTATAGAACCACTATTGTATTTACATACATTAAAATATACAATAAAGTGCTGTTTGGTAAGTATACTCCTTACTCCATACTTCCCCATTACATTCCAGATACTGAAAAGAAGTTTTCCTATTAAATGCAAGCTAATTACCACAAACATACCTATTACCTACTAAATATTTACCTCATACTTACCTACTAATTATTAATTTATTTACTGTAGTGTGAAATAAAGTTCTACTTTATACTTGCACTTTGTCCTCATAGAAAGGAGACAACAAACCACCAGCCAAGCCTTCTCACTGCACAGTGTACGTGGCAAAGAGTTATCCGCCCTGGCAGCACAGCGCCCTCTCTCTCCTGGCCAAACACTACGAGGTAAACGCTGTTTTAATGTCAGGTTTGTTCTGCAGATGCTGTACGTGAACGATCTCGCGCTCAGAGCTCAGAAAGTGTTCTGAGATGTGTGATGTAATACGGTTTTAATCTCACTACACGGATATCTTGCTTCCTTTTCGGTTCTTAGAACAACGGTGGAGCTCTTCCTGACAATAAGGTGATTGCGGTGGAGCTGGGCGCCATGCCGGAGCTGAAGAAGTACATGAAGCGCGTCATGCCGTTCGTGGCCATGATCAAGGTACTGACGTGCACAAGACCCGATGCTCCTCTGGAAAAGGAGAATAATTTTAACGTAATAATCTAAAGTATTGAGGGAGTCGATTTCATGTCATTAAATTACATCACTGTTCATCGCCGTTGAATTCCGGATTCTGATTGGTCTGAAGGTGTCGATTAATTTACTGCAAATCACGGGTTTATATGAATGTACTCATTCTAATACGTTTTTATGTGTATAATTGAGGGAGGTTATTTTAACATTTATGGAAGGAGTCTCCAGTGCCAGCGCTTTGTAACAGTCTGTGAGTTTGTTTTCCGACATCTTCAGGACAGAGGAGTTTGCACTTTGTGTTTTCTTGGTAACATGACAAGCTGTGTTTGTTTTTTTTTTGTGGTCTTATTCACTTAGAGAGAGAGAGAGAGGAAAAAGAATTTGCTGGTGAGGGAACGTGTGTTTATAGCTGCTATAACATAAGTGGGAACAGGAACGGAAAAAATCTTTTAAAAATGTGTTCATTGATCAATGACAATTTTGTAATCGTTGAAATTTACTGTCATATAAGAGGAATAAAATACTTGGGGGGGGGGCATGCTGTTATAGGAAAATAATCATCTATAGCGTGGTAACAGTAACTCTGCCTTATCACACCACCCCATCGTTGATTATTTTCCTATAACCGCACACACCAAAGTGTTTTATTCCTTACATACAATTAGAAATGCACCTGAAAGGGAACTTTGTACTGCTCAGTGTACATTTATGTAATTCTTTGTATCTTGACTTGTGTTTTTGTATGATTGGGTTAGTTAATATCATGAGGTAGGATTAATTAATTAATAACATTAATTAAGAAGAAGAAGCCTTCTGATTAGTAACCTAGAGCGTACACGGGCAGTAGCATGTTTATAAACGGAGTTAATAACTGTATAAACAGAGCACTGTGTTGATACAGCACTGTTGAAGATGTGTGTGTGTGTGTCAGGACAACCTGGAGAAGAATGGGCCAAGGGTGCTGGAGCTGCAGCTGGAGTTTGATGAGCGAGCAGTCCTGCTGGAGAACATTGTTTATCTCACCAACTCTCTGGAGGTAGGAAGCCGAACAGCTGCGCATTAAAACATGATGAGTTAGTGTGTACTAGCCAAGTGGCTACTAAATAAAGAAAAAGATTTTAGGTAATACTCTCAAACCTCTTCATAAGTCTTACTGAATTACGCTCACTCATACAACACTGAACCGAATCAGTCATGGACGATCTTTTCATCTTGTGATCAATCACGTATGCAGCTGTGAAATAGAGGATAGTAGAATTAGGTGTGTGTGTTAAGTCATTAGTTTTATGTTAGCTCTTTTTGTTTTTTCTGTTCTTTTTCTCTCTGTAGCTGGAACAGATCGATGTCCTGTTCGCCTCCGAAGGGGACGATAAAGTGAAGGAGGACTGCTGTCCGGGAAAACCGTTCAGTGTGTTCAGATCAGAGGTAATGCAGATCGTTTCGCCCTCGCGCTCGGCGGTGTTAATGTGGCTCGGACGCCGAGTCACTCTGAGGAACACGGAGTCGAGTTTACTACCAAGAAGTGAAGAAAAAGGAACAGAATTTCTGTCTGATTATATTTCAGCATTCTTTAGTATTGGGTGAAAAACTGTCGTGTTATTCTGAAAGTAGCAGTGATGAATCGGTCGTAATAAGGAATCTAGTCGCAAGCGGCGATCTGCGGGGTCCAAGCACTCCTCACAAATAGTGCCTCCAGTGGACAGTTCTTGCCAAGTTTCATAGAGCACTAAAGACATCATAGTTGAACATACTTGTCAGTTTTTGTGACGATAGCTCAGTGGTAGCTGTGTGAAATGCCTAGTGAGAGGCTGATTGGCTGAAATAACAATGACCGTTTAAAAAAAATAAATAAATAAATAATTAAAAAAAAAAAGGGTTCCGCCTTGTTAGATTTGATTGACATGTTGCAGGCATTTTGTTTAACATAATTACCGAGGTTCTAGTCTGGACTAGTCTGCAAATGTAGGTTTCACATATTATGTAAATTAGCAAAAAATCCTTCATGGTGGAAGTTAGTGGGCGGGGCCTAGATCTATTCGGCTTTTCGGGGGGGTTAGTCCTACTACCTCTTAGGACTACTATGACGTACGGTTTGGTCTGCATCTGCTATGTGCTTGGACCTCATAATAATAATAATAATAATAATAATAATAATAATAATAATGGGAACGTATGTATTGTCTTTTATACAGCAATTGATAAAATGGATATCACTTCAATTGTGAGACGATGATTTTTAATGAAAATCGTTGTGGATTAACGGTTTAACCCCCTCGTCCGCCCCCCCCACCCCACCCCCCCCCACCCCCGTAGCCTGGAGTGTCGGTGTGTCTGCTGAACCCTCAACCGTTCAGCGGACTTTTCTCCTCTCAGATCGACATCAGGCAGGGAGACACCAAGGACAGCATCACTCGCAGACTGTACAAAGCCAACCGAGGCATCAAAGGTAAAGCTGTGTGAACTAAAACCACCTGTACTCAAGCTGTACTGAGCATAATTACAGATTTAAAGAGTTTAATTGTTTTTAAAACAGTTTAAATAGTTATAATATCATGTTTGAAATCACTAAATGAAATGAATAATCACTAATCAAGTGGGTTTAAATGTCCATGTTTACTTCTCTGAATGAAGTTATGAGAACCCGGCAAATGAACCTCGTTCGAAGATCTCGGTGCGATTTGAGTTCATTTGGGTTTGAAATGTTAAGTTTTCATTTTTCAAATGATATTCATTTAAACCTAAACCAATCCTTGTTCTTTCAAAACTTATTCTAAACACCTCATACAAAAAAAAAACAAAAAAAAACATCCTTGTTGGACCAGAATATTGCTGAACATTTTGGTTAGTTAAAAAAAAAAAAATATATATATATATATATATATATATATATATATATATATATATATATATATATATATATATATATATATATATAGGTAAGAATAATATAGGCCAGAGGTATTCAGTTCAAAGGTCCAGTTTTAAAAAAATTCCTTCCTTATTAAGGTCTAGGTAACTGAATGGTGACCTTTACCAGGTTTTCACTGAATCCCACCTTTACAACAGTTACCTGTAATGCTTCATGGTTACTAATCTAATAAAACTTTTCAATTATTTGTATATATATATATATATATATATATATATATATATATATATATATATATATATATATATATATATATATATATATATATATATATACACACATACATACACAGGCCTCTCAGGAAACTTTCTAAACCTCTTAACCTTTTTTCTCTCTCAGACTTAACCAAAGTGAAGCTGATGCGTTTTGAAGACCCGCTGCTCGGCCCTCGCAGAGTTCCCGTGTTGGGGAAAGAAGAGCAGGGCAAACTGGCCATCTCGGACAAGTGTGTGTTCCACATCAACCTGAAGGAGAAGAAGGTGCGTCTGAGTGACAACGGCCTCACGGTGGACGTCGGAGACACTCTCGTTTACTTGATCGAGTGAGATTTGCGAGGGAAAATCCGCCGGCGCCGTTTTTCTACAGATTCTAAAATGGCTGTTGTAGCATTAGCCAGTGATTGTGTAAAAGGCTAATGCTAAAACGGACTAACTACACTGCAAAAATAATCTCTTAGCAAGTAAAAAATATCTTGAATATAAGATTATTAAACCTATTTTCACTGATTTCAAACCAAATGTTATTCTGTTGGCAGGTAATTTCACTTCTTTCTAGAAATAACTGCCTAAAATTAGCAAAATTATCTGCCGGTAGAACAACACTGTCGAGCTTGAAATTAATAGAAATGTCTAGAAATAGGTTTAATGATCTTATATTTGGTTTATTTTAGTCTTAGAATAGGAGATTCTCGATAAATTTGACTGACTATATTGAAGATATTTGCACTTGCTAAGACGTGTTTTTTTTGTTTTGTTTGTTTGTTTGTTTTTTTTTTGCATTGTACATTTTACTTCCTGGTTAAATGTTTAGAGGAATAATTCTGGAAAACTGAGACGTTTAGGGGTCTACATTGACATCAACTCAGCATTTTTATATTTTTGGCACTTAAGTTCTGTATCTTGTGTCTGTTTATAAATCTACTCCGTAAGAAGCATTTTCACTTTCTACTGTTACCGAGGCCCAGTTTTTTTCCTTCTCTCTAATAAATTCTGTGAATGAAAAACGATCCAAATAAACTTCTCCTTAGTAAATATGGTACATTTGTGGTAATGACTTAACCACTGTGACATTATATTATCATTATTATTATTATTATCATCATCATTATTATTATTATTATTATTATTATTATTGAAGCTGTGAGATGGTGTTGGATTTACTAGCTGGCCCACAGTGAGAGGGACGAGGGCAGATTAATGTGCTGTAGATGTTCTTCGGGAGGAGGAAATGAAGCAGGACGTCGTCGTGGAGACGACGTGTCGCTGTCGGTGTGTGTTGGAGGTTTTTTTTTTTTTTTTTTTTCCCTCTCTAATAAAACCGGAGCATTACACACACGGAGTAAACGGTCTCGATAGCTGGTGTACGCTAGTAGAACACTAGTTTCTCTGTTGAATGAAAATGTTTCTCAGAAGGCTGGTTTGTGTGATATTTAGTGTTTATTGTGTGTGTTTTGTGTTTGTGTATTTGTGCGAGTTGTCTGGGCTTTTGTGTCATTTCCATCCATTTTGTGTACGGCTTATCCTACACTCAGTAGTGGGGAGCCTGGAGCCTATCCCAGGGGACTCGGGCACAAGGTTAGGGACACCCTGGACCGGGGTACTAATCCATCGCAGGGCACAATATCACACGCATTCACACACCAATCAGCCTACAACGCATGTCTTTGGACTGGGGGATGAAACCGGAGTACCTGGAGGAAACCCCCGAAGCACGGAGACAGGATTTGAACCCCCAACCCTGGAGGTGCGAGGAAAACCTGCTAACCACTAAACCCCTTTTGCTTCTTTTGTGTGTCTTTATTTGTTTAGCAATTGTTAGATGAATGGTTGGTGCACATTCAGTTGTTTCTTTAGTTTGTGTGTGTGTGTGTGTGTGTGTGTGTGTGTGTGTGTGTGTGTGTGTGTGTGTTTGTGTGTGTGTGTGTGTGTGTGTGTGTGTGTGTGTGAGAGAGAGAGCGAGCTACTCTGAGGATTTCTTATCTTTACAGTACAGCTTGTTTGTGCCTCCCAGCCAGGCAGCTATCTGTATTAAACACACTCCTGTCACTAAAGTGAAGAACTCACCCTGCTCTCGAGTCAGGAACTGTTCAACACCATCACCGCTTGTGTTTGGCCCGATCAGGATCCGTCTCTTGTGTCAAAAGAGACAATTCTGTGTGCAGCAGCTGCCTCTGCTGAAGTCCGGGGACAAAATGGAGGATTTTGGTGAACACGGTAGGGAACTTCATGCTACACGAGCTGAGCGATGGACATCATGGAGCGACAGGGCGGAACTTCCTGTACTGACTCAGCCCGGTCTCGGAGTAACGACCACGACGGTGACCACCCTCACACAGACAGGGGGAGACTGGAGTACGGGTCTGTTTGATGTGCGTGACGACGTCAGCACCTGTAAGAGGAATTGAGGTTCTTGTTGTGATAAAAACATTACAACGTTAACATTCCCAATTTACAGAAACGTTTAAAAAGATGAGAAACGAAGCAGCATGCGGCTGTTTAAAACTGTGAAGCTGTTAACAGAGATGTCAACATTCTCATAACTCATTTCAGCCTGTGAAGATTTTAGAAGGTTATTACTATGCTATTGTAATGTCTGAGGTTTTCTTTTCAGTAATTCAAAGACCCAGACCTAAGAGTTCAATAACAAATGTAATAAATTTATTTTAAAAAACCCTGAGAGTATATGTTAAAGTATAAAGTATTATTGATATCATTATCAGCAGCCTTTAAATACGAAATTTTAGTTTTTAAAAGGGTGCGAGAGGAGTACAGGAGCGAGCCGGCCTTTTTACTCACTCACTCTCCGATTTTAAACACTTCACCTGGGATACCAAACACTAGGTGGCAGTATACGTGTAAAACCGTGGACCATAATATTGCTGAATTTGAAAAAGAAGAGGAGGAGGAGCTTGGTAAATATGAGAAAAGAAGGCTGTGACAAATTGTCTTTATTGTTTATCTTTGTTAAATATAGGTGTGTAACAATTATTTCACCCCTATGAATTGATATGAGTAAAATATATCTGAAGTATATTCCCATTGATATTTTACATTTTTTTTAGTACACCTGGGTGACTAGGAACAGGAAATTGTTCAACCATGACTTCCTGTTTCACAGGGGTATAAATATGAGGTAACACACAGGCCAAATTCCCTTAGTCATTCATAACAATGGGTAAGACCAAGGAATATAGTTGTGCTGTGCAGCAAAAGGTTGTTGAGCTTCACAAAATGGGAAGTGGCTATAAGAAAATAGCACAAGCATTGAAAATGCCCATTTCCACCATCAGGGCAATAATTAAGAAGTTCCAGTCAACTGTAAATGTTATGAATCGACCTGGAATTGGACGTGTGTCTATATCGTCTCAACTCACTGTGAAGAGGATGGTTCGAGTGGCCAAATAATCTCCAAGGATCACAGCTGGAGAATTGTAGAAGTTAGTTGCATTTTGGGGTCAGAAAGTCTCCAAAACTACAATCCGAACTCACCTACATCACCACAAGTTGTTTGGAAGGGTTTCAAGAAAAAAGCCTTTACTCTCATCCAAAAACAAACTCAAGCGTCTTCAGTTTGCCAGACACTACTGGAACTTCAAATGGGATCAGGTTCTATGGTCAGATGAAACCAAAATAGAGCTTTTTGGCAATAAACACCAGAGGTGGTTTTGGAGCACACAGAGAGGTAGCCATATGGAAAAGTACCTCATGCCCACGGTTAAATATGGTGGTGGCTCTTTAATGTTTTGGGGCTGTTTTTCTGCCAGAGGACCAGGACATTTTGTTAGGATACATGGCATCATGGACTCTATCAAATATCAACAGATATTAAATGAAAACCTGACTGCCTCTGCCAGAAAGCTTCAAATGGGCCGTGGTCGGATCTTCCAGAAGGACAATGATCCAAAACGTACATCAAAATCAACACAAAAATGGTTTACTGACCACAAAATCAAGGTCCTGCCCTGGCCATCCCAGTCCCCTGACCTGAAACCCATAGAAAACCTGTGGGGTGAACTGAAGAGGAGGGTCCACCAGTGTGGACCTGGACATTTGAAGGATCTGGAGAGATTCTGTATGGAGGAATGGTCTCAGATCCAATGTCATGTATTCTCCAACCTCATCAGGCATTATAGGAGAAGACTCAGAGCTGTTATCTTGGCAAAGGGAGGTAGCACAAAGTAAAAGGGTGCCAATAATTGTTGCACACCTATATTTAAAAAGTTTTTCTAAATTTTTTTTTTATAAATCTGTGTTGTGTTTGTAATTGTTTTATATCCATGAGAGCAGATTATTTTTGTGAATTTTTTGAATAAAAGATCAAAAGGTTAAACAATAAAGACAATTTTTCACAGCCTCCTTTGCTCATATTTATTAAACTTGATTTACTAAATTTTATTTACTAAATGAGCTGTTCCAGGATCACGTGATTTGCACGTTACAGCTGGTCATACACACACGAGTACGAAGAACATCAGCGTTTCTGAAACTTTTGTAAATCTGGCAGGCGGTTTTGCCTCACACTAACATTTACACACAACTTCACTAAAAGATGGATAAATGAGGCCTGTTGTTTGTACTTTCAACTTAATATACAAAGTTCATGCCTTTGTTTAAAAAAAAGAACCCCATAAATCTAACAGCTCCACATGTTACTTAAAGATCAGAATCATAACACCTTAGTCCCAAATAAAGAAAAAAATGTATATATACAATAAAGAAAAATAAAAAGCAAGAACTCTGATGGATTTAATTTTCAGTTTAAAGAAGCGGTTTTTAGTTTTAGTTTCTGGCTTCTGCTCACAGAGAGAGAGAGAGAGAGAGAGAGAGAGAGAGAGAGACAGACAGACAGACAGACAGATACACACAAATAGAAAGAGAAAGAGACAGACAAAAAGACAGACAGAGATACAGAGAGAGAGAGAGAGAGAGAGAGAGAGAGCTAAAGAGAAAGACAGAGATACACACACAGAGAGAGAGAGACAGACAGACAGATAGATACACACAAATAGAAAGAGAGAGAGAGAGAGAGAGAGAGAGAGAGAGAGAGAGAAGCTGCACGGTATCTTCAGTGAAACTAATGACAAAAATTTTCCAAAATAATGTTGATAAAACATTTATGACTGAATATTTTTTGAGGTTCTCTCTCTCTCTCTGTCTGTCTGTCTGTCTCTGTCTCTGTCTCTCTCTCTCTGTCTGTCTGTCTGTCTCTGTCTCTCTCTCTCTCTCTGTCTGTCTGTCTGTCTCTCTCTCTCTCGTTCTCTCTCTCTCTCGTTCTCTCTCTCTCTCTCGTTCTCTCGCTGTCTCTCTCTCTCTCTCTGTCTCTCTCTCTCTCGTTCTCTCTCTCTGTCTCTCTCTCTCTCTCTCTCTCGTTCTCTCTCTCTGTCTCTCTCTCTCTGTCTCTCTGTCTCTCTCTCTCTCTCTCGTTCTCTTTCTCTCTCGTTCTCTCTCTCTCTCTGTCTGTCTCTCTCTCTCTCGTTCTCTCGCTGTCTCTCTCTCTCTCTCTCTCTGTCTGTCTCTCTCTCTCTCGTTCTCTCTCTCTGTCTCTCTCTCTCTCTCTCTCTCTCTCTCTCGTTCTCTCTCTGCCTGTCTCTCTCTCTCTCTCTCTCTCTCTCTCTCTCTCTCTCTCTCTCTCTCTCTCTCTCTCTCTCCTGTAGGTTTAATGGGTGTGTTTATGCCGTGCTGTCTGGATGTGAGTTTGGCTCATCAGTATGGAGAGTGTTTGTGTCTGCCTCTGCTACCTGCCTCCACTTTCGCTATGCGGGTCGGCATCAGAGAGCGTTTCAAAATCAGGGTGAGCGTTTAACGGTGAAAAGATAGACGTCACTCTACTGTGTGCTGAATTATAATACCGTGATTCAGAGAGAATGCACAGGGAAGCTTGGAGCATTTAAACACCACACAAACAAAGATGTACGATTTAAACTCCAATACACAAGCAGTGATGCAGTAAAACCATAAAATAAAACCCCTCAAATCTCAAATCTCAATCAAGATGAAAAATTACTGAGGAGATTACTGACCTACAGTAATAAAAGCTTTGCTCTCAGAGTCACAGTGAAGTTTTAGAGTCTGGAGAGATGATTTCTTTGCTACACTAGTCAAACTTTACTAACGATATTTTCTTTCCTGGAATGGAATAAAGGCCTTGTGTGAGCTACTGTAAATTTCCATGCAAATATATTCAGGATATACTGTATATTTCCATAATTATATGTAGAAATGATCAAAATATCTCCTCCACTGTGAATCTGAAATAAATATCTACAGCCTGCTTCTGTTCATGGTTATATTTTCTTTTTTCTTTTCATTTGTGCATGTTAGTGAGCTCCTGCTGTTCTCTTGATTACATATAATCAGCTGACCCATTAGAATAATTTTGGATAAGTATTTCACTGTTTCTTCCCAAACAGTGAAATTATACTGATCAGGATTTAATTGTATGAAATGTTTATGGAAAGTGCTAGAAGGGATTTTATACTCTGCCGCTCTCCTAATTATAATCTCGGGATTAAATGTGGGGTTTGGATTGTAAATTGTGTTATAAGAAGTGGCAGCTTATCCACAGACAACAAGATATAATAGACATGATTTGTTTTGCTTCTGCATCTCTGTGTGTGATCTGTGCAGTGTGTGTGTGTGTGTGTATGTGTTGTGTATTACAGGTCATTGTTTGTGTGTTATGTATCTGCAGGGCAGTGTGTGTGAGGACTGGGTGACGGTTTTCTGCTGCTATCCTCTCGCTGTGTGTCAGATGATGCGGGAGATGAAGAGGAGGCTGAAGAGACAGATCTACACCGTTACCACTACACTAGAGTGCTCCTGAGAGACTGTGTGTGTGTGTGTGTGTGTGTGTGTGTGTGTGTGTGTGTGTGTGTGTGTGTGTGTGTGTGTGTTAACCCTGACACACTCAATTACCAGTTTTTGGACAGTTAATTGCATTCAATTCAATTTTATTTTATTCCTTTAGCTCTTTTAACACTAGACAATGTCCCCAAGCAGCTTTACAGAAATCTGGATGTAGATTTAGATCCATAATGAAGAAGCCCTAGGGAACAGAGGTGAGGGAAAACTCCCTGAGACGACACGAGGAAGAAACCGGAATGAAAATGGAAGCCGTCCTCTCCTGGGTGACTCTGGATTATCAGTGTGATTATTATAAATACTCAGTATCCAGGTTTAGATTTAAGACTAAAGACAAACAGTACTGAGTGTGTTTACACGACTGTAAGTGTGAGATTTAGATCGTGAGTAAGAGCCTGTGTGATCACGTTAAGATCGTTCAGCACCGGTGCACGAGTCGACTGAACCCAATCCACGTTTCCTGACGTTGTTTCCAGCACATTGTTCCCCATTTCTGAATCCTGTTGAAGACGGAAATGTATGAAACAAACCTATATGACAGAAAGACATGGATTCAACACGCTGTATTTTTCCCTCGGTGCATGGCTCAAGAGGAAGTGTGTGATGTAGATGAAATCGAATCAGGAACAAATGGCTTAATGTATGAAATCAATTTTTTTTTGTTTTACACCAACAATTACATTTTAAATGTGTCAAAATTGTCAAACCTGTCAATTAAGGAATTGTAAAATATTACCTTTTGTCTGATTATAATATATTATAAATGCAGAATTGAATCAAAAGTCGACCGGTCATTCAGTAGTTCAGTATTCATGATATGAAAGCAGGATTTCATTTGAACCATTTTCCACAATTTGGGATGAGTTCACTGTATTGAGAGCTTTAGCTTAGAGAAATGTTTCATATCAAATGGGAACAAAAGATTAATATTATTTGCTTTTTTTTATTTCGTACGTTTACTTATATTATGAAGCAAAAAATACAATGCAAAAGTCAGAAATGACTCCATAAATGTCCGATTCAGAAGATTTTGTTGTGCAATAATTTACCCAACAACAAAATCAGCTCATTTAAACTAAACACTGAGCAAAAAAACCAACCAAAAGACCATCCGGCTCCGTTTACTCCATTATAGTCCTGGCTGTAAGCTGTGTGTATTCCAGTGCAGGACATTGTTCATACTCAAACACACAAACCAATCATTTCTGGGCTTAAATAAGAGAATTTGTAGTATTTGCTTCGTCCCCGTTTTGCTTTAATGACAGCGTGCACAAGTTTGTGTAAAAACCAGATGATCCGTGTTCGATCAAATCCGTCGGAGTGTCGTCTGAACACGTGCTTTAATCAAAGAAATAAAACTCAAGAAATTCCGTACGAAGGAGTTAACATCATCAATCGATATCACACATTTACTGACATTTAAATAGTGACCCTGAAATCATGACTATTTCCTCCCTCAGCACCTTCATGTATAGAGGAGTTGTTTTTTGTTTTTGTTTTGTGTTCAGTTTTGTAGCCAGAATTTTTAGGATGGGGTGATCAGATCAGACCCAGTAAATTTATATTGTGGTAGTGATGATTTTAGCGCCCCCTATCTGCGTATGGTCTGAGTGCGATCCCCATCAGACATAAATCACACACATACTCTACACACCTAATCAGCATTCATTTGCCGTCTAACAAGCTACCAAAACATAACACCAGGCTCCATCTTATCCGGTGCTACGAATACGATATCATTAGCTAACAGTAGCTAACAACAAACTGATAAAATCTAGGTAATGAATATCGGTAATTGCCAGCTAAATTTGCTTGTATGTAGAAAATGATTATATGAACTTTCACATTTTTCCAGAGATGTTGTAGGGTGGTGTTCTGTTATTATTCAAACTAACCGATCACACCGAGACTTAGCAAGTTGTTCTGTTTTGCATCATATAACTGCACTGACAAATAATAATAATAATATTAATAATAATAATAATAATAATAAGAAGAAGTAAATAATAAAAGTTTGCCTCATGGGGGGAAAAGTTTGAATACCTCTGCTCTAATTCCTGTTACAGAAAGACTGTGAAACATTTTTTTCTCCTGCAGAGACGCAGATTGCGCTGGTATTTCAGTTTATGTAATGCAGGTATCAGGAGGCTCACAGTGAGAGTAAAGTTTACAGAGGAACATGAGCTTGAGATAAAGCGAGTACAGCAGGAATATGAGCGAGGATCTAAAAGCCTATGGAGAAAAAAACAGAAGCCCAGAGAGAGACGGAAAATTCCTGTAAGTTAGCAGGTATGAGCTCTTCACAGAGAAACTGTCAGAGAGAGAGAGAGGCATGAGGGAATCAATTACGGTGTGTGTGTGTGTGTGTGTGTGTGTGTGTGTGTGTGTGTGTGTGTGTGTGTGTGTGTGTGGTCCTAACTCTGCACTTGTATATGTCAGAGCTCATCACACACTCTCTGAAGAAGAACTTCACACACACACTCACACACAGAGCTGTGTTCTCTTTTCCTCAGGTGTGTACAGTAAGGTACACGTAGGCCTGGGGTCAGTTTATTCAGGAAGTTAGAATTCACATCTTTTCACACAACATGAAAATCCAACCTCATCACTCCAGTCTGTGTGAAACGAGATCAGATCTTTTCATGCCGTTTCATTTGTGTGAATTCTTACAAATTTGCTGTCATGTAAGCATTCAGAACCGAGCCGTGTACAAAGACATGAGAAATATTATCGTTTTAAAGAATTGCTCAGGAAATCTCTTCATGGATGCTGTTTTAGAAAAACTGAGGAAGACAAATGTAGCTTTTCCTTCAGTGTGACAGTGTGACATGTTGCATAACTCCTTACCCCTTAAGTTCTATTTATATTTCAGGTTATGAATGAATAGATTCAGCACCAAACAGAAACTCTAAGAAACCTCACAGATTTAAAGCAATATTTCAACCCACACACACAAACCCACACACACCCACACAAACACACACACACACACACACACACACACACACACACACACACACACACACACACACACACACACACGCACACATGCACACACAATGATACTGGAGCATCCATGACATTATCACTCAGAAAATAGCTCAATTACTCAAATAGCAAATAATATACACAATGCTGCATATTGTAAATTTTCATCAGTCAGGTGGTTACAGTTACAGTTGCAGATACAGTTATGGTTACAGGTTACAGTTGTGGTTACAGTTATGGTTGCGGTTACAGGTGCGGTTACAGTTATGATTGCGGTTACAGTTGTGGTTACAGTTGTGATTACAGTTGCGGTTGTGGTTACAGTTGTGGTTACAGTTGTGGTTACAGTTACTATTATAGTTATACGTGTGGTTACAGTTATGATTGCGGTTACAGTTGTGGTTACAGTTGTGATTACAGTTGTGGTTGCGGTTACAGTTGTGGTTACAGTTACTATTATAGTTACAGGTGTGGTTACAGATATGGTTGGAGTTACAGTTCTGGTTACAGTTACTATTATAGTTACAGGTGTGGTTACAGATATGGTTGGAGTTACAGTTGTGGTCACAGTTACTATTATAGTTACAGGTGTGGTTACAGATATGGTTGGAGTTACAGTTGTGGTCACAGTTATGGTTGTGGTTACAGATATGGTTGGAGTTACAGTTGTGGTTACAGTTGCGGTTGTGGTTACAGTTGTGGTTACAGTTACTATTATAGTTACAGGTGCGGTTACAGATATGGTTGGAGTTACAGTTGTGGTTACAGTTACTATTATAGTTACAGGTGTGGTTACAGATATGGTTGGAGTTACAGTTGTGGTTACAGTTATGGTTGTGGTTACAGTTGTGGTTACAGTTGCGGTTACAGTTGTGGTTACAGTTACTATTATAGTTACAGGTGCGGTTACAGTTATGATTGCGGTTACAGTTGTGGTTACAGTTGTGATTACAGTTGTGGTTGCGGTTACAGTTACTATTATAGTTACAGGTGTGGTTACAGATATGGTTGGAGTTACAGTTGTGGTTACAGTTACTATTATAGTTACAGGTGTGGTTACAGATATGGTTGGAGTTACAGTTGTGGTTACAGTTACTATTATAGTTACAGGTGTGGTTACAGATATAGTTGGAATTACAGTTGTGGTTACAGTTACTATTATAGTTACAGGTGCAGTTACAGTTATGATTGCGGTTACAGGTGCGGTTACAGTTGTGATTACAGTTGTGGTTGCAGTTACAGTTACTATTATAGTTACAGGTGTGGTTACAGATATGGTTGGAGTTACAGTTGTGGTTACAGTTACTATTATAGTTACAGGTGTGGTTACAGATATGGTTGGAGTTACAGTTGTGGTTACAGTTATGGTTGCGGTTACAGTTGTGGTTACAGTTTAGGTTGCAGTTACAGTTGTGGTTACAGTTGCGGTTGCGGTTACAGTTGTGGTTACAGTTACTATTATAGTTACAGGTGTGGTTACAGATATGGTTGGAGTTACAGTTGTGGTTACAGTTATGGTTGCGGTTACAGATGCAGTTACAGTTACTATTATAGTTACAGGTGCGGTTTCAGATATGGTTGCAGTTATAGTTGTGGTTACAGTTGCGATTGCAGATATGGTTGCAGTTACAGGTGCGGTTACAGGTGCGGTTACAGTTACGATTATAGTTACAGGTGCGGTTACGGTTACAGGTTACAATTGTGGTTACAGTTATGATTATAGTTACAGGTGCGGTTACAGTTATGATTATAGCTACAGGTGCGGTTACAGTTACGGTTGCAGGTTACAATTGTGGTTACAGTTATGGTTGCAGTTACAGGTGTGGTTACAGTTATGATTATAGTTACAGGTGCGGTTACAGTTACGATTATAGTTACAGGTGCGGTTACAGTTACGGTTACAGGTTACAATTGTGGTTACAGTTATGGTTGCAGTTACAGGTGCGGTTACAGTTATGATTATAGTTACAGGTGCAGTTACAGTTACGATTATAGTTACAGGTGCGGTTACAGTTACGGTTACAGGTTACAATTGTGGTTACAGTTACGGTTGCAGGTTACAATTGTGGTTACAGTTACGGTTGCAGTTGCAGTTACAGGTGCGGTTACATTTATGGGTATGGTTACAATTATAGTTATGTTTACAGTTACAGTTACAGTTACCGTTATGGTTGCATTAAGGTTTCTTTTTCCATGTCATGCATGGCCCACTCATGACTACTCAGCGACAGCATCCCATGTTTATAATACATATGCAGCAGCTGTAAAAAAAATATTTTTTTTTACAGAACCAAAAGTCCAGGGGTGGAGCTGCTCTTAAACCTCAGTATATGTTTTGTAGTCTGAAATATCCTCACTCATGTGCCGCAGCACCTTCTAATGGAAGCATCTGACAAGCTCTGCCCAAGCTTACACCCTGTTCACAAGGATTTCTGAATTATTCAGAGCATGATGTGTAAAAACGAGGTGTTTCTGCTCTGTTCATCTCTTCAAGCCTTCTGAGCCCTGGCTCTGCTGGAGCTCTCAGCACCACTGATTAATCCCAACACGGCTCACAGTCTGAAGCTTCATATTAAAAAAAAACCCTACAGTATTATTAAAATCCCGTCACACTGAGGTGTTATCATCAGGGGCAGAACGTTAACTCTGGGTCAACTGGGATTTTACTGTAAAAATAAAAGCATTAAAACACTATAAAGCATTATAGCATTCTTCCTAAAATCTGTAAAGAGCAGATAACAGTGAAGGTTGTTAAGCATCTCACATTGCAATCAGGTGAGAATTCTAAAAAAAATTAAAATAAATAAAAAATACAGACCATGGACTTTTCTTTCAGACCCATGGGAATATCCTTCTGGATTCACTTGCTGTTATGATTGTTCTATCCATGCAGATTGCTGCTATTTTAGTATTCCCCCTGAGCAATGGTGACACACTCTCATAATTAATGACTCCAAGTGCTTTGCCTCAGCAGCATTACACCCTAAAGGTCCTGCCATATCCGGTAAGTAATGCAGAAGCGACAAGACCGAACGAGGAGTGCAGAGTGAGTATGCTCATTCCGACTAGTGATACGTTATGAAACAGAGAACTTAACTTAGCAGACTTGAATTAATCTGAAGGACAGGAATTTAACTCTCAAACTGAGCTTCTTATATTATAAATTAGTTACTGGTTACTTGATGATCATCTGTAAGCAGTTAACCCGAATAATGGTTATGTCTTTATCATTTAACTCTGAAATGATCCATATTCCATAAAGCACCTGATATTTTCATAAATGATAAAGAAATAATTCCCTATCGAACTATAGGACTAACTAATGATTACTGTATTCTGGCAACTATAAATGAAGGGAAGATGTTTTTCCAACACCAGTCAAGATGTAGGAGCTCAAAAACACTCAATAAAAGCAAGCCAAGATTCATCCAGTGTAATCGGATTTTTTGGAGCTGACTCCCAAACCGATTTTCTGTTCAGTTCACTGATCCAACTCTCTCCAGATGCCACGGTGTCGAAATGTTCTGCAGAAAACCGGCAAAGCCGTTTTAGGTTACTGCATCGCATGAAGAAAGTAGAAAGAGCAGAAAGTAAACAGAGTTTAAGTGTCACACACTGTGAGCTGATCCACACTGTCATGTCTGTGGGTTAGCAGCAGGACACACATTTTGGATATGCATGTTAGTGCCAGAAATGACAACTTATCATTTAGCTGTCAGCAAATCTGCCAGTGTAGATACAGAAATTGTCAGCATTAAATTAGTTACTGTTCATTCGAGTCTGCAGACTTCAACTAAACTCAAGTGAACTCTGGAAGTGCTAGATTTGTGTGTGTGTGTGTGTGTGTGTGTGTGTGTGTGTGTGTGTGTGTGTGTGTGTGTGTGTGTGTGTGTTTGTGTGTGGAAATTTTGTGGCGCATCCACAATCTGACAGATCGGTTCTTTTCATTTTCACTGCAGTATGACCAATCTGATATCTTCAACATCAACTGCAAAGAAATATATTATTTTCATTCCTATCCTGAATTATGGAGTTATGATCCTGTGCAATCTTTGCTCACCTATTAAAGGGTGAAATGGGCCAGGACCGGCCAGATATAGGTTCTAATCCAGGCCACCGAGTTAATTTATGATCAGTGTTTTAAATTTAAATTGTCTTGTGGATCAGAATTGAATTGTAAGATTTCAAAAATCTTGTCTGTTACTCCACTAGGGGGCGAAATAGAGCAATAAACTCAACTGATGATGCAATTCTTCATTAGCAAGCTAAAAACATTTACGCTTTAACCACGTCTCTTTCCGAAAGAATCTAAATTAGGGGGTGAATACTTACGTGATCACAATCACTTTTTTAATTTGTAAATTATTTTGCTAACTAGACAGATTTCAGCCACCACTTCAATCGTATACATTTGAAATAAATGTCGATAAATGAACACTTTAAAAGAAGTTGTTGATGTCTACTAAACGGGTTTATTTTGGACCCGCCCACTTGACACTGGACTGAGTGTAATGTGACCTGCTAACTAAAATGAGTTCGATGTCGCTGACCTACAGGATAATGTACGACACACTGGAATATTTCATTATCCTTTTTGGTGGCTGCTCTCTTTTGTCAGCGATGCTCCACAGGAATAAAATAAGAGGCCTATTAGGCATAATAATAATAATAATCCTGAGAGGGGATTAGTACTAAGTAGCATTAGTACTCTTTCTTACAGAGGATGCTGTCAGATTGAGTTATTTTTAGACCTTTAAGACCTGCAACAGAAAATACATTCTATTATTCTTTAACAGTCAACTGAAAAAAATGCAATGAGAATGAATAAATGAATGAATTTACTCTGAACATCTCCAGCACATAATTATTTATATTTACCAACACTTACTGACAATTAGCCTTACAACATTACATCTTTTAATCAGGTAGGATACATATAGCAGATGAAGTCTCTCTTTTCTTGATTAAACGTTTTTGTCCTGAGGGTCAGTAATGAAGTTGTGAGAGAAATTGAGTTATTGTGCAAAACGAAAATGTAAAGCAACAGCATACCATGTAGTACTGCTAATAATAATAATACTAATCCCATTTCCATAAAAGTTTGGGATTTTTTCTAAAATGCAATAAAAACAAAAATCTGTGATTCGTCAAGTCTCTTGAAACTTTAATTAACTGGCAAAAGCACAAAGAAAAGATATTCAATGTTTTCACTGAACAACTTAATTGTATTTTGTAAATATAAACACATTTAGAATTTGTTGCCTTCAACACACTCAAAAAAAGTTGGGACAGAGGCAAAATTAGACAGAAAAGTTTATAGAATATTCAAGTAACACCGTTTTGGAGGATCAGGTTAATTGGTAACAGGGGAGGGGATCAGGATTGGGCATAAAAGGAGCATCCACCAAAACCTCAGTCTTTGCAAGCAAGGATGGGGCGTGGCTCACCACTTTGTGCCAAACATCGTGAGAGAACTGTCAGTCAGTTCAAAAAGAACATTGCTCAACCTAACATTGCTCACACAAACATTGCAAATAATTTAGGTCTTTCACCATCTACAGCGCATAATATTGTGAAAAGATTCATTCTGTTGAATGTGCGTGACCTTCGAGCCCTCAGGCGGCATTGCCTGAGAAATCGTCATGCTACTGTGATAAATATAACCACATGGGCTCGGGAGTACTTTGGAAAACCTTCGTCACTTAACACGGTCTGCCGTCGCATCCATAAATGCGACCCGAAACTCTATTACACAAGGAGGAAGCCACACATCAACTCTATGCAGAAACGCCGGTGAGTTCTGTGGGCCTGAGCTCATCTCAGATGGACTGAAAGGCAGTGGAAACGTGTGCTGTGGTCAAATCCACGTTTCAGCTTGTTTTCGGGAAAAACGAACGTGGAGTTCTCCGTGCCAAAGATGAAAAAGACCAACCAGGCTGTTATAAGTGAAAGGTGCAAAAGCCAGAATCTGTGATAGTATGGGGGGCATCAGTGCCCACGGCATGGGTGACTCACGTATGTGTGAAGGTATCATTGACTTGGAGGCGTATATTGGGATTTTAGAGAGACATATGCTGCCATCAAGGCAACGTCTCTTCCCAGGAAGTCCATGGTTATTTCAGCAGGACAATGCCAGACCTCATGGGGTTAGTAGTTACTCTTGGTAATCTTACACAGATGAGCACATTCTACGATAAAGATAAAAACAAACAAGCACATATGTAGATTAATAATCATTTAGCTTGACGTGTTAAATGATCCTTTAACTGGGAAGCAAGAAAAACAATTTCACACATGACTGACTTCACAATAAAATAGCACACACAAAAGAGTCAAAATAACTGAGTTAGAATGCAGTAACAATCATCTGCAGAGATAATTACCAGATTGGTGTTGGAATACATACAGACTAATGCAGTATTTGTTAGATTACTGCCTCCTCGTCTAATGTTGAAACAGTATATAAAGCATAAAATGGCTAAAAAGAAGGAAATACTGTAATTGCTGAATAATGCCAAAGTGCTAAACTTCATAGCTCCACTTCCTAACTGTCTAAAACATATGTTGAATAAGAAAAATGTGCTTAAATACACAGTGTTGAAACCTTCCTGCTGCGATACTTCAACCATGATTATTTGATGAAAGCGCAAGGTCTCAGTTTCTGTCTCTGCTGTTCTGCACCTGACCTGAAGTGCTCAATAATTCAGCAGGCCAGGGAAGAATGAATGAAGTCTCTACACCATACTGTGAGCGCCGATGGCAGGGGGTTCGCACTTCTCAAGCCAGGCGTATAACATCAAAAGTAGCCGCTGAGGAAACATGGAGGAGTGCTCGAAGAAGACAGGGTTGAGACACGAGGGTAAGCCGAGGAAGGTGAGGTTCAAACTGGCTTCGTCGTACAGCGGCCGTGTGCTGAAGCACGTCTATGAGGATGGCCAGGAACTGGATAGTCCTGAGGAGAAGTACCCTCACAGCTTCATCCACACAAAGATCCCTCAGCACCTGGACGTAGAGCAGCTTTGCAGCTTTGAGGAGGTCCAGGGTCAGGATGTAGATCCTCCTACGGGCCTTATAGCCCAGCGCATCAACGTATATCGAGCAGTGAGTGGCTTCAGACCTTTAACATCTGATGATCAACAAGGTGAAAAGGTGAGTCCTGATATCGCAGAGGATATATTTTAGACGTTATAGTATTTGATTAGTTGATTGAACATTCGTGTGTGTGTGTGTGTGTGTGTGTGTGTGTGTGTGTGTGTAATACTACAATCTCAGCAACATAATCCTTAGCACTTTCTTCCTCTACCTGTAGTGCTACATAATTTATGTTTCTCATGGATATAATTTTTACACAACATCTCCAGCACATCCTACAACCTTTTAAACAGCTTTGTTTGTGAGTTTTACTTTTCTTTTCCACTTATTGTGTGCGTCCACAATGGTGATCAAAACCTCAAATCATATTTATTAGCATGAACCTGCAGATAGTGCAGCCCTTTGGGCTTTTCTTCTCTTTGACCTCCCAGATTGTTCAAGACAAGTCAAATATATTAATATCTAGGAATAGGGATGACTGCTGAGAAAATGGCTTTTGTATGTAATTGTGCTTGGGATTATTACAGTGTCAGTCATAAAGTTCTTCTGCAGCGGAGCAAATCAAACTCATCATGACAGACGTTCTTTGTCTGGTTTCTCTCTGAGGAGCTTTGTGCCTTATTCATGGAATTCAGTATTTATAGCAACAGATTAAAACAGACTCAAAGACCCTTTTTAATTTTAAAAAAATTATTAATAATATGCTTTGTGTCTGTGTGTTTGCTGGATTCCTTCAGGCGCCAGTTTTAGATTTCGAAAAGATCATCATCTATACCAGCAACCTGAAGATCATCCGATCTCCTAGTAAAAAAGCTGAGAGTGGTGTAAGCTACCATCACAGTCGAGGAGAAGGACGAGAGGTTTCTCCAGGCTGTGAGCCCAGATCCAAAGGTCGACACAGAACTAAAAGTGTCCGTAAGGAGGAACGATGTCCTGCTCCCAAGGAAGAGGTGATTGTTTTTTCCACCCATTTTATCCTTGAGTCAGTCTTGCCCCAGTCTTCCTCCCCATCAGCCAGCTGTCCCCTATCACATGACAGCTATCAGCTACAATCTTCTGCTCATGCTGTGTCACAGGGCAGGAAGACGATATCTACCGTCTTCTGCATACAAGAGTTCACAGATTATACACAATTGGCTAGCGTCACTCAGACAGCGTGACCAATTACGTTCTCTGTGGCAAAGTCAGGATTCGAACTCACGATAGGCCGAGCACTTTTCTGTTGTGCCATTCGGGAGCCGTGACTTGTTTTTATAGGAACACAAACACAGTCACTGCAGGCACCCTTCATGAATATGAATATATTCAAAAAATGAATATATAAAACATCACATACTGTATAAATAAGTGATATTTTGAGCTGAATAATATGGGAGTGCATTACATTCCGCAATGGTTTGTAAATGATCAGGACCTGTATACTTAATATTGCCCTGAAGCTTCTCCTGGTGAGAATAACAGCACTGAACCTCTTCCTGGAATGTCTCCAACAAGAGGAGACTCTTGTACACAGATTTTGGTCCTCTCCAAATCAGAAGTTTTGGATATGTTTTAGTTTGGTGCATGTGTTGAAATAACACCACGTCTTCTTCTTTTCCTTTCGGCTGTTCCCTTCAGGGGTCGCCACAGCGAATCATCTGCCTCCATCTAGCCCTATCCCCTGCATCCTCTTCTCTCAGACCAACTACCTTCATGTCCTCCTTCACTACATCCATAAACCTCCTCTTTGGTCTTCCTCTCGGCCTCCTGCCTGGCAGCTCTAACCTCAGCATCCTTTTACCGATATATTCACTCTCCCTCCTCTGAACATGTCCAAACCATCTCAACCTGGCCTCTCTAACTTTGTCTCCAAAACATCTCACATGTGCTGTTCCCCTGATGTACTCATTCCTGATCCTATCCATCCTTGTCACTCCCAAAGAGAACCTCAACATCTTCAGCTCTGCTACCTCTAACTCTTCCTCCTGTCTTTTCCTCAGTGTAATTGTCTCCAAACCATACAACATCGCTGGTCTCACTACTGTCCTGTACACCTTTCCTTTCATTCTTGCTGGTACTCTTTTATCACACAACAGACCTGACACTTTTCTCCACCCATTCCAACCTGCCTGCACATGCTTCTTCACCTCTTTTCCACACTCCCCATTGCTCTGGACTGTTGACCCTAAGTACTTAAAATCCTGCACCTTCTTTATCTCTTCTCCCTGTAACCTCACTGTTCCACTTGGATCCCTCTCATTCACACACGTGTATTCTGTCTTGCTGCGACTAACCTTCATTCCTCTTCTCTCCAGAGCAAACCTCCACCTCTCTAGAGTTTCCTCCACCTGCTCCCTGCTCTCACTACAGATCACAACGTCATCCACAAACATCATAGTCCATGGAGATTCCTGTCTGACCTCATCTGTCAGCCTGTCCATCACCACCGCAAACAAGACGGGGCTCAGAGCCGATCCTTGATGCGGTCCCACCTTCACCATGAACTCCTCTGTCACACCTACCGCACACCTTACCACTGTCCTACTGCTCTCATACATATCCTGCACCACTCTAACATACTTCTCTGCCACTCCAGACCTCCTCATAAAATACCACAGCTCCTCTCTTGGCACCCTGTCATACACTTTCTCTAAATCTACAAAGGCACAATGCAGCTCTTTCTGACCCTCTCTGTACTTCTCCATCAACATTCTCAAAACAAATATTGCATCTGTAGTGCTCTTTCTTGGCATGAAACCATACTGCTGCTCACAAATGCTCACTTCTCCCCTTAGCCTTGCTTCCACTACTCTTTCCCACAACTTCATTGTATGGCTCATCAGCTTAATACCTCTGTAGTTTCCACAACTCTGCATATCTCCCCTGTTCTTAAAAATCGGCACCAAAACACTTCTCCTCCATTTCTCAGGCATCCTCTCACTCTCTAAGACCTCGTTGAACAACCTAGTTAAAAACTCTACTGCCATCTCTCCTAGACACTTCCATACCTCCACTGGTATGTCATCAGGACCAACTGCCTTTCCTCTCTTCATCCTCTTCAAAGCTCTCCTAACTTCACCCTTGCTAATCCTTTCTACTTCCTGCTCAACAATATTTGCCTCTACTACTCTTCTCTCTCTGTCATTTTCCTCATTCATCAGTTCCTCAAAGTACTCCTTCCATCTTTCCCTCACCCTCCTGTCACCTGTCAACACATTTCCATCTCTATCTTTAATCACTCTAACCTGCTGCACATCCTTACCATCTCTATCCCTCTGCCTCGCCAACCGATACAAATCCCTCTCACCTTCCTTACTATCTAACCTTGCATACATGTCCTCATAAGCTTTCTGTTTGGACTTTGCCACCTTTATCTTAACCTCACGCTGCATCTCCCTATATTCCTGTCTACTTTCCTCCGTCCTCTCACTGTCCCACTTCTTCCTAGCTAACCTCTTCCTCTGGATACTCTCCTGAACTTCCTCATTCCACCACCAAGTCTCCTTGTCTTCTTTCCTCCTTCCAGATGACACACCTAGCACCTTCCTACCTGTCTCCCTGATCACTTTGGCTGTAGTAGTCCAGTCATCTGGAAGCACCTCCTGACCACCTAAAGCCTGTCTCAACTCCTCCCTGAAAACCACACAGCACTCTTCCTTTTCCAACTTCCACCACTTTGTCTTCTGCTCTGCCTTTGCTCTCTTCATCTTCCTCACCACCAGAGACATCTTACACGCCACCATCCTATGCTGTCTAGCTACATTCTCCTACCACTACTTTGCAATCACTAATCTCCATCAGATTACAGTGTCTACATAAGATATAATCCACCTGTGTGCTCCTGCCACCACTCTGACTTTTCACAGCCATCTCCATACTTTTAGCAAAGTCTACTAACCTCTGTCCTTCTGGGTTCCTTACCTGAAGACCAAACCTGCCCATCACTTCCTCATCCCCACTATTCCCTTCACCAACATGTCCATTAAAGTCTGCCCCTATCACCACTCTCTCACCTCTGGGAACACTCTGCATCACTTCCTCAAGCTCGCTACAGAATCTGTCTTTCTCCTCTTGCTCACAACCTACTTGTGGAGCGTAAGCACTAACAACATTCAACATCACACCTTCAATTTCCAGCTTCAGACTCATCAACCTATCTGACACTCTCTTTACCTCCAGAACATTCTTCACAAACTCCTCCTTCAGGATCACTCCTACTCCATTTCTCTTCCTGTCCACCCCATGATAAAACAGTTTAAACGCTGCTCCAATGCTTCTAGCCTTGCTCCCTTTCCACCTGGTCTCCTGGACACACAGAATGTCGACTTTCCTCCTCTGCATCATATCTACCAGCTCTCTGCCTTTACCTGTCATCGTACCAACATTCAAAGTCCCTACTTTCAGTCCTAAACTCCTGCCTTTCCTCTTCTCTCTCTGCCTACGGACATGCCTTCCTCCTCTAACACACCTTCCTCCTCTCCTTCTTCGACCAACAGTAGCCCAATTTCCACCAGTGCCCTGTAGGTCAACGGCACCGATGGCGGTCGTTGTTAACCCGGGCCCCGACCGATCCGGTATGGAAGTCATGTTAGTGATTCGCATATTGAATTTGGCAAAAGTTTTACGTCGGATGCCCTTCCTGACACAACCCTCTCTATTTATCCGGGCTTGGGACCGGCACAAAATGTACACTGGCTTGTGATCTCCTGTGGCTAGATTGTTGAAATAACACCACATATTTTTTTCAAATCCTTACATAGAGGTATAAGATGTGTTTCCCAAAGCCTTAATCACTGAGCCACCACTGACTGTGTTCGTTATGCAGGAAGATACTTTTATGGCCAAGTCAACCAGGTTTTGGTTGGAAACAGTCCCTGGACTACCAGCTGCAAAATGTGCTGAAGCGTCAATGATTCACAACCACACCGGTTATAGATGAGTTTATTTGTGTTCAAAAATTCTCAATATAATCTGTAGTTATAATGTTTAGGTGCTGAGCTTTGTACCTGTTCATACAACCATGGATCTGGTGTTTAATAACTCATTTTTAAACTCGATAAGCATCAATTCTGAACATTTTGTGGGGTCTTTGTCACCACCACAGTCATTTTTGTCCATTCTCTTGAAAGGTACAAATAATTCTATACATAAGTAAACTAATTATTTGAGTCACATATTTCCCTTCTTAACTGAAACATAAAAAATTTGCAGTTTTTATCCTGATCTGTTCATTAATCCTCGAACAAAATGTAGATTTTAAGTCTCATTACAGTTAAATACTTCAGTGCCTTTAATAATAACACACATCTGCAGTAATTCAAAACTGAATCGAACTCATAGAAAATGATTAGTGGCTTATTTCCTACTGTAAGCACTGTAACTGAAGCTGGAGAGGTTTATCTGCAGAGGTTTCCTAATGTAAGTTTAAGAAGCGTGCAGATGTATGAGACGTGATAGGATCAAATCGTTCAGTCCTGAAATATTGGATTTCAAATTAATTTTCTAAAATTTTCAGGTCATTCCAACTGGGCTCTATAAACAGCCCTTTTATGAACATACAGAATTTATGTTCCTGTGAGTTTCTGTTCTTAATTTGCTCCAACATCACTAATGAGCTCTTCTTCTCAAAGTCAGGAGGCTAATCAATAAAATAATGTGCTGTTATAGAAATGTGGAAATGTATAGATCCCACTGCCTTTCCACCACGTAACTATTCCCTGTGTGATTTATTTTTATTTACTTTACCCTGCAGGAAACAGGAGGCTGTGAGCAGTGTGGAGGTTCGGGTACCGCCCCGTGTTCCCTGTGCCATGGTAGTAAGCTTTCCATGTTGGCCAACCGCTTCAACGAGTCTATCCGGGAGTTACGCTGCCCCGCCTGCGATCCCCACGGCTTAGAGCCATGTCAGTCATGCGTCCTGTAGACTTTTAGATACTGTGCAGTTCTAACAAATGCCCTGGACAGTTATTATGGACGGTATGAAGAGGTCTGGCATTACAAGATGGAACCTGAGTGTGGAGTTCTCACCAGGAATAATATTTATAATAGTGATAAGAGATAAATGTGTAAGAGTACCATGATATAGAAAACATTTTTTAAAATAAAATAAGCATATTCATATATAAAGTCTTAAATGATTTTTTTTTTTTACCTTAGAATACCTTTACCTAAAATATTTGCTTTGTTGTTCTGATCGTGTCCCCTATCCCAGGAGGTGATTGTTTTATGTATCGGGATGGAAGGACGAAACAAAAACAAAATTTCTTTCAAATTATTTTCTCATGGGATATGGACGTGATCACATATTTGGCCAATAAATAAAACATAATCTATTATGGCTGTGTTCTTTTCATATAACCATATGGGATGTTGTGTATTAAATAAAAAAATATCACCCTCTGAGGATTCCTGCTGAGTTTTATTTTGAGATCTGAGATCTCGCAGCGTTTATTTGTGTTCATTCATGTCTGTGGGTTTTCATTAAACTATTGGATTCATTCTATAAGAAGAAGAGCTCCAGCTGCATTATTCTTTCACTTATATTCATTATTTTTGCTTGAATTTTGGCCTTCATGTCCAAACTGAGTGTAAAAGTCTTTCAGCATCTATTTCAATCTGCAGTTCATCCTTTCAGAGATCTTTCCTCTCGTCTTTCCGTTAAAAGCTTTTTCTTGTTCAGTATATTCACCACATTACCTCTTAACAGGTTCAATCTTTCTGTGTTGCTTCTCCTGTAGTTTCTCCTCAAATATTCATCACATTCAACTGTAACGCTGGCTCACAGTCTCAAAAATGTGTACATTAAAAAAAACCTACTTTAAGAGGAAATGTTTTGTGTGTGGTGTTTCTTTTCTTTTCATTACCATCCATGCAGTAAAATATTGTATACTGTATATCACATGAAGTCGAACAGCTGTTTCTGAAACTCCAACCAGACGAACCTTTTGAAATAATGACACCGAATCTGTTTATGATATATTTTTCCTATGTTTTATTGTAAATAAGGACACATAAGGACTTAGAGGACACATGCCACTTAGAGGAAGTTTATTCGCATGCTTTCTTTTCTTATTTTTCTGACCCTGCACTTTTTTCATTGGCTGAGCCGTATTAGGGTGTTGGCCTGGCCCACATGGTTGGTGGGAAAAGAATAGTGGGAGGAGTCAGTTTTTGGAGGGAAAAAAAACACTAGCTAGTTTCCACCAAATAAGGAGGAAAGTAGCTAAGCAGCTAGTTTGTTATTTTACACTTTATGTAATCAAGTAGCTTAAGGCTAAAAAAAAAATAGAAACTGAACAGAAGAAGCAGAAAAGCTGTGGATTACTGGATGCACCGAGAAGCTACAGGAACTGAAAAGAAGATTTTTGCATTCAGGTGATCTTCTGATTACAAGGAGCAGTGAGATTAATCCTTTTTGCTCCTGTTTTTCATGTTTAATGTATTTTTTTAAGCTGCTTGGTTTGAATTTTGGTATTGAGAACTGCATTTTACAGCTGGGACTTACGCTGAAGTTAGTGAAGATTTTCAGTTAGGTCGGAATTACTTTGTTGTTGTTTTTACAGTGGGTATAGAAAAGAATCACCCCCCTTCAAAATAATCACTTTTGTTGCTTTTCAGCCTGAAATGAAGACAGACACAGTTTTTGTTTTATCCAGCTGTATTTACTCAGTGCAGCTTATAACATCCAAGTGAAAGATATAACACCAACATGTCAGAAATAAATAAATAAATAAAAAAACAGAATCACTGAGTTGGAAAAAGGATCACCCCCTCCTAAAAATGACTTGTAAACCCAATCAGGTGTAGCTAATCACCTTCTCAATGGCACACAAAGCCATTTGACTTTCAACTGTGAACAGCTGTGGTCATTTTGATTAGTTCAGCATGAAAAGAGCTTTCCTGGAGCATTTTGTAGTGCAACTGAAGCAAACAATCAACTATGGGTGGCAAGGCACTGTCAAAAGATCTCCGGGATAAAGCTGTGGACAGGCACAAGTCAGGAGATGGATACAAAAAAAAATTCAAAGGCTTTATCAATGACTAGAAGCACAGTGAAGTCTATTATTAAGAAGTGGGAGGTATTTGGTATGACACAGACCCTCCCTGGATCAGGATGTCGCTCCAAACTGGATGAAAGAGCCAGGAGGAAACTGGTCAGAGAGGCTACCAAGAGGCCTACAGCAACTCTGAAGCAGTTGCAGGAATTTAGGACAAAGAGTGGTCATTGCGTGCATGTGACAACAATATCACAAATTCCCCACAAATGTGACTTGTATGGGAGGGTTCCAAGAAAAAAGCCACCCAAGACTGAGCTTTGCCAAAACACACCTTGAAGATTCTGAGGCCACATGGAAAAAGGTGTTATGGTCAGATGAGATTAAAATTGAATTATTTGGCCTCAACACCAAACAATATGTCTGGCAGAAATCCAATACAGCTTACCATCCAAATAACACCATTCCTACAGTAAAGCATGGAGGTGGTAATATCCTGTTATGGGGGTGTTTCTCTGCAGCAGGGACTGGAGCACTTGTCAGGATAGAAGGAAAATGGATGGGGCAAAATACCGTCAAATTCTTGAGGAAAATCTGCTGCCCTCTGCCAGAAAGTTGTCAATGGGAAGAAGGTTTACCTTCCAACATGACAATGACCCAAAGCACACAGCAAAACTGACCACACAGTGGTTGAAGGAGAAAAAGGTGAATGTCCTTGCATGGCCTAGTCAGAGCCCAGACTTAAACCCCATTGAAAATCTGTGGAATGACTTGAAGACTGCAGTCCACAAACGGTCACCATCAAATTTAACTGAACTTGAGCAGTTCTGCAAAGAAGAGTGGGCAAATATTGCAAAGTCTAGATGTGCAAAGTTAGTAGAGACATATCCCAACAGACTAAAGGCTGTAATTAAAAAATTAAAGCAAATTAAAGCAAGGGGGTGATCCTTTTTCCAACTCAGTGATTCTGTTTTTTAATTTTTAATTTTTTTTCTGACATGTTGGTGTTATATCTTTCACTTGGATGTTATAAGTTGCACTGAGTAAATACAGCTGGATAAAACAAAAACTGTGTCCGTCTTCATTTCAGGCTGAAAAGCAACAAAATGTGATTATTTTAAAGGGGGGTGATTCTTTTCTACACCCACTGTATGTTCTGAATTTGTAAAGTGGCTTTGGGTTGTTTAAGCTTTGTCCTTTCAACTATATTAAGAGGGAAAATATCTATCAAACAATATTATAGAAAGTGTGTTAAATAGACCCCGCCCTTTAGTTTCTACAGGCTGCTTCATTAGAAACATTTTATGCGTTTATACCGTTTAAAAACTTGAATTTTAGTTTCTTCTAATAACATGCATTTTTTAAACCAGATGTATGATGGAGTATGATGTAAATGAATAAATAAAAATTTATAATAATGAATAATACTAACCTTATTCTAACTCAATCCATTTGTTCTGAAACAAAACTTCGAATGCAGATGAGCAATGCTGCATTTATTAATTTCTCACTCAAGTACATTATTGATGTGAAGTGCTCTTACTAAACTATTCCTTCCGTCTTCTTCTTTTCCTTTCGGCTGTTCCCTTCAGGGGTCGCCACAGCAAATCATCTGCCTCCATCTAGCCCTATCCCCTGCATCCTCTTCTCTCAGACCGACTACCTTCATGTCCTCCTTCACTACATCCATAAACCTCCTCTTTGGTCTTCCTCTCGGCCTCCTGCCTGGCAGCTCTAACCTCAGCATCCTTTTACCGATATATTCACTCTCCCTCCTCTGAACATGTCCAAACCATCTCAACCTGGCCTCTCTAACTTTGTCTCCAAAACATCTCACATGTGCTGTCCCTCTGATGTACTCATTCCTGATCCTATCCATCCTCGTCACTCCCAAAGAGAACCTCAACATCTTCAGCTCTGCTACCTCTAACTCTTCCTCCTGTCTTTTCCTCAGTGCAACTGTCTCCAAACCATACAACATCGCTGGTCTCACTACTGTCCTGTACACCTTTCCTTTCATTCTTGCTGGTACTCTTTTATCACACAACAGACCTGACACTTTTCTCCACCCATTCCAACCTGCCTGCACACGCTTCTTCACCTCTTTTCCACACTCCCCGTTGCTCTGGACTGTTGACCCTAAGTACTTAAAATCCTGCACCTTCTTTATCTCTTCTCCCTGTAACCTCACTGTTCCACTTGGATCCCTCTCATTCACACACATGTATTCTGTCTTGCTGTGACTAACCTTCATTCCCCTTCTCTCCAGAGCAAACCTCCACCTCTCTAGAGTTTCCTCCACCTGCTCCCTGCTCTCACTACAGATCACAATGTCATCCGCAAACATCATAGTCCATGGAGATTCTTGTCTGACCTCATCTGTCAGCCTGTCCATCACCACCGCAAACAAGAAGGGGCTCAGAGCCGATCCTTGATGCGGTCCCACCTTCACCGTGAACTCCTCTGTCACACCTACCGCACACCTTACCACTGTCCTACTGCTCTCATACATATCCTGCACCACTCTAACATACTTCTCTGCCACTCCAGACCTCCTCATACAATATCACAGCTCCTCTCTTGGCACCCTGTCATACGCTTTCTCTAAATCTACAAAGACACAATGCAGCTCTTTCTGACCCTCTCTGTACTTCGAAACTGTTCCTTCTGTCACTTTAAGTTAATCAGCATTTATTTATTGAACTGTCTGGACTAATTACCGTTACTTAATCCTTGTAATCAAAATAGTATCTAATAGCAAATAAATCTATGTCTTAATTTGTCTTCAATTAAACCATCTAGATTAACATTAACATCAACATATCTAACGTGTAATTTGAGATTCATCTTCACTGCAGTTCGTGTCTAATAGCAGGAGTTAATTAGATGCTTCTCGCAGGCAGCAGTGAAAATGTTCAAGACAGAAAAATCACAAGGACAATTAGCTGTGTGATGACATGCAGGACATAAATAATCCAACACATGTTATAAATGACTGTTGGGGACTAAAACACACACACACACACACACACACACAGCTTTTGGCAGCCTAATTTGAAATATCAGATAGTAAACAGGTGAGTTTGATTTCCCAATAAACATCAAAAACACACTAATTTTGTTACAGTATTTTGAAGATAAAATCATGCTTGTGACAGCATTTATGGCATTAATTAATTAATCCCACTGGTCATATACTTTTTACAACTACTTTTACTACATTATACAACCCCAATTCCAAAAAAGTTGGGACGCTGTGTAAAATGTTTATAAAAACAGAATGCAATGATTTGCAAATCTCATAAACCCATATGCTATTCACAAAAGAACATAGAAAACATATCAAATGTTTAAACTGAGGAAATGGACCATTTTAAGAAAGAAATAAGGTAATTTTTAATTCGATGGCCGCAACACGTCTCAAAAAAGTTGGGACGGGGCAACAAAAGGCTGGAAAAGTAAGTGTTACTAAAAAGAAACAGCTGGAGGTTAATTGGCAACAGGTCAGAAACATGACTGGGTATAAAAAGAGGATCTTAGAGAGGCGGAGTCTCTCAGAAGTAAAGATGGGCAGAGGGGGTGATTATTTTCTATAACCACTGTATGTACACAAACATTTCCACTTTATACATATTCACCACGGTTCCGGTTCATTCACTACACTCGTAATTGTGTTTTTTCACAGTCAGTCTCTGCACGTCGTACACAAATAGACTCGGTGCTGTCCAGTTGCACCATTTTGAAGCAAAGTAAAAAAGATGAAAAATGCCTCAAAGGGGCAAATCTGTTCTGCTTCGGAGCTGAAACAGAGAGAAATTGTGCCTCTCCTGGATTTCTGCAGGTGTCCTTCCTTTGTCTTTGCTGATTGCTGCACAGCTTCATGCTGATCTGGAAATGAAGCCGTAGCTGAACGTGTGTGTGTTAGTCTGAAAACTGATTTTCATCCTGTTATTAAAATAGAGAGATGATATTAGAACGTATTAGAATGAGTGAATTGATATATTCCTGTAATTTACCTTGGAGCCAAGTAATACTCACAAATACTCACAAATACTCACAAATACTCACAAATACTCACAAATACATACAAATACTCACAAATACATACAAATACATACAAATACATACAAATACTCACAAATACTCACAAATACTCACAAATACATACAAATACATACAAATACTCACAAATACTCACAAATACATACAAATACATACAAATACTCACAAATACATACAAATACATACAAATACATACAAATACTCACAAATACTCTCACAAATACTCACAAATACATACAAATACATACAAATACAAATACATACAAATACTCTCACAAATACTCACAAATACATACAAATACATACAAATACAAATACATACAAATACTCTCACAAATACATACAAATACATACAAATACTCTCACAAATACTCACAAATGCTCACAAATACTCACAAACACTCACAAATACTCACAAATACTCACAAATACTCACAAATACTCTCACAAATACTCCAATATTCTCCAATTTTTATAAAGTTTGAAACCAAAATGCAACACTGGTCAAAATGTTGTTGTTGTTGTTTTTTTTTGACATGCACACATTTAGGTGTGCACCCCGACACCCCGACACACCCTGACACACCCCGACACATCCTAAAACGCCCTGGAACACCCCGACATGCCCCATAACACCCCATCACCCCCCTGGCTACATCAGTGATAAGTTCTGGTTTGTAGGTTTTTAGGGGCTGGTTGTAGCTTTAAATGAAAGAAGTGAGCAGATGGTAAGTTCTGATGTTTTTTAAACAGGTCTCGATGGAGTCATGAAGAAGGAGGGAATAAATCAGAGGAATTGTCAGTGATTACAGTGAAGTGCAGTTGGAATGGAGATGAATTGGACTCATTACCTGCACTTGTTCAGCATGTTCTTTCTTCCTGACCCTTATGTCACAGATTTATACATTTCTCCTCCAAGACGACTGATTAGATTCAGTTCCATGATTTTTGGGCAATTTATTTGAGATGACTTCTTTTAATAAGCTCATAACAGCAGCAGGGTGTCATTTATGGTAAGATTCACTTTTGGGAAATTTGTCGGAAAGATTGGTAGATAATTATTTGATTCCCAGGAGGGTTTTTTTTGTGCGTGTGATGAAACTGAAATAATCTTGACAAGAATAAACCCACGTTTAGTGTGTGAAAAAGGTGTAGTTTTGATTATAAAAGAAAAGAAAGAAAATAATCTCTTTTTTTTTAATTGGATAAAATTGTTTTTATTGTTATTTTTATAGAGACACAACATATTTTTTAATTTTTTAATTACATTTTTTAAAATCATCTTTATTGTGTGGGTCGTTTATAGATTACGGCAGATCAGTAGAGCTGGAAGTCTGTTCAAATAAACTTTCAATTGCAAAATAAACATAAAGTCATTGATGTGAAGTTTTCTCTTAGGAGACGTTGATCTAACATTTATGGAAGGAGTCTCCAGTGTCAGGGCTTTGTAACAGTTAGTAGGTTTTCCAAGAGAGAGGAGGTTACGCTTTGCGGTTTCTTGGTAACCTGACAAGCTGCGTTTTTTTTTGTCTTATTAACTTCAAGACAGAGAAACTGAAGAGAGAGGCTGATGAGGGAGCGACTGTTTATAGCTGCTATAACGTAAGCGAGAACAGGAACTAACTTGTCTCTTGGGCATTCCATAACATTTAATGTAACTATAAACGGATAAAACGTGTGATATTGTTCATTAATAAATAAAACATTGTAACTGTTGGCAAATTGCTGTGGGATAAGAGCAATAAAACACGTGCTGTTAAATGTAATCAACTTCGTGTCAAATCCGGTGTTGATTATTTTCATATTACAGCACAGCCCGCTGTGTGTTATTCCTTACATATACAGGTACTGTGTAAATAAATTGTGCCACAAATACTGGTTAAACTGGCTGTTAGGGCCGTGTCAATTACTAACTACAAAACATTGACTGAAATAGCTGCAGTGATGGTAATCTCTTCACTACGCTCAGCCACCAGGTGTCAGTATAGCGCACTTTCAACACCATTATACTGGCTGTTTCATTAATCTAAGAGGAAAATCACTTACACTGGCTTTAAATGCCTGAGTCTGTCCTCCAGTTAGAGTGCACCCATTTGCACCAGCACAGACAGTTCCTCCTCATACTCTTTTGTGCCAGATTCTTTCCTTGTTTCTCAATCTTTGAGGCAACACAAGCAGACAAATTAATGCGTAACCTCCAGTGAAAAGCTTCCCATTTATTTTTAATCAGCTTCTCTCTTTCCAGTACAGTAATCATGAGCCACTGTGGCTGCTCTCTCTCTCTCTCTCTCTCTCTCTCTCTCTCTCTCTCTAAATGATCCTGCCTTGCTGGTATGAATTGGAGTTCAGCCCAGTGGTCTGTTAATTGCCATTCCCTCCATCTCAGGCTTCCTGATGTGTGTTAAAGATAAGTGCCTCCTGTGCACCGTGGCTCCGAGTGGACCAGCTGGCTCTCTTAGTGCAGTATCATCGATGTAAAATGAATGTCATATGGCTGGTGGGATGATGAAAGCATTTTGTATGTTTCATAATGCATAGAGCAAATTATAATGATGAGTGACGAGTGAACGAAATAAAAACGATCGTCGCTCCGAACATAGGCAAGCTAAAGAATCATGAGGTAACGCTTAGCTATTAAGGTTTTAGAATTTTAGACTCTAATGAATTATTCAATTAGACAGTGAAGAGATTTGCGCATTAATGTTTTGGCATAGGGGTAATCCACAAGCGTGTTGTCTAGTGTTTCTATACTGTACAGTTTTTTGGTACCAGTTGAACACTGTGAACACACCTCCCTTTACAATACCTTTTCTTCAATCAGATCTTGGAGGATTAGGATCTCTGCACAGACTGATTCCATCAAGGCCTGAAGTATACCCCTCGAGTTCTGACTAGTACTCTATCTGTAGAGCCTCCAGAGAGGAAAGTAAGCTACACAATACAAAACACAGCATTCAGGAGTAACACACACACACATGCGCACACACAGCTTCCTGTTTGTTTGCTGCGATTATATTAATTTGTTCTTTATCAGGGTTAGGTTGACAGGTATGCTGTACCTTCCTAGGTACGTTTCAGCATCATCCTGGGGTGTCATCTTAGCCAGGATGAGGAAGCCTGTCAGTGGAGGAAGAGGTTATGAGGATCCTGAGGACGGTTCAATCCTTAGCCTGTGCTTTTGTGCATAACAGTTATGAATAATGCCCTGTCATTCATACTTACTTGAGCTCTGGCCACTGCTTTATCTTTTGATTGTAATTATTGGAAAAACAAGATGAAGATGTGCTGCTCTATTGTAAAGCCACCTACTATTGGGTCAGACAATCGAATATCATGTCAGGCCTGCTGCAGGCCTTCACCATGTACAGCTCTCTGAGATGTACACTCGCTGTCCATTTTAATAGGAACACCTGTACAACACCTGCTCATTGATGCAGTTATCTAATCATTCAATCATGTGGTAACAGTGCAATGCATAAAATCATGCAGATACGGGTCAAGAGCTTCATGTTCACATCAATCATCAGGATTGGGGAAAACGTGTGATCTCTGTGACTTTAACCATGGCATGGTTGTTGGTACCAGATGGGCTGGTTTGAATTTCAGAAACTGTAAAAACATCCCGTGAGCGGAGAGTCTTTAGGCTGAAACACCCTGTTGACGAGAGAGATCAGAGGAGAATGAGAGCTGACAGGAAGTCTATAGTAACTCAAATGATCACTCTTTATAACCGCAGTGAGCAGAAAAGCATCTCAGAACGCACAACACATCAAACCTTGAGGTGGATGAGCCACAACAGCAGAAGACCACTCAATAAAATGGACGGTGAGTGTGTATTTCCTCATTAGGGAAGATTGATAACATTTAGAATAATTTATTCTGTTTTGCAAATGAGTAAAAAACATTAAAAAGCTTAATTATTGGACATCTGTCTATTAAATATCCACAGAGTTCAGTGTCATCATCAGCAGTTCTTTATCAGTATTAGATTAGAGGAGTTCTTTAACCACAATTCTGTGTTCATTCAATTCTATATGTTCTGTTCATGATGCATGATGATTTCCAGTGTAATTGTTGTGTAATAATAATAATAATAATAATAATAATAATAATAATAATAATAATAATAATAATAATAATAATAATGTAATAATTATTTATATGATATAAAATTGCCATAGAAACTGTGTCTGTAAGTGTGAGTAATCCACAGCTGCCATGTGATGCGTTATCAGTTCAGCATTTAGCATTTTAAGTTATGCATCCATGAGCCTGACTCTATCTCCATCAGCTAAATTAGACAAGCAGAAAGAACAGCCATACAGCCATTGCCTGGACAGAACTGATTCTCTCTGTCATCACCAGCAGTCCCTGACCTCCTAGGTCTATTTACTATTTCTGTAGTCTGAGCAGAGGAGAGATAAGAGTGTTTGAGAGATGCTCACGGCCCTACAGGACTCCAGATGATCCAGCCAGTGGGAAAACAGCGTCCCTCTCGAGGTCCTTGAGTTCAGCCTGAACAGTTCAGTACAACCAGATCAGGGCATTTATTCTATTCACCTTCCTGTAACTCTATTCAATTCAGTTCAGTTTTATTTGTATAGCACATTTAACAATGGACATTGTCCCAAAGCAGCTTTACAGAAATATATACATTCAGGATATAGATTTTAAAAGTATGAATTTCTCCCTAATGAGCAGCCAGAGGCGATGGTGGCGAGGAAAAACTCCCTGAGACGCTATGAGGAAGAAACCTTGAGAGGAACCAGACTCAAAAGGGAACCCATCCTCATCTGGGTGAAACCGGATAGTGTGATTATAAATAAATAAATCCCTTCTATAAATGTGCTAATGCTACATGGTCAAATAGTGCAGTTGTGAAACCAGGAAAATTCATTACAGTTTTTATATGAAGTCTGTTTTGTTGAACTTCTCTACTGTTCACTGATGGAGACTTGAGTGTAAAACTGTTTGTGGTAATTGCAGTCCTAAAGCCATCATAGCATAACTGTTCATAAGAATTGAGGTCCAAAGTCATCTTTATGGTTTTTAAGTGGCACCATCCTCAGTAATCTCAATGATCTTTAGGCTGCACCGTGTGGGGCCTCAGCAGCAGCATGTGACTTCCAATTGATGAGGTCTCCAACCAGAAGTAGGGCATCAGGATGGATCAGGCAGAGCAGAAGGGGTCTGGATCACTGGCATCTCAGGAGTATCATGTGTAGCTCGACAAAGAGAGAGAGAGAGAGAGAGAGGGAGAGAGACAGAGAGAGAGAGAGAGAGAGGGATTATTAGGTGCTTATTGTCCCGTAATGGTTAAGGACAGTGTACTTTGCGTGAGTGAAAGCAGGGACTCCGGTAAGACTAGCTATGACAGCCAGAAGGTAACACAGACATGAGGGCTCCCTGGGACATAAGGCAGCCAGCCACTCCACCATCAACAAACCTGGGTGAACGTGTGAAAGTCGGGGGGTGACAGCATCCAAACATCCCAGTTCACCACAACACACTATGCCTGTGAGCCTCTAGATCTGCTCCTTTACCTAAGAAAAAAACTATTCACAAAAGGCTTGACTAAACAAATATGTTTTCAGCCTGGACTTAAACACTGAGACTGTGTCTGAGTCCCGAACACTAATTGGAAGGCTGTTCCATAACTGTGGGGCTTTGTAAGAGAAAGCTCTTCCCCCTGCTGTAGCCTTCACTATTCCAGGTACCAACAAATAGCCTGCACACTACATACACCAGTCCACATCATGTGCTGCAGAAAGAGACCAAAAAAAAAAAAAAAAATCCACAATAGCAGTGATGTAGCATAGGCCAAAAGAGAAAAGTAACGGGAAATGTTTTAACTCTCTGAGGAGAGATAAGGTGCATGTTGGTCCATGATGTGGTTTGTAAACAATCCTGTTTTTAATCATGAAAACACAGATTTCAAATATGCATGTGTTTGTGTTTATATTGTGATTAAGTTGCATCATTTATTTACAACAATATGGCAAACAATAACATCATTGTGACTTCAGTGTGGATTTTAGTTGATATTAGAATATCTTGGGCATTTTTTTTTTTTTTTGTCGCATTAACAAACAGGTTAATAACAGTGATAGATGCTATCCCTGACCTCAAATCATGCTGTTATCTCTGTGATAAAGGCTTTAGCTGATCATTTCTTCATTTGCGTTTATTGTTGTGGTTCACGACACATTTTGGATTGTGCAAGTGACAGTGAAAACGTGCTCATGTTCGTCATTTCAAAGAAAAATCAGGTCAGCAGAGCAAACAAGTATATCTGCATTACAGCAGAATGAATCCTGCTCGCTGACTGAACTAACTTCACATTTGGCTGTAAAATAATGATATAAGCCTCACTTTGCATTTTGCCACTTAGAGTCTTTAGGTTCTTAAAGTTCTCCTATACTCTCACAGCGCTGAATAAACTGCTGCCCTGGTTAAAGAGTGCTGAATTAATCCATCTACCTCCAAGGTCCTTTTTACTCACTGCTGAATTAATCTTGTGACATGAAATCTAACACTGGAAACCAAAAAGCAATTATTTGTTCCCCTGCTGTGGAGTCGGGATGTCAGTTGACTTAAGTGGAGATTTATTTGGCTTATTCAGCTGTTGGAGCGAGAGAACTGCTTCATTTCTCTTCAAACATGTTCAGTGGCTGTTAGACAGCTTTAGTTGAACAGGACTGCAGATTTGATGTGACAATAGATTCGCAAGGTGTTGGAATACTAAAAAGCACATGGATTTTGTAAATTTGGGCTGTTGGCTCTCTGAAGTTTTCGGCCTCTTTTGAAATGGTAATGTGGAAAAAACTGCCTTTTATTCTTTAGGCACTTTTTATTTTTTTCTAAATGTTTTTGATATTGCATGACAGCAGGAGGGTAACATGAAAAATAGTTTTGCCAGCATCAGTTGTTTTTTTTATTATTATTATTTTAATTGATATGCTGTACATTTGTACATTTTATTTTATGCTTGCTAAGTTCACTGACAAATATTTCATGATCAAAGGTAACTTTTATTAAGATGTCTAAATTTTTTTTATTGGTGCTAAATTCAAAAATGTTTTAACATTCAACCCTGAGTTTCCGTTTCCCTTTGTAGTACTCTCTCTCTCTCTCTCTCTCTCTCTCTCTCTCTCTCTCTCTTTCTTTCTCCCTTTGTGTGTGTGTGTGTGTGTGTGTGTGACACTTCTGACTGGAGCGTTTTCGGTCTTTTCTTTCTTTTCCGTGCAATTTCACCACCACGACTCTTTTCAAATCAGACTTTATAACTTTACAAGCAATCGGTGCAACTGCAATGCGTTCCAGTTGCTGATATTTTTTAGTCTCATTAACACCCTAGCTAGTTATGTAGTTAGCTAGATAATCATGTACAGTAGAGTAACTTGCTAACTCGTGAATTGCATTCTGAACGAATTCACCTGTTTGATACAGCAGGTGTGTTTCCCGTCTCTGGTGTCACATTGTGCGAAACGAACACAGAGCAACTAATAACGTTTAACTTTATTAGCTAATTAAGCTTCCATTATTGCTAGATGCAGTTCACATTTTTGACCACTAGGTGCAATAATAACTCTATGGATCTAAATGGTACAGTGAGCACGCTGCACCACGATCTAGAAAGGCGAGCAATCAGTGGAGCATTGCTTCTGACTTAACGTCTGACTCCGAAATTGATTATTTTCATTATTATAGCAAACCTCATCTTTGGTATTACACAATTTATAATTCCAAATGCTGCTGGAATTCTGGTCCTAATCACATGTTGTATCACTTGTTGTCTATGGCCTGAAGCTTGTGAGAGCACATACGGCAATGTGGTCTTCACATTGCTAATAAAGTATCTACAGCACATTGAGGAGAACGTTTACTGTAGTGTCTCTGATGTGACCAGCATTTGAAAATCCTCTTCCAGCCAGTCTGAAATACCTTTTGTCCAGAAAACATGAGATGATTCTCCAGCTTGGAGATGATGTGCACCTTTTGGTTTCTGACAGATTATATCAGATGATCTGATCTGACAGTTAAAGAAAAAGTAATTTCGTCTTCATCAGATGTAGCTTGTCCTTTATCTTTGTACTTGTGTAGATTTTCTCTTTTGATTAAAAAAAGCTCTTTGAGAAAAGCCTGTTTTATTTTATTCACTACTCTTCAAAACTGTCATTATAGCCAGACACCAGCCATCTCTGGGGATTTATGTAAGACAGATAAGATGCTTTGCCCATCTGCATGGTTTGGAAACGGAGCGTCGCCAATCTTCCGATTCCTCCGCAAGGAGAAGAGCATCGAGCATCCTGCTAAAAAAAAAAAAAAAAAAGCGGCATGTTGGTGTTCGTATCGCTTTAATCCTGAGAGCAGCATGTTCACTCCCGGAGAGATGGTGTGAGGAAGAGATAGCACACTCCAAAGAGCAATCACTCGTAGATTACTGAGTCCAGCTCCTGCTCCAATCGTGCCTCGGAGAGCCGATCTGGAAAAGCATCGAAACTGTCTTTCTCTTTAGCTTTCCTTTGACATGAATACTTAATCCTTTTTGTTTTTTTGGTTTGTTTTAAAGATAAATGCTGTAGATGTAGACATGCATACACCTCTACACATAGTGAAATGATCTTTCCAGGATCAAGGTCATACAAGGTCATCACTGAAACCTCATCTCAAGGTCGTGGGTGTGGGATCAGTCCTCGAGGACTTCATGACGTTTAAACATAAACTAATCCATTAGAAAGATGAAATACCAACTACAACATCACCAGATATTAGATATCTGTTCCTTCGTCTCGTTTTCTGAAGTAAAACGTCTCGTTTTTAATGCACGAGATTCAGTCTGTGAACAACGCCAATAACAACCAGGTTCTCATATCCAAATCCCGACCGCCAGAGTGTTGTTTATTCAGTACTTTATTTTTTTATACATGAATACAATATCAAATCCCTTATGCTTGTTACTAAAGATCTTTCACATCATATGGTTCTGTTCTTTTATTATATAACAACATACATCTGTGACAAAACAGTAGTAGATGCAATCCACACATTGTGCTTATCTTTATTCTGAGATATATTTATGTATTATTTTTTTTCTTAATTTTTTTTTATTATTGTCACAAATCAAACTATCAGTATAAAGTATTCTTACTCAACATGCGCACAATGTTCTGGACCTCGTCACAATCGAAACACTCATCATTCAAAATCACGTTTGTGCATTTTTGCTTTGATTCATGTCTCTTTTATCATTATTAAATGCTGTTAAATTTTTATATGCGTTATAGAAGGAAAAGTCAGTGTGTTTGTTTTATCATATTGTAAGAAGAGCGCTGGCTTAAAAACAAAAAGAAAGATACGCAGCAACACACTTGATTTAAAGCTTGTGTTTAAGGTCAGATACAATCTGATTAATGAACAATAGAATTGAGCTGCAAACAATTCGGCGTTTCAAATTTTCATCGTATAACGGTTAACCGGTGTGATTTAAAAATAAATAAATAAATAAATAATAATAATGTAACATAAACAATCAGGACTTAAATAAAGGGTTTTTAAAAAAAAACATTTCCCCAACCTGAGAGAAAATAAAAGTGTGTCTGTATGATTTGAGATGACATTGAAGAGGACTTAACTATGATTTGTAATGTTCCGGAGACAAACGTTCTGTTCAATTATAGTTAATAAATTATTTGCTGACATAAACCGGATCATTGTGTAAGCTTTAACAAGTGAGCTTTCACTGCTGATCTGAGATCAGTTGCATTCTTCAGTCACGTGAAGTGCAGTATTCTGGCTTTATGATCCCGGACCCCTGCCGATCTGCTGAGACAGGATGAACACCGGGATTAGTATACACTCTTTGTACACACTTTCTATTCAACACTATTGACATCTTGAATTTAAAGTGCGTGTAAACGATTATCTGAATAATCAATCTTCAGATTTTGCCCTTGCGTTTACATTTCACATTTTTATCTGCTGTCTTTTCATGCAGATTGGAATCAAATCTCATGTGAAATATGCGTCCGATGTGAGATGACAGGAAGTCAGTCAGCGGTCACTCAGCCAATTTATAACCCCTAAAATATAACGAATAACACGACAGGTCCAGGGTCACCAGATTTCATGGTTTAGAATGGCTTTGTAAATTGTGTTTCTCTTTAAAAAAAATGTTTTTTTTTATAGAAACGGTCTCATTTTTCCAGGACAGCGCAAACACTTCACAAGTCTACTTGACATTTGTTCTCTTGCTGGTTTCAAAGAATCCAATTTTGTCACAGCAAAGTTCACAGGCTTCTCCCAGAATAATGAATGACATCTCTATCCTGCTGTCCAAACACATGGTACATGTTAGATTTACACCTTACTCCAGACTCGACCACAGCATGTGCCGGACTAACATTACCTCTGAAGGTGGAATAGATAATCTGCATTCTTTTGTTTTTCCCCGTTCAGACACGATCATATTTAATAGAAGATAGAAATGGGACTTTCTGTGAGCGGAGAGAACGCCGTACACCGTTATCACAGAGTAGTCACACAGTGTGTCTGGAAAATGTTCGGGATCTTTGAGCGTCCTCTGTCAGGTTTTAGTTGAATGTCTCATTATGGTTTCATATACGAATATACTTCCATTTGGAGATCGAGAAACAACAGGAATATCAGTGGGCTTCCTCTGGAATACACTAAAACATCTCTCCTGATGTTCTGAAGAATAAACATAAATAAGTTGCTCAAAACAATGCGAGCCCATCTTTAACCATATTATATTAACTGTATACAATCACAATATTTTACCAATATTTTTCTAAACTTCTTTGTACTTACTAATGAACTTAAAGCTTTACTTCGTGTCACATACTATGGCTGCTGATCTACTGACTTGATTGAATCTTGGCCATTTTGGGGCTATTTTTGAGATCATGGTGCAACGGCCAAAATAAGGCACAGGACTGGGAGTGTTTGGTATATACATTACAACCCCAATTCCGAAAAAGTTGGGACAGTATGGAAAATGCTAATAAAAACAAAGAGGAGTGATTTGTAAATGTACTTTGACTTGTATTTACACAAAAGACGTATAAAGACAAGGTATTTGATGTTTTATCTAGTCAACTGCATAGTTTGTTTTTTGAAGATAAACGTTTATTTTGAAATTGATGCATGCAACACGTTCCAAAAAAGTTGGGACAGGGGCGATTTAGGACTAATAGCGATGTGACAAGTTGAAATAAGAAGGTGATGTGAAACAGGTGAGGCAATCGTCTAATCATGGTATATAAGGAGCCTCCAAAAAAGGCCTAGTCCTTCAAGAGTAAGGATGGGTCGAGGCTCGACAATCTGCCAACAGAATAATCCAACACTTTGAGAACAACATTCCCCAAAGACAAATCGGTAGGATTTTGGGCATTTCACCTTCTACAGTGCACGATACAATTAAAAGATTCAAGGAATCCGGTCAAATCTCGGTGTGTAAAGGGCGTGGCCGAAAACCACTTCTGAATGCGTGTGATCTCCGATTCCTCAGACGTCACTGTCTTAAACACCGTCATGAGTCTGTAATGGAGATCCTGACATGGGCTCGGGAATACTTTGGTAAACCTTTGTCAGTCGACACCATTCACCGCTGCAGCCACAGATGCAAGTTAAGGCTTTACTATGCAAAGCAGAAGCCGTACATCAACACTGTCCAGAAGCTCCACCCACTTCTCTGGGCTCGGTCTCATCTGAGATGGACAGTAGCACAGTGGAATCGTGTTTTGTGGTCAGACGAGTCGACATTTCAGACAAAACAGCCATCATGTTCTCCGGGCCAAAGAGGAAAAGGACCATCCAAGCTGTTATCAGCGTCAGGTCCAAAAGCCAGTGTCTGTCATGGTATGGGGGCGTGTCAGTGCCCATGGCATGGGTAACTTGCACATCTGTGAGGGCATCATTAACGCAGAAAGATATGTACACATTTTGGAGCAACATATGCTGCCATCCAGAGCAGGACAACGCCGAACCACATTCTGCCCGGATGGTTGCGTAAGCAGAGAGTGCGGGTGCTAGCATGGCCTGCCTGCAGTCCTCACCTGTCTCCCATTGAGAATGTGTGGCGCATTATGAGGCGCAAAATAAGGCAACGAAGCTCCGTACAGCTGCGCAGGTGAAGAAATGCATAATGGATGAATGGGGAAAATTCCACTCGCTAAACTTAACCAACTGGTGTCTTCAGTCCCAAACGCTTAATAAGTGTTATTAAAAGAAGAGGTGATGTTACACAGCGGGAAACAGTCGACTGTCCCAACTTTTTTGGAGTGTGTTGCAGTCATCAGATATATTTTCAAAAATAACTTACATTCACAAAGTAAAACATCAAATAATGTGTTAATAATGTGTTTTCAATATAGTACAGGGTGAACTGAATTTTCAGATGACTCTTTTTGTTTTTTTTGGGTTTTTTTGCATTTTCCATACTGTCCCAACTTTTTGGAATTGGGGTTGTGATTACATAGAATTAGATTTGACTAGAAACAACCAGCTGACTAACAGATGTATTTTCTGTCGTCTTGTGCTCTTTTGTTTGGGATTCACTCACATACTCGGGTCTGAGTGTACAAACATGAGAACACTCACCAAAAAAGAAAAAAAAAAAGGAAACTGATCTATAAACGCAGTCTAGCATGTGCCGTCTGCATTTTTGTGCACAAAACAATACAAAACTAAACAGGTACAATATGTGGATCTCAGTTTCAAGACAAAATTATACTATTTACTAGGATTTAATAATGAAAAGGTTTATCAAGGCTATGCGTCAGCATCTTAAAAACTTTTTGGAAATTAATTGGTGTTACACTGGACACTCGATTATGTGGCAAGGTTTAGTTTCAGTTGAACTTTTCCAGGAGATCTGAACTCGTCATGGCTATCAAGATCAGCGGAAACATCTCAGACGTGTCATTTTGCACATCACAAAATTGACACAATTATTCTTTCATTAACACACCCACTTTTGATCATGCAATTAATCCCCTTGCACATGTATATTTACATAACATTTTAGTAAATCACTGTCATAGTGTTTATATCGAATAATTCCTCACTTATTAATGCTTATTCTTTTAGAAAATGACATTTTGTGTATAATGACGACAGATTAGAATTTCACAAGTTAATTTGTGTGCTTAGTTTTACAGCTGAGTGAAGTGCAGTGACATAAACAGTGTAAAAGTGAAGTGAAAGGATGAAAAATACAATGTTGGTGTTGCATTCGTGCTAACACGGGGACTAACAGAGAGCGGATTTGGAACAAAGTGTGTTATAAATTCCCATTGTGCCAGCAGATTTTTAAAAATCACATCACACCCGCTGTTGTGCCTCTACAACCACTTCACTGCAGCCGTGTTTATTTCTGACCATGAAAATAAACCGAGTGCAGAAATGTGGCTTCGGCTCAAACAAATGAGCAAAAAAAACAACAAAGAAAAAATGTTATTTCACCAAATCACGCTTGCTCATGCTGCCGAAAAAAATAGAGCCCTGTAAGTGTGATTTACATTTTCTTATGCGTTAAACAGGCTCCTGTTTTAATCCATAACCTCATAGATGTTTTAATTCAGAACATCTTTCAGTGATGGTCAAACATGTGCAGATAGGACATGAGACATTTTTCATTCTCACTGTTATTTACATGTGATTATAGAGCTACTATTTTACAATATTCACAGACTGCAGTAGATTTTGACAGTACAGGTTAATACGGTTATTGTTCATGACAGTATACTGAAGGAATAGAATCATAGTTGTATTATTGTATTTGTGTTTCTCAGTCCTGCCCCTGGAGTACACCTGTCCTGCACATTTTGCCATTTTCTCTTGTCCAAGCCCATTTGATTTGACTCATCAGCTAATTAACAACACTAGGTTGAACTGGGTGAGTTAAAGAAGGGGGGAAAAAAACACTAAAAAGTGCAGGGTCGGAGTAAAGCAGGGTCGTTAGGCAATTTAATAATTACTGTGCTTTTAGATCAGTGAGTGTTAATCCCAGTCTCAGGAACCTCAGGCGCTGCACATTTTTTGCAATTCTCCTGCTCGAACACTCCCAACTCATCAGCTAATTATCAAGACTTTTATGAGCTGATTCAGGTGTGTTAGAGCACTAGAGGACTGAATTTAAGAAGCATTACAGTTTATTAATGTTTAAATAAATAATTAATAGTGTGACATTAAACCGAATCTGGATTAGACAATTATAAGTAGACTTTTTTGAGGGCGGTTTTAAGAATAGACGTAACAGATTTCATAAAAAGATTTAAATACAGCCTAGTCCTCATCCTCCCCCCTACTCTGTTTCTTTGGTACAGTCCATATCATTGTAATTTGTTGTAATATAAATCCAAAAATCCTTGCAACATGATCATAAATATTATTATTATTATTGTTATTATTATTATTATTATTATTGTTATTAAGTACATATAACTAGTACTGGAATGAAAATAAAAATGTACCATTATGATATTCATACAACTCAGTATCTGACTTTTAAAAATTTTTTATAATAATGACGTTAAATGACCGTAAAGCTGCAGTGACAGTGTATAGTGTATATGATCAATTTTTTGGTTAGGGAAACTGCTAGTGCTATGGTGTATGGCCTTCTATTATGAAGCTTGGAAAAGTAATTGATTATGAATGTCGTATATATTTGAATTATATACAGTGCATGCGATGAAAAGACTAAACACTGAGTTGATTGGTGAAACACTGAGTTTGACCAGGCTGAAAGGATTCCCTGGGAATCCTGTAAAATCTGTATTTTTGAGTTTTGTATTTCTGATTAAAAATAAATAAATAAATAAAAAAATCTCAGTACCGTAACCTGTCAATATGAATTAAACGTTTCTAAAGGCAAATTTTTACCTCTAGCAAGTTTAAAACAAAGAAAAAACATTGGTAAAATACACCACATTTAAAAAAAAAAAAAGATCATTATTAATGTGACATATATAATTCAGATATATGAAATTCATATTCAGATACTTTTGTAAGCTTCCAAGCTCCATGTTCAGAAATCAAAAGTGCAGATCGACTGAACTTTCACCCGGTTTGTTGGTACCACCTTTTGTATAATTTCAAGGGTATGACTAACTAAAATGTATAGCATCATTTATTATTATATATATTATTATATATTATTTATACCGTTCTTTATTAAATTATTAAATGTTAGTGTCTGAGGTAAAAGGGGAAACTTATTGCTCTCGAATGACGTATCCGAGCTGTTACACATCGTCTCGTATCAGTAAACACTACAGGTGAATACGCCGCTTGCTTTACTGAGAACATCAGATCAACAATATTCCAGCTATACTTAGAGAAATTGAGTTTAAAATGATTTACATAACCAAATAAAATATGAATGTGTGATAACGTTCTCTCACTGTAAGAATTAACAGTAACTGGTTTGGCCAAATAAATGAACGAAGATCTTCTGTTATGATACTGTTCCTAATAATAAATAGAAATTCTACACTGATATTTGCATAAGATGTAATCACGTGTTCACGTAAATATTTAATTATGCTCTTTTATATATTTAAAAAATAAATCATTCAATAAATACAATTAGGTTTCAATTCATATTTATGTATAACAGTCATAGGTGTGCTCATATATTATATTTAATATTTGTGATTATTGATCTTCCTTATATATATCGAATCAATACAATCTGTTGCCTACGGTCGCTTCTTGACGTTTAGTAAAATCTAATATTTATTAATCACACCGTCTGTTACAGATGCAGTCCTTTTTTGTCATCAGTGTTATTGTTTTGTCCTTCATGCTAATCTGTGTGTGTTTCTGAACCTAAAAATGCTTTTGTGCTTCTACTGTGAAAACCATCACACTTTCTGTTTTAAAATCTCAGGTTTGGTTCAATCGAGTTCAGGCTGAGGTTTCGATACATTTAGAGGAACGTGGTGTAGAGTTTCCACCCTGAATGCGTGCAACCCCTTTTATGCCGTGACTAAATCGATGTAGAGGCGTTATAAGGGTAATGGATTGGACGCTAACTACGGTTTGGAAAAACCGATAGAAGGAAACATTTAGTCCTGTGTGCTTCTCAGAGTGCTGAAATAAAACCTGGCTCTCATGCTCAACAATACGTTGGCTATTTTTAGCAAGGACACAATAGAGACGGTATGAATTATTTATGATTCGGGTCGCACATTCGGTGTCCGACCTCTGGACCACCTGAACGCAACCACTAACATTGTAAGGTCAAAAACAGACACGTTTGTGCTCATCTGTACAAGCTGACAAACCAAAAATAAATAAATAAATAACCAAGAATTGTGCTTTTCTAACGAAACCCATCTGTGCTACAGAAACGTGAGTGCTGAGCAATCCAGAGTGGAATCGGCCGTCACAGAGAAGACACGCAGGTCTGAGGCAGTAGTGAAGAATTTGTGCGTCAGCACAACTCACAGCTTTGTACTCCTCTTTCCAAAGTGGTCCAAATTTCTAAAGTTCCTGGACCCTCAAAGGCGATACTTGCGGAGAAGGTCAGCCTGCCACATGTACTTGCGCTCCGGGAACTGCTCCGGGATCTTGATCTTGCGGAAGTCCTGGATGCACTTCTCCAGCTCCTCTTCCACGCTCATCTTCTCTTTGGCCGGCCGTTTCTTGCTGCCACTCGAGTCCCGTGAGCTTGAAGTAAGAGTGCGAAGGAGATCGCTCTTACGCCGCTGCTCAGATTGCTGCTGCTGCAGTAGCTGACCTCCCGGTCTTTCTTTCTTGGACGGCCGGTCGAGTGTTTGGACGTGTGTTTGTCGGCTGACCGGCCCACGAATGACCGTACCCTGGGGGGAACTGGCTTCTGATTGGCTCTCGGAGCTGGAGGTGGAGAGCTCGTTGAAGGAGGTGCCGCTCTCGCCCTCGCCTTCACCTTTGTGGCCTTTGCAGCAGCAGTCACAAGGCGGCGAGGACCAGCGTGAGGATCCACCTGAAACGTGACAACAAGACGGAATATGAATCACAAGCAACATTATGTAATCCTGAAGGAACGCAAAGTTATAGAAATAAAAATTGTAGAAATTAGTCTATTAGTCAATGATGTCATTATGATGTTACTTATGAAGGACACATTTCTCACAACATCAAATGATAGAGCATTATGGGTAATTTACACTGTATTTAACAGGTAAGTATGATGTATTTACGAGTAATTTCTAGTACATACAGTGCAATACGTATTCCTAATATAAAGCTTTTCATGCATAAATTGTCAAATCATTTTAAAAAAGGAAAATGGTCTGTCCATGTCTACGAATACTGTGCATCAAAGACATCAATAAAAAGAGGTAAAAGCATACCTGGGAAAAAATTGCAATGTGTTCATAAATATGTTTTACTTCATCTGCTAACATTCAGGTCTTAAACAATTAACTCTGATGTCCAGAATTTAAAAATATAACAATATGCTTGATGTGTACAACATTTACACAGTTAAGGAATTTCAGAGACAAAAAACAAACAAAAAAACCCCCAGAAAATAGAAAGAGGGGGGGGGAGGGGGGAGTCTGGAACAGGATCAGGATAAATGTTTATGTTATAAAAAAAAAGTGATTTGGAGATTTATATTTTGTCATATTTCCAGCCATAAATGTGGACAATATGCATGAAAGGGCTTCCAGGTAATAATGTAGTAACTAGTTTAAGTAACGGATGTGAATGATATCTGTTATAGACCAGTTCTCGTTTATAGGTTATCATTAACATTTTAGATCGTGATTAAAGAAGGGTCCATACTTGTCGTTCGAGCGCGATAAACCGATATCGATTTGAATGACGTTTACCTATCGGTCACATTCTGCCTCTTGAAAATGTGTAGCATGAATGAATTAAAGCACTTTATTACAAGTAGTTAAATTGTAGAGCAGGACACATTATACTCTCTAAAAACGTCGAATAGTGAGAGAAAATTTTAAATGCAATTATTTTATTTCACACTTCAGTTCAGTTCAGTCGAGGTTATTGTTTTATAAGTGGGGTCTGTGATGCATAGACAAGGGATCTGTTTTTTTTATTTTTTATTATTTGTTGTTGTTGTTTTATTTTATTACAGTGGTGGAAATCACAACCTGCTATTATTAAGGTTCCTATATTATTCAAAACCTCAACAAACCGAACAAATAACGTCAAATCGTATCTAATAAAAATGTTCTCTGAATGGAAGTTTCATGAATTAAAAGCTCTCTGGCCCCAATAGAGATCCAAAATATTTTTGTTCACATTTAAAATAATGAACCTAATATTTAAGGAGCTGGGTTATGTTCATGGAGTGATGAGGTCTGTGGAATTTATTTTACACGGGTGCCCGTGTCCAGCATCGAATTTAATTGTGATGTCACACTCCACAGTAGTGGTTAATGACTCATATGAAAGTAGACACTTGGGACTTTGCTGTTTTTCATAAGTATTTATTTATTTATTTTTTACCTATCCTACTAGGTTTAGATGTTATAATGTTATTGTTGCAGTTGTGTACACAGGGTTTTACTATCAAAAAACCTTTAGTTGTGCTGTCCATTTTATATCTGTATCAGTGTTATTGTGGAGAGGTGTGAATTGTTTGGCCAGCAAGGGGCTCACACCCCTCCCCTCTCCCATCGCCCTGCTCACCAGCAGCTAAACACAGGGTCACGATACTCTGCATACAGAAACCCAACAGTGTCCTGACTAATCTTATAACAGACGTGTGGCGATAAAATCATTCATTTGTTTATACTGATCGAAAATGTCTGATAAGTCGATTTCCATTCCGCCGTCAGACTGGAGCACCGGTGTTCTGTGAGAAAGGGTTAAAGGGTAGTGACGGTTGGTCATGGTTGTATCTTCTGCTATATTGCTGCATTCAACTTCAAATTCAAGTTCATAACTTGTCATTTCTGACCTCTCGGGACGGTCTCCTCATCCCCGAGTTCAGGGAGCGACATCAAATCAAAATGGCTGCTCACAGCATCAGCGGTAAACTTATCTTTAAATGAGTTACACTGTATTTGCACGTATCCGCTTTAGTTCAGTCAACATACAGACATGTTCACTTGTTAAATCTATAACACTGTTTCTCTGTGTAGAGTTCATTGTTCTGAGGTAAATATACATCACACAGCACAGTTAACTGGCTAGATCATCAGTAACAAAAGACAAACATGGAGGCGTCTGTGGGCTTTTTCTCCACTCTGTGGAGGTCGAAAATGACATCATTCAGATCTCCGAATTCCCGCTTCTGAGGTAAATCGAATGCAGCCTATTAACAAAGTGAAAATGAGAGTGTGTGTAAATTAGGAGCTCCTCTGCCAGACTATCTGTACTCTGAATTTACAGGAGCTGAGCACTAATGCCGCAAAGTGCTCGCTTCCTTACAACAGAAGTTTCTAGTAACTTAGGAATAGAAAAGGAAAATGTTTTACCAGTTCGGTCCAATTATTCTCTCTCATTAGTTTGTTATAGCTGCTCTGACACCATCTGAGGTGGAATAACGATTTCCAGCCTAATTCACCCCGCATGGTGCTCCTAATGAATCCGATTACACAGGCTGGGTTTGCTGAGAGCCGTCACTAAAGCGTCGTCTTTTTGTGTTTTAGCCTCCATCTGCACTGATCTGCACTATTTCACCACACTGATTCATGTCAGATTTTTAATTATGCTACTTCAGATCATTTGCATGAATTATGCAAATGCTACTCGAGATGTCACAAATGATTCACACCATGTACGGCTGCTCTTTGTTGGACCCATTAGTCGTCTATATGGATGTTTAAGAACTTAATCGCAGCCATGCAGACTTAATTAAACATAATATAAAAAAGTAATGGGGTGGGTACTGTGTCCACATGTGGAGGATATTTTTGGAAACCACCTGGTGTGTGTGTGTGTGTGTGTGTGTGTGTGTGTGTGTGTGTGTGTGTGTGTGTGTGTATTCTTTGCCCATAGTACTGTAGACTGTCTAACTGCAGTCATGAGAACACAATATAATCTTGGTTTTTAATAATAATACCAGTGATCAGGAACATCAGGAACATCAGGAGCGCTGTATCAGTGAGGCACACACACTTTCTCTTGAACTCTTTCTCTTGATCTTTTTAAAGAGTTAGTCATTGAAATTTAGTTACCGCACACTTCAACAAATGATTCAAAACACAGCTGCCAAAGTTCTCACTAGAACCAAAAGAAGGGAACATCATCCCAAACATCACCCCAATCCTTATGCTTGATTTTCCAGAGTTCTGATCTAAACATGTTCCAGCGCTTCAGCTCGGGAAATACTGGATGCCCAGAGCAAGATCATATTTGTATGACTCGTCTCTGAATTTGATAAAGATATTAATAAGATTTGCATGAATTATTTCTGCACCATTAGTGATGAGAAGCGACATATAAGACATATAAGTCAACTGTCTTATTCATCTTTGCTCATAAAAATGATGTCCTAACGGTCTTATCGCATGAATAATGTTGGGCTGAAATCAGTGCAATTACGTTACAAATCCAAACTTGCAAAGTTGATCAAATAAAGTTGTATAAAACGATGCAAAGGGAATTCTGTTTATGGTTGGCTGTGTGCGTCAGGTGTGTTTGTGTCCAGGTGGACGCTGGCTGAGTTTACACCTGAGAATTCAGAGTTGAATGATCGTTCCTTTGCATTTTTCCGTGGTGGAGGTCGGGTTTTTACGAGTACAATAGATTGCAGCATTAAATCCCTACACTGGCTACAGAATTGCCTTTAAAAGTATTCCTTCTCATCTGTATATCACTAGATGGATTAGAACAAACACACCTGTCAGGTAAAGTCAGTGCTGAATGTAAACACTAGCTTTTACTAAAAGTCTGAGATGGAAGCAGCTGTCGCAGAGCCTCAGAAGTGCCCTGATATTAGACGCTTTTAAATCGAGACTGATAACCTTTCTGTTAACTTAGAGTTAAACCTAGTTCTCAGGGACAGTGTTGCACTTTAATTCCATTGCATTTTGATCTTTTTCTCTTATCTTATTTTTCTGCTTTCTTAAATACTGTTATTTAAGGATGCAAAGGCAAAACAGGAATCATACATAGTGTGTAAAAAGAGCTGAGGAAAAAGTGGCACTGAACATATCACAGCCGAAACCAGCGCTGATGTGACAACTTCAGTTTCTCCAATTTTTTGTTCTATATATTTCACGTGGTTTTATATTTAATTTTTTTTAAAAAATAATCGAAACATTTTCAATTGTATTTCAATTTTTTTCATTTTTACTTGCCTTGTGTACAAAGTGTGCTATACAAATACATTTCGCTTTTTTATCTCCTACTCTCTCACTCACTTTCAGTAAGCGCTTTATCCGGGTCAGGGTGGTGGTGGATCAGGAGTCTATCCCGGGAATACCGGGAATGATCCGGGAATACACCCTGAATGAGACACCAGTCCACCTCAGTCTCACCTCTCCTAATTCTGCTCAAGAATTCTAGCATGACTGCTAGCTGAGGATTTAGTTCTGTTTAAGGACTGATGAGGAATAATTTCATTTAGTTTAGATTAGTGTGCAGTTCAGCACATTCTTATTTACAGTACATTAAACCTTTAATGAGAATCATGACATCAGAGACACAAATTCCAACTGCTAGATAGAACAACAAAACAAATGTGTAATGATGAAATGAAAAACAGTAGAATCACCCAACAGTTAGGGTTTCATAACCTCAATTAACTCATAACTCATAACCTTTCCTTCCTTCGAGTTAAACAGGAAATAGAGGCCCATCAACAACACTATAATCAGCCATATGAGTTATAACCATAACTCATTGTTCACTTTTTTTTTCAGTCTTTAGGGTCTGGAATTAATTTGTGTCATTCAGTATAAAAATATTTGGTCAGTGAGACAGAACCTCATAGCTGGTCTTTTAAACAATAAAACTTTGGCATAATGAGCGACATTTCTGTCTAAACTGCATGATCAGGGTTCACCAAATCAATCCTAACAAATATAATTTAAAAAAAACAAAACAAAACCATGCTGCATGGAGAATAATCTGATTAACCACAGAACCGATGTTCATCTTACAGCCTGTACGTCTAAGAAGTCACATTTTAGCTTAAGTGTTAAAGTTAAAATTAATATTTTGATGTGTATACCTGAAACACTCTTAAATACAGTTCAAACAGGAAGGAAGTTGTTAAAGAAATACTATTTCAGACATCTGACCTTGCTGTGACCTTAGGATCAGTTTTAACATCTAATCGGTTAATCTGCCGGTCACGAGGATAATTCTATAGAAATCCTACAAACATACAACCCCTCACTCTTGGGTTATCTCTCTAACATGAATGGACAAGCTGAAAACACCAAATGACAGAGGCATAAAAATAAATAAATAAATAACTACAACCCGTGACATATCTAGACAGTTACTTATATTTATATATAGTTACTTACTTATATATAGTTACTTGCATTTAAACCTTTGCATAATAATGAGAATGGCTCTTGAAATGATGACTTTCAATTAATAAATTCAGTTAATTTCACAATAAATAAATGATTAAATATATATTGGGAATAATATGTGGACAGATGATCTGCCGTGGCGACCCCGAACAGGAGCAGCTGAAAGAGGGATACTGAATAAATAATGATAAAAATAAAAGGTTTTGTTATTGACTTATTTAGTTATATCAGTCATACATTCATAGTTTTTTTTTTTTTAAAGAACTATTTTGCTGTTTATTTCAAGTACAGATAAAATTGCAGATTAAATTTGACATTAAATTAAAAATGTCACTTTCCAACAACAACCCTGTTTCAGCCAGTAGAATGGACAGGAACTAAAACAAATAAAAGGTTAAATCAGTGCATTAGTATTTGTTCATTTATTTATTTGTTGTTTTTTTTTTTTTGTCATACTTTAAGTTAGTCTAAAAATAAAAAATAATAATTTCCACACATTACACAAAGATATAGGCAAATATCTTTGTACTGCATGTATTTTAAAACTACAAAAAAAAAGAAGAAGAAACAAAAAATGGAAATTCTGAGATGAATTATATCGAATTTTTACTTTTTCATACATTTCTAGCTTCCCAAGAGCCAGTACATACTGGTGTGTAAACAGATATTTATCTATTAATGAATTTATAGAAGTTCAGAGGAAATTGTCCTATTGTCCATTACAATATCTTCATGTTTAAATGAGTAGAATTCTGTTAGAAAACTTTTATTGTAAGATCCCTAATATAACTAATAAGGGATATAAGTATTAGTAATAACTAATATATTCCTAATTACTCTGTTAATTTCAGAAAATGTTAAACTGATAACTGCATTATAGCATCAAAGTAGTGTCGTATAGAACTGATGTGGAATTGCTCTAAACAAAGCACTTGTTCCTTCACAACATTTTGAAAGCATAGCCAGGGCATCAGACATATAGAAAGAATAAGGAAACTGGTGCAGATTTCTGGGCGTTATACTGAGGCATGGATTAACAACGCTAATCTTTAATGATTTATGGAGTTCTGCTTTGATCTTCTCAAATTGGTAAAAGGGCAAATATGTAACATCTTGTGTCATACAGTATGTTAAAGGGTAGATAAAGCTGAAAAGCCAGTAACTGATTAAACAAACCCATTAAAAAAAATTATGTCTAGGATGTTGAGATGTTTTCGGGAAACACTTGGAAGACTTTCCCCCTTTTCCAGTCAGTAATGCCTGAGTGCCATTTATCTGTTGTTTTCCTCGGCATATCCAGTCTAGTGCACTACTCTGTCTTCCATGTGATCTCACTCTACTGACTGCCAGCTCATTCCTGGAGTGACACTAATCCTCAAAATCAAAGCCTCAAAATGATTGCAGCAGTGCCAAATGCACATTCCAGACATCTCACAGAATATAGATTAGCAAAATTTACTGTATATATTTCCTAGTAGTATATCTCCAGTAACTGTTCATAACGTATTATTTCCTTTCAGTGCCCCACTTTCTGTATCACATCTACTGTCATACTTCAGTAAACCAGCTAATTATCTACTCATCACTTCCTGCTTTAGTATTTCTAATGTGCTTTGTGCAGGTCTTGACCATTCAACCTTGTGTCAAGGGATAGACTCTGGATCCAGCGCCATTACTGAAGATGAGTAAATTAATGTTGTGTGTCAGTGAGGTGCGATGTGTTGTTGAGCAATTGTCAAAAACTTTGCACACATCTTTCAATCTGTAAGTAATATATACAACCCCAATTCCAAAAAAGTTGGGACACTGTGTAAAATGTAAATGAAAACAGAATGCAATGATTTGCAAATCTCATAAACCCATATGTTATTCACAATAGAACATATAAAACATATCAAATGTTTAAACTGAGGAAATGGACCATTTTAAGAAAAAAAATAAGAAGTTGGGATGGGGGCAACAAAAGGCTGGAAAAGTAAATGTTACTAAAAAGAAACAGCTGGAGGTTAATTGGCAACAGGTCAGTAACATGACTGGGTATAAAAAGAGTATCTTAGAGTCTCTCAGAAGTAAAGATGGACTGCATTTAAAACTGCATCTACAAATTGTGGAACAACTTCAGAATAATGTTCCTCAACGTAAAATTGCGAAGACTTTGAATATCTCATCATCTACAGTACATAATATCATCAGAAGATTCAAAGAATCTGGAGAAATCTCTATGCGCAAGGGACAAGAGTGAAAATCAATATCGCATACCTGTGATCTTCGGGCCCTCAGGTGGCACTGCTTTAAAAACAGGCCTGATTCTGTAATGGAAATCACTGCATGGGCTCAGAAACACCTCCAGAACTCATTGTCTGTGAACACAGTTCGCCGTGACATCCACAAATGCTGGTTAAAGCTCTATCATGCAGAGAAGAAGCCATATGTGAACATGATCCAGAAACGCCGCCGTCTTCTCTGGGCCAAAGCTCATTTAAAATGGACTGAGGCAAAGTGGAAAACTGTTCTGTGGTCAGACGAATCGAAATTTGAAATTCTTTTTGGAAACCATGGACGCCGCGTCCTCTAAACTAAAGAGGACTAAAGAGGAGAGGGACCATCCGGCTTTTTACCAGCACTCAGTTTAAAAGCCTGCATCTCTGATGGTATGGGGGTGCATTAGTACCTATTGAATGGGCAGCTTGCACATCTGGAAAGGCTCCATCAATGCTGAAAGGTATATACAGGTTTTAGAGAAACATCTGCTTCCATCCAGACGACATGTTTTTCAGGGAAGGCCTTGTATATTTCAGCAAGACAATGCTAAACCACATACTGCATCTATTACAACAGCATGGCTTCGTAGTAGAAGAGTCCGGGTGCTGAAGTGGCCTGCCTGCAGTCCAGACCTTTCACCAACTGAAAACATTTGGCGCATCATGAAACGAAAAATACGACAAAGAAGACCCAGGACTGTTGAGCAGCTAGAATCCTGTATCAGACACGAATGGCACAACATTCCTCTCCCAAAACTCCAGCAACTGGTCTCCTCAGTTCCCAGACGTATACGGACTGTTGGTAAAAGAAGAGGGGACGCTACACAGCGGTAAACATGGCCCTGTCCCAAATTTTTTGAGACGTGTTGCTGCCATGAAATTCAAAATGACCTTATTTTTTCCTTAAAATGGTACATTTCCTCAGTTTAAAGATTTGATATGTTTTCTATGTTCTATTGTGAATAAAATATCGGTTTATGAGATTTGCAAATCATTGCATTCTGTTTTTATTTACATTTTACACAGTGTCCCAACTTTTTTTAAAATTGGGGGTTGTATTACGATAACAAAGTATAAGCGTACTTTTTCAAGAAAAAAAGTGGCAATATTTTGAGAATAAAGTCATAATACTATGACAAAATGGTATGTAGATATAGCGCTCATATGTTAAAATGAGAGAAGTTGAGGATTTGGTAAAGTTATTCTATGAAGGAGAAATCGCAGGACACAATCGACGCTATCGATGGTCACTTCTGTGTGCCATTCAATGAAGGTACAGTATGTAGAGAAACAATAATCAAAATGATCGATCCTGAAGGAGTGGAACTCCGGCATGCTCAATAAACTGAAACTTTATGGAGAGTCTACATTCTATAACGCATTGTGGACTCGACTACTGTACCGAATGTACCGGAGTTCCAGCTGTTAGGGCGCAGATGTGATCATTGATGGCTTAGAAGGTGACCACTGCCTGCAATTTCTATTTCAACAAAAGAAACAATTTCCTCCATATTTGTGTGGTCCTTTTTTCTAAATAAACACAGTTTCTTGCAGAGTCATTTCAAAGTTCTAATAATAAGAATAATCTGGTGCTCATGTGCCAGAAAATTAAGTATTACTCTATTTGTAAAGTAATATTTGTTCTCAAAATATCATTATCGAATGTAATATCATATCAATATCATACTCTAAATATTCTATTTTTGTTTTTTAAGCAGAGACCCTAAAACACCATGGTCTACATACAGATAGAAGAACTAGCAATTCTCAGATAGGTCCAGTATAGTCTTCCAGTAAATGCCTGTAGAAATGCTGTATTATAGAATCAGAATAAATGCATTATGTGTCACTCTGACTGGCGATTTTTCATCACAGTGATCGTTATAGGGCAGGGGTAGCTCAGTGGTTAAGAAGTTGGACTACTGATCGGAAGGTCATGAGTTCAAATCCCAGCACCACCAAGCTGCCACTGTTGGGCCCTTGAGCAAGGGCTTTAACCCTCAATTGCTCAGATGTGTAAATGAAATAAATGTAAGTCGCTCTGGATAAGGGCGTCTGCCAAATGCCATTTAAAAACAAAACAGGTTATGGATTCCTTATTGAAAGACTTTACACTTGTGCTGTGTCTGAGATTAATAAACCATGTACTGAACTGATTTTTACAGGTTATGTGAGTAATGAGAATTCTTAACTCATATGATTTGTGAGCCACAGCATGAATAACTTTTTTTTTGTGATGTCGCTAAAATTCAGTCAGTGAAGGAGATTTTGGAGATTCTTAGTTATTGCACGACTGTGGTTTCTCTCGTTCCTACTGAGCATGGTGCCATTCTCCACGCTTAGCTGAAGCAAGACTGACTTTACTGCTGTGCCATATGCCAGCCTTCACAGAGCCCTGCCGTGTGTTTCTCCGTAGTGAAGTTGTCTCGATTAGGTTTATCTATTTTACAGCCATGAAACAGGAGCCATATTTTTTGGTTGTGTCTTTGTTTATAGCCTTATGCTTCTGGAAAAATTCAATACATGAGAAGACATGAGTGCAATTATTGTTTTAGATGCTGATTTAAAGTCTGTCTCCCAAAAATGTATGGAGTGTTTTGCATCTGCAGTACATTATTCTCTCGTGCAACAGTTTGTATTGTTGGGAGAGTGATAAATGAACATATAATTTAGAGATATTTATTCTACTCTGACTTTGCATCATTAAACACATTCTGTACCATTTGCTGCAATGTATATTTGATCAATTCATTTAAATTGAAACATGCCATTTATTAATGCAGAACAAACACAATTATTGATAAATCGACTGCCTTCCTTGTTGCTTTTCTGATAATGAACAAACATATCGCACTTCTGGCCTGACTTCTTTATTTAACTAGCCATGACCAACAAACTATTCCCAATCTTAAAAGTGTGTATTCAAATTTGTTGGTGAGTGGATTAGCACAGAGCTTTTTATTCTCCTTCCTCTGTTTTTTTTTTTTTTTTTTTAAAGCCTTTTCTTGAAAAAGTAGCAGGAACCGCTGAGGAATCATTTCATAGTTCCCCAGGGACTCATTAAAACTAAAACAAGAATCCAAAACTTTCACATGCATGCTCAAAGACAGGCTTCAAAATACACAAACACAATGCAAATTGTTATAGGTTTTATAATAAATATAAATAAACAACAGTTTGTATAATTCAAGTGTCAGCAATGGCTCTGGCTAGGTTGTTTTAAAAATGGATTCCTACAATTATAGATTAAGTGCATTTCAATTAACAAGTTAACATCGAATCTAATTTTATTGGGAATGTCTGCATACATTTGCATTCTGCATCCTCATTTACGTCTGGAAAGAGGAGAACGGTTTTAGGCAAGACTGTTGAGTTGGAATATAATGGGCTCCATTTTATAAAAAATAAAAAAAAATGCAATTACAGTTAGAGAAATTGAACGGCCGTCACATCCTCATGCCTGCGAGCATCAGTTACTGTTTTGCACACCCAAATAGCTTTCCCTAACCTAGGACATTACCATTTCAAAAGATAATATGGCATTTTTAAAATTAATTATTTATAGTGTCAAAGAACAACATGTAAAATGTATAAACTCAAGTAATTTCTTACTAAAATATACTTCGTTAGAAACTTTTTTAGAGAGTCTATGCTTTCTAAAAATATAACACCTATAATAAGAAAAGACTTGGAATATTTGCACTGTAAGACACAGACATTCTTGGAAACACTATTATTGGCACTGATATATCTGCTGCATTTCTGTCTGGACTGGAACACAGTATGTGGGAGGTCATTTAGTACAACATACCCTGGTTCTCCTTGACTGAGCAGACTTTCAGAAGTTCGCACAGAGTGGCAGGTTTTCCCTGTTCAATGTCTGGCTTTTCCAGCTTCACCTTATTTCACTTGTCATGATCTGGCGGCTAAAATCTTCAGCCATCCTCTTATCAAATCATTCATTTAATCATCATCTTTAGTCATTCTGATCAGGGTCACACTGGATGCAGAGTCTATCCCTGGGAATCCTGGGTGTAAGGTAGGAGAATTCCCATGTGATGAGAAGCCAGGGCACCGTGCACACAAACAGTCACACCTTAGTGTAGCCAATACATCTATTGGCTTGTTTTGGGGGAGGTGGGAGGACACTGGAGAACCCAGAGGAAACCCACATGGGCACAGAGAGAACATGTGAAACAGTAATCTGAGCTCAGGATCGAACTGCAGGCTCTGGAGCTGTGAGTCAGCAACCAGCTATACTACCATGCCTTCTCAACAAAAAATTCAGCAAAGTCCTATTTTCCAATAAATTCTTGCAGATTTATACACTATTTTATGTCTCAAGATGCAGTACAAAATACAGGTCAAGATCTTACACGATTACAGTCTCACATCTTCTACTATTCTTCTACTTCTACTCACCTCACTCCTTCATTCTTCTCTTCGATATGTTGCGTTTACAAGCATATATGTGTATATAATCTTAATTCCGGTCTATACACACTCTGTTCTTGACTAGATTAGCCTTACGCAAGGGTTAATCTTGTGCCTTGCTCAAGCACATTCTGTATAGTATGTACTACTGACCTGGTGTTTATAAAATAGAACGAATCCATCAGGTTTAACGGCATGAGATCATCTCCTCTGTAGTTTTATATCTTTCCATTTGCAAACTCAAGCAGTCCTGCAAGACTTATCAAATCCCTGTTCAGAAGCTAAGTGCTTCTAACAGATGTTGCCATATCATAAATATGTGATGTTGCTCACAAGGCAAGACAAATGGTTTTAGACAAATGTCACGGTTACGCTGTATTTTAGCCAGACTGAGATTTATAGCGTGTAGCTGAAACCTTTCTTTTACTCTTCAAGCGGATGTTGTACCGCAAATATTAAGCACACTGGCATTCTGTAGCTTCTTAACTCAGCAGAGTGAGTGAGAACTTTAATTTCCAGTAATTGGTGAACAGAGAGGGTGAAGGAGCACCCCATAATTTAGTAACAGAAAGTAAAAAACACCCATTTCATGGCCAGACACACGGCATTTGGCAGATGCCCTTATCCAGAGCGACTTACATTTATCTCATTTATACATCTGAGCAGTTGAGGGTCAAGGGCCTTGCTCAGGGGCCCAACAATGGCAGCTTAGCGGTTCTGGGGTTTGAACTCATGACCTTCCTATCAGTAACCCAACGGCTTAACCACTGAGCTACCACTGCCTTACTTGAGTAAATACACAGCCCTGGGCGGTCCTCCCACTCCACCACCTGGGACAGAACAACTCACAGCTCATTGTCGATATCCAAGGTTTCTACCCATCATCATCATCATCATCACAGGGAGTTTTTTCCCTCCCCACTGTCACCTCTGGCTTGCTCATTAGGAATCTAAACCTGCACCTAGATTTATGTGATGCTGCTTTGTGACAATGTCTATTGTTTTTAATACAAATAAAATTTAAATTAAGCTGTAAATGAACATGAAACAAAAGAGCCAGACAGAAACCACTTCATCAATATTCTTAAAATAGAAATAGGAATGTCTGTGTGCATTAATAATTTAACGAACTTTGACAATGCTATATTGCTAATGTTCAGCGGAGTGGAACATTCCCCAAAAGCAAGAGGAAAACATGAATGCTAGCATGAATAGTTTACGAGACTGCTATGTCAAATTCATCTCTCCATCTATCACAATAGTCTTCATCTACTGACCTATGTACAGTATAAGTACTACAATTGTTCATGTCATTCCACAAATGCCACAGCCTTGAACAGAAGTTCCTCACATGTTCCATGCATAATGTTCATAAAGCCTGCTTTTTCAATTCCTTCATCACCATTAAACATTCTCATGAGGTGATCATACACTACACTCATATGCTATATCCTTGATTAACTAGAGTTTTCGTCCTTTGCCGGAAGGGTGAATGGTGACTAATACGGAAGCAGCATTTTATAATTTGTAAATCAATTTGATTAATACAGAAATAAATAATAACATTGCTAAAATGACTTAAGGGCCAGGGTATTTGTGTCTTTTAGGATTCTCTTGGTGCAAAAACCATAACACTGTAAACGTCAGACCATGCGAGAATGTTAAACGCTTGATTTATTCGCTACATGATCGTAGCATTATAAAAGTTCCATTTGGATGTAAATACGACACCAGACACAAACATATTATACTACGTTCAATGAGCAATCGAATACGCTGTAATTGTCATCCCTCCCACATGAAAAAGTACTATAGTGAATTACTACGGAAAATGTAATACAATTCCTGTAGTAAATACTATAGTGTTTTTTAACCTTACTATAGTAAATTGCAGTGATATGTGGTAATTCTACTATAGTTGTTTAAAAAAACAAAAAACTAGTCATTACTGTAGTAAATTTTCTACAACTGTACTACGATATGTGCGACAACCTTCATGAATGTTGTAAACCTTTGTAGTACAATTTAACGAACACTAGAACACACTGTAGTATCCCATAGTATTCTATAGTAACTCTAATATTTAAAACGCTGTTTATCAATTCACTATAGTCATTTCTACAGTATGCTGTAGTGTATATATATATCAACAAAGTGTAGTAAATACTATAATATACTACATTATACTACAATTTACTACAGTTTACCATAGTAAATACTAACGTATACTACAGTATTTTTTCATGTGGGTTCTCAAAACATTTTCTCACACTACCAACCATTAGGAATGTCCAACCGAAACACTTTAAGCTTATTATATGATGGATATAAAACCAAGCACTTTAATTTCCACAGTTTACAATGGATATAAAAAGTTTACACACCCCTGTTAAAATGGCAGGTTGTTGTGATGGAGAAAAAAAAGAAAGAAAGAAACCAAGATAAATCATGTCAGAACGTTTTCCGCCCGCAATATCAAATTACAACATATAAAAATTAAGTGAAAAACAATTAGAAACATTTTAGGGGAAAATAGGAAAAATAAAAAACATACAATAACCTGGTTGCATAAGTGTGCACACCCTTTTATAACTTGTTCAGAATGAACCAATCACATTCAATCTCATGTTCAAAAGTAATTATCATACAGCTGTCATCAATTAAATTATTCTGATGAACCCCGAATAAAGATAAACTGTTTCTGTAGGATTTTCTTCACCTTTTCTTGGTTTCATCTGATGAAGCCATGGTCCACAAAGAGCTTACAAAGCATGTACAGGGTCACACTGTCGAAAGATATCAATCAGGAGAGGGATACAAAAGAATATCCAAAACATTAGATGTACCATGGAACACCGTGAAGGCCATCATCAACAAGTGGAGAAAATGGAGCACCACAGTGACATCACCAGGAACAGGACGTCCCTCCAAAATTTATAAAAGGACAAGACAAAAACTTACCAGGAAGGCTGCCAAGAGACCAACGGCATCATTAAAGGAGCTGCAGGAACATCTGACACGCACTGCACGTGACAACAATCTCTCATATTCTTCACATGTCTGGGCTATGGGGTAGGGCGGCTAGACGGAAGCTCAACCAAATCACCCCAAACCATGTGGCAAAATGTATAATGGTCTGATGAGGAAAAATTCCAAAAGGTGTGTTTGGTAAAAAAAAAACAATAAAAAAAACCAAAAGAACACCACACCCACGGTGAAGCATGGTGGTGGCAGCTTCATGCTTTAGGGCTGCTTTTCTTCAGCCAGAACTGGGGCTTTTATCAAGGTGGAGGGAATCATGAATAGCTACAAATACCAGTCAATTTTAGTGCAAAACCTTCAGGTGTCTGCTAGTAAACTGAAGATGAAAAGGAATTTCACCTTTCAGCAGGACAATGACCCAAAGCCTACATCCAAATCAAAAAAGGAACGGCTTAGCCAAAAGAAGATCAATGTTTTTGAATGACCTAGCCAGAGCCCAAACCTGAATCTAACTAAAAATCTGTGGGGTGACCTGAAGCAGGCTGTACACAGGAGATGCCCTCACAATCTGATGGATCTAGAATGTTTTTTGAAAGAAAGAGTGGGAAAATATTGCCAGTTCAAGATGGGCCACGCTGATAGACTCTTAGCCAAAAAGACTGACTGGTGTAATAAAATCTAAAGATGCTTCAACAAAGTATTAGTTTAGGGGTGTGCACACCTGGTGCACGCGCAACCAGGTTATTATAGGGTTTTTTTCCCTAAAAAAGTTTCTGATTGTTAAAGGTGGGAAAATATCTAAAATGATTTATTTTAGTGTCATTCTTTTACTTCACAAAAACCTGCCATTTTAAAAGGGGTGTGTAGACTTTTTATATCCATTGTATAGCTGTTGGTTTCTAAATTCTACTTAACCTTTTACGTTTGCCTTTAAAGTATCTAGCTTGGACTAAAAGACCAGAATGCATTTGCATGACATTGTACTGTTTATCTGACAGTGTGATAACCTCAAGTGTCAGTAAACTGGGAGTATCACATTGTCTTACATTCACAGCTTGAGACTGGGTTTTCAGTCACACTAGCCATATGAGCAGAATAACAACTGTCTGATTCCACACACTGGGCATGACCCAGTGTCCAGAGCTGTGCAAATGCGTAAGACTGAACCTATAGATCAAAGTCTAGGTATGGTTATCTTAGTGGCAGATGGATGAGGGTATAAATGGTGTGACATTGATGGAGAAGCTGACAATGCCCCTAATCACACACTCATGCTATTAGCACCCTGAGTCACATAGGCAGGGTCTTTCTAAAGGACATCTATAAATAGCTGAAAAGAGTAACGAGTATATATATATATATATATATATATATCCAAGGATGTCAAGCAAGTAACGTGTCTGTCTGATCTTACTAATAATCTTGATTGAAACCAATTTAGCTACATTTATGATATATATAATTAGCTCTAAATCAAAATCAGTTATGTGAATGTGATCCAAAACAGCCTTTTCCCATCTCCTTTGGTGCTACCAAACTATAAATCAGTGCAGACAATGCAGGGATCATGAGAAAAGATGGCTCAGCTGAAGAGGTTCTGCAGGTGGCAGCCATTTTTGCCTTGAGTTCCCGCCCTGTTGGAGCCTCATTTCAATGCCGGTTCATTGCACTGCAAGATTGGTATACATGACTTTGCTTCATTGATTCAGACATACAATATCTTCATGCTTTCAACTGCTGAAACCATTTTCTTTTTATAAATGCAGGAAATAATCAGGGCAATCTTCATTTTACAAATTAGACCAGGGTGTCATCATGCTGCTAAGTTTGGTTTGAATACGTACCAATTTTTTCCAATTTATATGCTTCCTCTGGGTGCTATAATTTGGGATTTTCATGCTGACGACACACTGGATGTCTTTTAACTTTCTTAACTTAACCGAAGACAAAACAAAAAGGCTAATTGGCCCTGACAATATTTCTGTAACACTGGTTCGGACCCAGGAGTTTAGTGTGGAATCAGGTTGTCCAGGTTGACAAAACTCTTAAAAATATATTGAAAGATTATATACAGAAACCAGGTAAGGGTCAAAACACAAAAGGCTCAGTTACTCAGGTAAACATGAAAAAAACAAGGTACCAGGACAAACCAAAAACAGAAGTCAAACTGGTCAGGTACACAGTTATGTCAAGCTGAAACACAGAGGCTAAGGCTGGCAAGCATTAGCATTATGTATATATATATATATATATATATATATATATATATATATATATATATATATATATATATATATATATATATATATATATATATATATATATATATATATATACTCTGAGAGCCAAGACATAATACTAGAAAGTCCTGTACAGCTCATTAGTTGGAATACTGAGAGTTTTGCTGGCTGGGAGGCTGGGTGTGTGCCAGACCCAGACCTCGGACAGGCCACCCAACCAGCTCGCCCAGCTGGTACTGTATGACCTGCAGATCTCTTGGTTGAGGTGCTTGACTTGCCCATTAGACTGGGGATGGTACCCTGATATACCCTGTTTAGAATGAGTCCACTTAACTGTACTTGGAGCTTGGCCTTTTACTAGTTTAGTGTAAAGAACGGAGCCTAGCAGCTTTGAGAGCAACTTTTGAAATGCTCAATATTCTTATGAGAATGAGGAATGGGTTCTCAGCACCCTCTAGACAGTGTCTCCATTACTCAACGGTTGCCTCGATGGCAAGGAGCTCTCTGTCTCCCATTTTATCATTCCTTTCCATGGAGTTCATTTTTTTTAGGAGCAGGAAACAAATAGATAGCACGTCCACCTCTGTGACAAACGGGAGTGAGAGGACTGGGTTTTGCAAGATGGCTTAATGTTTTTCCTTTTAGTAGGGGCTGCCACTGGTTTCTGCTCTGGATAATTCTATCAAAGTTGGGCTGGTGGAAACATTGTGTCTACTACTGTCAACATAAGCTATAACAAATTCACTAATTCCCAGGGTATGTCCATAACTAAGGCGTGGAATACAGAAAGGGTGTTGACCAATCCATAACCCATCACTAGGTATGTGTAAAGTCTTTGCACTGTCTTCCATTCATCATCTTCTCAGATTCACTTTTCAGGTCCAACTTGGTAAAGAGCTGGACCCTACATACTGTACAAGCTCTAAAGCCAAGGGAACAAGTGGCAAGTGGTACCTATAATTGACAGTGACTACATTAAGACCTCTATAGGCTATATGTGACTTTAGACCACCCTCTTTCTTCTCTGTCTTCTCTTTATACGGTAAACATTATTACTTGCTTACATACTAAAGTCCAGAAACTGCATCGGCATGACGCTTTTTGCTGTTGCGGAGATGTTACCACTGACAGCAAACACAACCTTCAGGCCATCTAGCCTTCACATCACTGATTTCTCCATAGTGTACCTCGACACACCTGTGGCTGCAGCAGACAAGTAGCAGGCTGGTAGCAATCGTTCCTCACTGCATGTGAGCACAACATTAGGGAGAGACAGATGGACGGAGAAAAGGAAAAACGGGTAGCAGCAGTGTGTGATGGTGAAAAGGAGGGGGCAGTCAATGAAGAAGAGTGGGTGGCAATAAATAATGATAGACAGCAGGGGAGGAGTCAGCATGACAGTCGGTGCCAAATGAGGCCATGGCCGCATGTATAATTGCCTCTATTAGCGCCATCACTCTAGCATTCGAGTGCTATTCCCTTTTGCTCTGCACCTCATGAAAAATCTCAGAATAGCTTTGAATAAAATAAATAAATAAATAAATTGTTGAGTGCAAAAGGGAAAAAAACAACAGCCAAACGTTGGTCCTTTTTCATCCACCATAGATCATCTTTTGGAGGAACATGTTAACAGAGTTAGGGTTAGGGTAAAGTCCAATAAGAGAGGTGTTAGGCAGGTGATCTCAGCAACCTACTCCGCAATTACTACAAAAGGCCTCTTCAAACACTGCTTGCTTACAAATGCAAATAAGATTTTGTTCATGACTTTGTCAGTGGAGTAGAGGTCCTTGCAGCAAGTTGTTCTGTATCTTCTTCCCCCATATTACTGTTTATTAATGATTTAACAGGAACACCTTAACTAAGTGCCGAAAGTGTAACTTTAGTGCTTAACTAAGGCTGAGAGTGATATTTTTACAGAACAAAATGAGGAACACTTGGAAACCATCTGAACCTACACCATATACTGTAGGCTATATTTAGTAAGTAACAAGGGTGGTCAAAAAGCCATGGCGAGTTACCAAATTTAACGTACTTCCTCCTAACTGTATTCTCTGATCCTAATGGTGGTTTGGGACTATTTAAGATCAAAATTCTCTTCTAAACGTACCTATGTAAATGCCTCAGCTGTATGTTTATAGATACATTTACAGTCATAGATAATACGTGGATTAAATGCTGAGATATAAATGTAAATGAGCACAATACAGAGCACAGTCAAGTTACTGTGATATTAGTGGTCCCAGAACATCCAAACACTAAATGAAAGTTCTATATCACTTCAAGTTCATAAGTCAGTAATCACTGCTGTGCTTTAATACAGGCCACGCATTCATACTAGGTATAAATAGAGTGAATCCACCCACCCAGGAATATTTATGGTCTTCATGGCAGCAGTCCTCCTCCACTCTGTTACCAGATCCCTTTTAGCAAGGACAGGTGGTGGTAACATTTAAAAATACTCCTGGCTACCAACCACTCATCAAGAGGATACTCTTATAGGTATGTGAAAGGTATTTTTTAGGAATTAGAAATGGTACACGGAACAAAGTGAAAGGCAAGACTAATCATGTTTGACATACTTTTGGATTCACATTGACAAAGATCTTCATTTACACTTCATTCAATCAGCAAAAAAGAAGGTGGAAAGCAGTCTGGCAGTCCTACCAAGAGAAATGATATAAAGTGTGCTATAACTTCCAGCGCTGGAACATTAACCTTATCTGGAACTAATATGCCACTTTTGTTCAGTGACCGTTCCTAGAGGAATGTGACTCTTTGGAGCAGTAAAGAAAAAAAAAAGAAAAAAAAAAGGCAGGAGTGATCTGCATAGTCCCATCTCTGTGCATAGAAAATTTCATTATGACACATTTCTTCACAAAACATACAGAGTTTAATAAACAACTAACTATTAAAATAAGACAGAAGAAGATTGTTGAGTTCTAACAATCCTATCCACAGTTGCGTATTGAGGAGTTAATAAACAACAAAAATCACACCGATCTGTATTCAGACTTTAGATTTATCTCTGGACGTAAGCAATGGGACGTAAGTCGATGTGTATGGAGTTTGACCAAACAGAGTTCTGATTCAGTCATTTCAATGCAATGTCCATTCTGATGACATTCTGTATTATGTCCAGGACCACTAACTCACTGTGCTGTAAGAGCAATATTTCATAAATCAAATCACATACAGTTGCAATCAAAATTATTCAACCCCCATTGCCAATCAGGTTTATTGTCAAAATCTACAGCCTTTCAGCTGTTTGTGATGAACAAATCAAACAAAAGCAATTGAAATAGTGCAACACAACGAATGCTTCAAGTTGTTTCCCCAAATTCAACTGAAAATGCAACTTATAACGACTTCTCCAGTCTCAAAATTATTCAACCCCCTGAATAGAATCCCTCACAACAGCACAAATATGCAAAACAGGTGTTGTCGCAAGCACCCCTGATGCAACTAATCAACGGCTTCATTAGTTGCACCAGGTGTGCTTGGGCTGGAACAAATGAAATACCTGAACTGGCTACGGGCAGAAAATACATGAAATACCTGAACTGGCTAGGGGCAGAAAATACATGAAATACCTGGACGGGGCAGAAAAAGGAAGCTATCAACGGCTGCAACCAGATTTCTGAGAAGGCAGGTTGGGAAAAACCCTCGAGTGTCTGCAAAAGACCTGCAGCACGACTTGGTGGCAACAGGCACTGGGGTTTCAGTGAGCACAGTATGGTGCGTACTAAACGCAGAAGGTTTCCATGCCAGAAACATAGACGTACACCACTACTGACCCAAAAGCACAAGAAAAGTCGGCTCTAAATCATATAAATAAGCCACAGAAGTTTTGGGATTCTGTTCTGTGGAGCGATGAAACAAAACTGGAGCTTTTTGGCACGATGGATCAGTGGTATGTCTGGAGAAAGAAGAATGAAGAAAGAACACTCTATCCACAGTCAAGCATGGTGGTGGCTCGGTGATGCTCTGAGGCTGCTTTGCATCCTCTGGCACTGGAAACCTGCAGCGTGGGGAAGGCAAGATGGATTAATTGAAGTATCAGGAAATCCTAGGAGAAAACGTTATGCCGTCTGTGAGGAAGCTGAAGCTTGGGCGTCATTGGACCCTCCAACAGGACAATGATCCCAAGCATACCTCAAATTCCATCAAGGCTTGGTTGCAGAAGAAGTCCTGGAAGATTCTAAAGGGCCATCACAGTCACCTGACTTTTTTATTTTTGATTTGGTTGCAGCACGCAAACCCAAGAATATTACTGAACTGGAGGCCATTGCTCATGAGGAATGGGCTAAGATTCCTCAGGAACGCTGCCAGAAGCTGGTGTCTGGCTATGCATCTCGTTTGCAGCAGGTCATAACAGCAAAAGGGTCTCTACTAAGTACTAAAGATGCTTGTCATGAAGGGGTTGAATAATTGTGAGACTGGAGAAGTCTTTATAAGTTGCATTTTCAGTTGAATTTGGGGAAACCACTTGAAGCATTTGTTGTGTTGAACTATTTCAGTTGTTTTTGTTTGATTTGTTCATTGCAAACAGCTGAAAGTCTGTAAATTTTGAAAATAAACCTGATTTGCAATCATTTTGATTGCAACTCTCTAACAATATGCAGCATTCTAAAGCAGTATAAAAGAATATCCACCAAAAGAATACTCCCTGCAGAGGAATATTTTCACAGTACATGCATAAATACAATGCTTTTTAGTGAGGTTGGTTTAGCTTCACTGGATGCACAGTTAATTTTTAATACATGCAACATTTCAGTGCAAATCAGTAAGGGGTTCAGCTACGGTGGAAAAATTCCTGTAAAAACTGTGGCAATATCCAACCATACTCAAGAATCAACTCAGGTCTCCTTTTCTGACCTAGAAACTGTACAATAGTATTAACCTTCTCCTCAAGAGGGGGAACTTGTCCTACCTGTAGCTTGAGCAAATGAACATTTTGATAGGTTCAAAGACAACTTGGCTTCAGCTAGTCAACTAAAATGGTTGTCTCAGTCCATTTAGTTAACTATAACTTTGTCTAAATAAGCTGTACAATTGGGTACATTATATACAAAAACAGAATTGACAAATCTTTGAAAAGAAGAAGGTGCGTATTTAAGGCCGAACGGCATCACAGTATACTGCAGAAATGAGTCGGGTGAAATAAAAGCTCTAAACTCTGAGCCCTGGGGTTTTGTGGAACCTCTCGGAATACTTTTAAAAGATCTAACATGTGTTCTAAACACAATTGTCTGTTCTCCCTAATGGAAACGAGTCTGAGACTATGATTGCTTTCAGTTTTTGATAGTCAGTACACAGCTGAAATGTCTGGTCAGATTTTGGCACTAATAAACATGGCAAGCTCCAGGGACTACATCTGATGAAAAGAAAGTTATGACAAGAGAGTTCTGATGCCAGAGTGTAACATGGTTAGGCTACTTTCACTGAATTAAAAAAAAAAAAGAGGATCCTGTAAATAGGCATAAAAATGTTACTCAATTATTGTAAAATTGATCTTCTTTACACTTTGTAATACTAATCCCTGGTGAATTAGATGAAGCTGTAAAAAAATGGACATTACATTGTCTCTGTATTTGATTTATAGACTTTATAGCTACTTATTCACATATTCACATAATTCACAGAGCTCAACATTACCTGCACTCTTTAATCCCCAGTGACACAATAAAGAAATGTTGCTTTTCATTCATGAGAACATGTTTTCATTAATCGTCTACAGTACAAACTAAAGCCTTCAGCACGGTCCAGAGGCCACGGCACATCTAGCTGACAGGATTAGTTGTTCTGTAATTACCCCTGCTGAATTACGTGCTGAATGTGAAATTATGCTCTTGCTGAACTTCAATGTGATGAGATGTTTGTCAGGTGTCAGGAACACAGTGAAGGTGGAAGAAATTTCCTGTTAGCCGATTCCAGATTTAACTAACACAGGGCTGATATCTCGTATCAACTATATTTATGTCTTTTGCAAAAACATTATAATGTATTTACAAATTCTGGACATACAGTAAAAGGCAGTTATACTTACAATTGGTCCTTTGGCAGACTCTTTTACCCAGAACGTGCTGAATGCACAGTGATAGATTTGTTTGGCGTTAGAGATGTGGCAAGACTCCACTTTTTCTTTTCTGATACGGATACTGAAGCCTTTAGTATCAGCCAATACTGAGACCCATCCAATATTGTTTTCTTTAAAAACTACTCAGGTTTAGGTTTATTTTTTTTTAACTGAAACACTTGACAGTTAAACTCTTTCACACAAAAATACTCATTGTAAATATAATCAATATAATAAATTATAAAGTATAAATACAATAAAATCAATCCTAATAAAAGAAAGAACAGTCAAGTCTCTTTATATTTAAACATTTCCAGGTCCAGAAATACATTTCTTTTCCAAATCAATTCTAATCTTTACCATTCGTTACAGGATCCGATATCCGACCCTCCATTGGGTCGATACTGACGCTGGCTTTTGGGTCGGTGCCATCTCTATTAAGCATAAGCTTTACATGATAGATTATAGACATTCATCCATTAAATAAAAAGTAGCTTGTTGTTACATTTGCTTAATAAAATTTGTCAGCTCAGTATTTAGGGCAGAGTTATTTTTGAAGATGAGTTAAGCAGATTCATTCCAAGAAGAAAATGCACTTGCAGTCGAGAGTATTGCTTTACTGTTTAAGGTAATGGAAATCTGTCTCCAGTCAGCAAAAATGCTATTTTAAATACAACTTATAGAGGGAATAAGGAATTTGTTTAGGCACTCTCTGCTTTAAGGCCTGGAACACACAACTGGGGGCTTAAAGAAAGGAGACTTTCAAGTGTGGATCTATTCCACTGTCTAATTTTATTGTGACAAATCCACACATTAAAAGCACGAGAAAGAGAGAGCGAGAGAGAGAGAGAGAGAGAGAGAGAGAGAGAGAGAGAGAGGAAGAAAGAGAGCACTATAGATTTTCTGAAGTGATGTGTTTTTGACAGCTGTTTACAGACCTGTTAGTTGGTTGCATGGTCCAAGTAGGAGTCAGCGTGATTCATTTTCTATACAATCTAATTCACTTTTATATTGCAAAAATGTAATCAGACCAGAATATGTACCACCTTACTAAGTTCTACATACAACATTCACTTAAAAACGAAGCTTCACAACCTGCCTTGCAAGCAGTTTCGATACTCACCTCACCTCAAAAGGAACCACAACAAGGAGGTAAAAACACCAGGGTTTGGTACTAATGGACCAAAACGAGAGCTGGTCTTTCTTTGCTTCCAGACAAGCCCACAATTGTGTGTGGTGGTGGTGTTTTTTCTCTCCTAAATATTGATTCAAAATGTATCATGCTCTATATTCTTGAAAATATCTTGAAATGCTAAAAACAGTTGCCAATATTTTTTGAAAGTATTTCTATCTTTATTTGTTTGTTTGTTTGTTTGTTATTAAACTGTTTGGTTGATTACTCCATATTTTGCCATATTTCTGACCAATAAATAAACATTTGCTCTACCACGGCCCTTCTCACATGCCCTTTAGCAAATGTTGCTCTTTTCTCAGCTTCAATTTGTGAACTGAACCAAAAGTTCACTCTGTTAGTCAGATGGACTAATAAGTGAGAAACTGTCCGAAGAATAACTGCTTCCAGGAAAAGTAAACGCTATTGAAAATAGTTGAAATGTTTAAGAAATAGAAATTTACAAACACAATATAATTCATGTGGTGACATAGACAACAGCAGTGACTCAGCCCCCTGGCATGTGGTGGACTAAGAGTCAAATTCCATACAGCTGAGTTTCTTGTATAAAGGAATTATACTTCAGAAGTATGTTCAGAGCAAGTATGAGATGCTGTTTATTTTTATAATGGTAGTGTTATGCCTTTAGGGAGCTTGCTAAAGTGTCCTCTGCTTGAGGGGTTCCAGTTCAGCCAAATATGGATGGCAATAACTGATAACAGAGGGTTTATGTGAGCAAGCTAGGCATGGTTTTTTTTGTTTTTTTTTTGAAAACATCAAGACATTTCAGCCTTATAAGCTCTGGAAGCCACATTAATGCAGTACAGTCTCCTAAAGCGTGTCTGGATGTAAGACTCCGTACAGTTACCCAGCGTCTGAGGCATTCAACCATGTCCACACAATCATGTCCTATTTATGCAATATGCAAATTATAATCCTCTGTGTCATTATTTCTGCTATTTTCATTATAACAGCCTTTCAGTTTACTGGGCAGGTTTGCAAGAACTACAGAGACAAAGAAAGCAAAAGCCTGTCAGATAAGGAATGTTCACGGTGACACAGTGTGATCGAACATGCTTCCTGCCTCAGGCTTCCACAAGATACGATACGATTTTGATTCATATGGAAACAATTCTATGCACATCAGTGTAAAATATATATATATATATATATATATATATATATTTTTTTTTTTACACACCAGTGGTTTGTCATTGCTTGATAATATTCGATTATGATTGTTGCCGTGATTAATCTCAATTGTTGCCTTTTAACTCGATTGCATCAATTTAAATCATTGGATCGTTACACCCCTAATATTTTCCTTACATGAAGCTTCATTCATTCACTCGTCTTGAGAAGAAACTTCAAGTTACAAAGAATGAACAAGCCCGCATGGTCAGTTCACCTCTCTGCCTGTACAGTGGATCACAGCAAAGCTAGTAGTTCAGTTATCACCGCTGCCTCATGTCCTGTACGTGAAATGCCACAATTTCCCTTTCGACTGCAATCAGCAATAGGAAGAGAAACATGCATAAGTACACTGTACTCCCTGAAACTGAAACTTGGCTGAGCTTTACTTTAAAGTTGCAAATCACAGTGGGGGGAATACAGCTGCCTCCATAGACTTTCAAATGTGATTAGACTAAGAATGCCATTTAAGCAGGGAAGCAGCTCTCCCTTAATAGTGTGTAGGCTGAAAAGATGAACAGTTTAGCTCAATTTGTTTTCACCAGAACTTCTAGAAACCGATCATTGGTGGGCCATCAAAAGTACTTCTGATTATTTTTCTGAGTGTGGCAAAGCCAAATTGTTATACTGTTAGCTTAAGCAAAACAAGAACCTGTGCTGCTCATTACTGATGGACATTTCAGGGAAAACCCTCAGCATCCCTCATTATCTGGGGTGGGAGGGCTGGTTTATTATCTTTTACTGCATCACATTTCTTGACAAGTTCTTTTATCACATACAGGTGGACTATCGCACCAAATGTAAAGATTTATACACCCCGATTCGGGTACAATTAGGACACATTTGGCCCAAATTACTCTGTGTTATAAAGGTGTACAGGTGTTCCAAATAAAGTGGATGATCATTGTATGTAATAATATGAACATTTTCATATTATCGTTTCCATAACTGAGTTGAATGAATTCTTTCTGGCATATTCTGAAGTGACACAATTTTATTTATTGACAGATATTTGTATTTCCTCAATAATCCTGCACTTTTGATAGCTCTGTGACCATTTCCTCTATTTCACAGTAGCTTTTAAATTATGCGTTTCATGCAATTTGGAGGCAGTCCCATTGGCCCAACTGGCCCTCAGTGTGGTTTCTGAACTCATTTCATATTTCCTTATATTTGTATTAGTGCTTTCCCTGAGAAAAAGCTACACTTGTGGCCACTGTTAATGTAATATGGCTCATTTACTCTTTGCTATTTATAACAACATTTCAGTAACACTCTTGGGAAACTCTCTGGTCCTGCTAATAGCTGCTAATATTAGCATTTTACCTGATGTTAATGACTTGGAAAGTCTAAGCTAAATTTACTTAGAGCTACATCATTCATATGGATTACTGCCACTGTTTCCCATCAAATCAGAATTGAGCAACTTATATTTCTTTCAGAGGTCCTGAATCTGGACCCGACGTATTGATCTAGTCAGCTAAGAGATATCAAAAACCCAGCGTGAAGCACCTTCTCATTAAATAACTCATCTGTGAAGTTTGTGTGAAGGGTTTCATGCCTCTCTTCAGTTTTCTCTCTCCATCACCTCTTAGTAAACGAAGGCAGTTTAGAGAGAATACAACAGATGGTTAAGGATAATTCTCATAATGTTCTTTAGCACCACTGAGACTCCAGTATTTGCTGAAGGGTATGTGTATTTGATGAGGGGTATGTGTATTTGATGAGGGGTACGGGTATTTGATGAGGGGTACGGGTATTTGATGAGGGGTACGGGTATTTGATGAGGGGTACGAGTATTTGATGAGGGGTACGGGTATTTGATGAGGGGTATGGGTATTTGATGAGGGGTACGGGTATTTGATGAGGGGTACGAGTATTTGATGAGGGGTACGGGTATTTGATGAAGGGTATGGGTATTTGATGAGGGGTACGAGTATTTGATGAGGGGTACGGGTATTTGCTGAGGGGTATGGATATTTTATGATGCTATGGGTATTTGATGAAGGGTATGGATATTTGATGAGGGGTACGGGTATTTGATGAGGGGCATGGGTAATTGATGAGGGGTACGGGTATTTGATGAGGGGTACGGGTATTTGATGAGGGTACAGGTATTTGGTGAGGGGTACGTGTATTTGATGAGGGGTATGGGTATTTGCTGAAGGGTATGGGTATTAGAGGAATGGTATGTTTATTTGCTGAGGGGTATGGATATTAGATGAAGTGTATGGGTATTTGATGAGGGGTACATGTATTTGCTGAAGGGTATGGGTATTTGATGAGGGGTATGGATATCAGATGAGGGGTATGGGTATTTGATGAGGGGTATGGATATTAGATGAAGTGTATGGGTATTTGATGAGGGGTACATGTATTTGCTGAAGGGTATGGGTATTTGATGAGGGGTATGGATATCAGATGAGGTGTATGGGTATTTGATGATGGTATGGGTATTTGATGAGAGGCATGTGTGTTTGAGGAATTGGTCATACCTATTATGTCTAGACTGGGGTACTGCAATACATCTACCTGAGGGAAATGTAGAGTTTATATTCCAGGTGGAGGATAATGTGAGGGGCCTGAGTACAATTTTCAGAGCTTTTCATAAACAGCCTTAAGACTGGAATGTTGTCTGAGTTGCATAATTTTCATAGCTCTTCATGTGAGCTGCTGATTTCAGACAGGCAGGTTGCTTTACAATGCCACAAAACAGTAAGCTCTCAAAACAGCATGATAAAACAAATACAGCCATTTCTATTTTTTTTTTTTTTTTTTTTACACCGAAGCTCTATACATAGTCACTGTCAGACTACGCTGCACCCGTTCCACCACATCAGGTTCTTGTCAATATGTACGCCAAGGTACCTGAAAGAGCTTACCTGCCTAATTACCTAACATAACTGGTGAGTGGTTGCCAATGAGTTGTGGTCTAACACCATCTACTCTGTTTTCTGTGTGTTGAGGACAAGAAAGAAAAATGCTCATGGCAACAGGGTCAGACAGGATCCTGTTCACTCTGACCTGAGTGGTACCACTTCTTTCTCATCTTCTTCAATAATTTTGGGACATTGAAGAACTGCAGGGTATGAAATACCAAGCTGAAATCTACAAACACCAGTCCAGCATGATCCTTGCAGTCCTCATGAGGCTTAGTGATTATTTTCTAGTTACAATTAAATTGTGGGAAACATCAGTATTTACATGAGGATGGTTCTCTGTATTTGGAATTATTATTGGAATTATCATTATGCATGTGGTTAAGTCGCTTAAGCACATGCAACTTAACTTTATGCCTCTATGATTGCCAGATTTTTTTGGAGTAAATGTGCATAAGTAGGGGCTTTTCACTTGTGTGTAGACCACCGCCTTGCATTCAAGCCCAAAATACCTGTGAATAGAAAATGTAGACTGGTTTCAAATGACATAGAACCAGAGTTAAATACATAACTAGCTTTCTATTTCAATCCTCATAACCATCAGGGGCGGTGATAATCACATATACGATAATGTCATGAGTAACCAGCACACATTGGGACCAAGTGGAACAGTGTTTGGTCTTGTACTCATTTTACTGGGAGCAGCAATGTTAACCTTGTAGGCCCAAATACCATCAATGCAGACTTCCTGGAGCAACATGTGTCTAAGTAATGCCATTGAGGATGTGATGCACTTTGTAGAGTGGCATATCACAGTAGGTACTGTCTATAGGAAATGGTGATGATGAGCACCCAGTGGGCCAGTCTCTGTATAGATAAGAGAATCCTACATGTCTTTCTTGTGTAGAAGATGAAAAATTGGTCTGAGGATCAGGTGGCCACTGTCTGGTTTAAATAATACAGTACGGTGCATACTAGGCACAGCAAGGAATATTGCAAGGTCAATTGGTAAAAAAAAACCAAAAAAAAAAAAAACTGTGATATGACCTTGGGCAGAAACCCTGGTTTCAAGGTCAAGGTTATCTGTCCACCAACGCATGCAACCAGAGGACACAGTTCTCCCAAAGTGATTGCTGAAAAAAAGGCACTTGTCACAGACACTTTTTTTTTTCAGATCGGTACCTTGCATAAGCTCAGAAGGAGGAGCTTTAAGGGACTCCAGTACAAGGGGGAGATCCCACACCTGGCTCTTGGGGAATTGTAGCAGATGGAGGCTAAGGTTTGTGTAGATGGGACTTGACAGAAAATGTTGTATTTTGGCTCAGGCAATGCACTGGATAAGGTCAATGAGAGAAACGTCGGGAGGATGACAAATGAAGACATTCTCAACAAATTACTACCTGTCTGTTTATGTCCAATGGTGTCATTTGAGTTCCTATCTTCACCTTGGGAAAGTCGACAGGAAATCCATGTGACAGAAAAATAAAATCAAGCGTAACCTCACAGAGACCAAATGGATTTGGAGACCACCAGCCCTGCTGATTCAACTCTGCCAATGTAAAGTTGTGCAGAGATAAGTTTGTATACCTAAAGCACAGTTATGATGGCTGAGTGTGTAATCTTTCAGATCTTTGAAACCAGGGCTTCTAACTCCAGTCCTGGGAACACACTACCCTGCACAGTTTCAAGGTTTCCCAGATGCCAAAACAGCTGACTCATGCTGGGCTTGAAAATTAGCTGATGAGCTGGATCAGGTGTGTTAGGAGTTATGAAACCACAAAAATGTGTAGGTCATTGGAGCTGCGGTCCATTCTAAAGTGAACATGACTTCCTACAAAGGCTCCACCGTTCAAACTGAGAACTCTGAAAGGTCTCCAACTATAGAAGCCGACCATAATGACCACTTGGACACAAAAACTAGTATCTCACGTTAATGATGAAGAGACAGACAAACAACAAAAACGTTGTAATTCTGTAAATTAACAGAGGCAAATGAATATAAATGCACAAGCTACAAACTGTTCCTGAGGCAATAATGAAAACCTACATCATAGAGATTATTTGCTGAAACACTATTTTCAGCTGTTTTATTCAGCTATATTTATGATTACTAAATAAAACGTTTCATACTTGGACTCATTTCAGTATAAAAAACAAAGAAAAGAATGATAAAAGAAAAGGTGTTTCAGTTGTTCCCCTTTCTGAAGGGCACTTTAAACAATTTTCTTCACTTCTTTGGAACGACCCTACAAATTGCTACCGAGGGAAATCGCCCTTTGAAGCACACGGCGTATGCTTTAACACTTCAGAACTGCCACAAGACGGATTTTAAGAAACCACAGAAAGAAATCCTTAAAAAATGAAGAAAACATTCCTGAAAAGAATGCAGAAGTGCAAACATGTGCCTCGTTTATTAATCTTTTAGAAACGTCATGTGTTAATGTTTGCGTAAACCAAACCGAACTAAACATTTACAAAAGTTTTGGAAATGCTGATTTTCTTCGTACCTGCGTGTGTATGTTGATGAATGCCGATCGCTCATAAGTTACCAAAGCGTGTGCATGGTACAGCTGATTTGCATGTATTGACGCCCACAAAACTCCATAAAAGGTCACGTGCACAGACCATGAAATGAATGATCAGAATAAAGGCTGAAAAACAGAAGTGGAAGTTATTTTGACTCACTTCTACACCAATAAAAATATATAATAATAATAATAATAATAATAATAATAATAATAATGTGAGCGCTAAATCCTCCGTCAGCCGAGGTGTTTGTTTTCGGCTTATGGCTCTGCACAGACAGACAGACAGACCGACAGTTCCTCCGTTTATACGCCACCATTTCTTTTATCATAACTGAATGATTCGTTTTATTTGTGTTAATTTATGGGTGTGTGTCGGGTCGTTTTCTTTATTTTTTAAATTCTTTAATTAATGGCAATAAAATAAAATGACTGGTTTTCACTAAATGTTCTGGATGGAGCTCTGAGTCCCTGACCGAGTGAACTAGCATATGGATGTGTTTTTGATAGAAACTCTTCTATAAGTGGCTCTGGATAAGGACGTCTGCTAAACGCTGTAAACATCATAAAATAAACAATTTAAACTCCATGGTATATATTCCAGACATTATGTCCATGCAGATTATATGATTTGAAGTCAATCAGGTCGAGGTTTACATTAGTTAGCCTTCTTAGGCGTAAATTTACACGCATTCAGGAGCACGGGTAGGATACGAATATTTTTTCTGAATTTACAGGATTTTTCTTTGTGTAAACAATTTACGCATAAATCTTTCCGTAACCAGCTCGACAAATGAGGCCCATTGTCATCATTCGAATGGAAATCTGAGTCTTAAATAAAGATGATCACAGCTCATGCTTTTTTGTGTATCTCAGTACTGCATTTTTGTTCAGTTTTGTTTTTTGAGTAGGAGGGAGGAAGCATCAAGGTTAAACAACATGGTATAATCATGTTTTCCCACACATACCGGAACAAATCCTACCTTGTGAGCTATGATTGCCAACCAGACATTTGAAAAGGCAGCCACAGAAAAACAATAATACTTGAGAAGCATGTACATAATTTTACTGGTTCTGCTCACATTCCATAACTTTTGCTGGAAATCTACCTGAACTTTCTTATCTCTGGATTGATTGACAAGCACTTGTCCTTGCTTGTGTACTGTACGTATGGCCGTGCTTTTAAGAGTTCGTTCTGTGTGATGTTCCAGGCTACTGTGACCATAAATCTCACATCCTAAATCTTTACGGGTCGTGTACCGTGTGTTGGAAATTGCTGTATGTTCTGTACGTTTGGTGAATGAAAATTTGGCTTCTGATTGATTCTACAATCTGTTTACCAACTCTTCCTGTGTAATATAATATTCACATTTATTCCTATATCTGATCCTATATACCTTCCCCTACTTAGTGACAAATGAGCATGCGGTTCCGTTTTATGACTTAACAACCTGCGTAATAACTACAACCTCATACACAGTCTTTGCATGTACTGTATATCTGAGATTATTTCTCTACAGAATGAAAAATACATAATACACTCTTTTGATCTGTCAAGACCGACAATAAATTGATTGTTCCTTTGGATCCTGAGTAACTAGGAGCGAGCGGTGCCCAGTGCAGTGGATATTAGGGTGCTTTCACATGTGCAGTGTTTATTCAGTCTGAATCAAATCCTGGTGTGTTTTCCTCATGGGTGCGTTATTTTATGCAAGTGAGAACATGGCAGTTACACGCTGGTGCAGACCAAAATAACCGCTCCAAGACCGTCTGAGCGAGATGTTCTCGGTCTGATTCTAATCAAACTCTGGCATGGTTAGATTTTAGTCAGATTCAACCTTGAATCAATCCACCTGCAGGAAGTAAACTAAACATGGCATGTGTTTTGGGTTACAGGTGACATTTTCTTGTAGACGTGAGCTGCTGAACTGAGCCAAAGGACAGAGCTGTAGCACTGCATAAGTGCGATGTGTTCTGGAGATTTGGACTGACAAAATAACATATAAAATGTTTTAAAACAAGTTTACTGAACATCAGCTGCATGTTTTTCATGCTCGGGTGATTTTTGTCATCTCGGTGAAGGTTTATTTACTTTTTCCATATATTGGTATTTCAGACCAATGAATTAAGGATATGTTTTGCTTTTTGCTTTGTTTAATTACATGCAGTGAGAAAACAAAACAAACTAAATAGCAAACGAACCAAAATGATCAAATTTTACTTGGATTCAGACTCGATAACAGGATTACTAGGAGTGAACGTGCAACTCTGTAGTAACACTATAATGACTATGGGCATGAAGGCGCATGGGCATAAAGGTGAAATATAAGAAAACAATGAGCCACTGAGCTCAGGGAGGCCATTCTTTCTTAGACTGAATCTCATTTAGGCTTTTTTTTTTTATTTAATGTCATGCAAGCCAATTAGGTAAAGCCGTGCTTGAGCACGAGCAGCTGTGTGCTTTCTGTCTGACTTCACAAGCCAGAGAAAACAATTTGGCTCTGTGACACAGTTCAAAGAGAAACTGAGACGTTCGCAGATGGGAAGAGGGCTCAAACATGAAAAGAGTGAACACTGAAAGAAAGGCACAGAGAAAATAATAACAACACAGAAGATAAAACTCTAGGTGATTATACAGAATGTCTCATAAGTCCAGCATCATAAGAGAAAAAAAATAGCAAAACAAAAGCTTTAATTTAGAGAAGCTGTTCAGTATGTTCTCATCTTCCCTTTCACTTCAATTTCCTATGAGTAGAATCATTTAGATTCATTCTTCCTTGCTTATATCATGGTCTGTAAATAATATTGAAATATACATTAACCCTATGATGCTGGACTTATGGGAACACCCTGCATTATTGACATAGTTATTAGTACCCTTCATGGATATATGGATGTTTATACACACAACAAACATCAACTCCATCAGTGTGTTCATTCTGAATATCATTAATATTCATTCTGAATAGCGTTTCATTTCAAATGCTGTCCCATGCTGATGAATCAGTCAGACTGTTCTATATGCCAACATTCCAGACGCATCATGACAACAGCCAAATGATTAAAGGGGAGCTTTGCAAAGCACTGTCAGCCCATAACTTTATTTAATTGGCTAAAATGAGATTCAGGGATGATGGAGTTTGATAACTGTAGGCCTTGTTTGCCAAAGGACACAGCCGCCTGCAAAGTGTCTTGCATATTAACTCCACAGACCTCCACTTAGCGTGTGAAACAGGCAGTCCACACAATTATCCCTCCACCTCCAGTGATCTGCTAAAGCTGACGCAATTAAGAAAAGGTTTTCATGGCCTAATTGGAGAAGTGACTTTTTTTTTTTTTATTCTGGAAAATTTCATGGCTCAAAGCTCTGACCATAATATGGCTGTTGGACTTCTTGTTCACCAACTTAATAAGCCATTTGATCCGAGCCTTCACTTTACATTTGCCTTAGTAATAGCAAGAGGTCAAAACTCACAAAATTGGACCTCAGAAGGCATGATAACCATGGCCCTATTTAACTTGCTTCATTCTTAACAGAATAAAACCTAATGAGATTATGAAAAATCAATAAAGTAAAACAATAAATTCCTATAAGTTCATGCACTCTTTCATCTACAGCGCTGTGCAAAAGTTTTAGACACATGCAAAGAAATGCTGTAGAGCAAAGATGCCTTCAGAATAATGAAATTAAATGTTAAGAGTTAATAAGTCAATATTTGGTGTGACAAAAAAATTAAAAAATAAAATATAAATAGTACAATTAGTGCAGTTTTATAAGGAAATGAGCTGGTAAGTTTTATTGAGCATCTTGCAGAACCAGACACAGTTCTTCTGGACACTTTGACTTTCGCACTCGCTTCTTATTTTTGCAGTGAAACCCAGCAGCCTTCATTGTGTTTACTGTCTGAAAAGTGTCTCTTACGTAATATGCCACTTTCTTTAATGACATACAAACAATTTTTCTGTAAAATTTCATTTTGTGGTAGAAAACTAATGTAGAAAACTAAAATGTTTTTTGTACCGACTTGACTATGTAGACGTCATAAAATAAAAAAATCTATAACAAAATTTGTGCTAAAAAAAAAATAGGGTGCCTAAAACTTTTGCACAGTATTGTATATATACCATGCGGTCTGAGGCACACAAGTGCATAAACACAGCATGATATTTATTTTGGGAAATCCAAGAATCGTCGTCAATGTCCATGGAATGGGACAGAACACATGCGGGCAGAAACAAATAAGGAAGGTTTTCAAAAGGGTGTGGAAAACAAGAGAGGGTCAAAACCAAGAAACACAGAACATGGAAACTAGAAAACACAACTCAGAAATAAATCGATACAAAATGTAGGATAATACTTTGCAACGAGACAAAGACACAGGAGGGTATAAATAGACAAACTAATCAAGGACTAAAGGCAGAACACCTGGACACCAATGACAGGACATCAACAAAGCCACATGACATGAACTCAAAACGAAGCATGAATGCACTGCTCATCAGAATAAAAGTACATGCAGCACTCGTCACACTGGGACACACGTCATATATTCGAACCAACGTCCCTCATAATGTATAAATGTTATTACAGATGAGCAGCTTTCTCCAAGAGATATACCTGAAGAGGCAGCTGCTTATTCTTGGCCTTTTGTGGAATGCTCGCAGGATAATTCCATTTACAGAAATATACTTAGCTCTGGAATCTTGCTGATTTTACTGGAATTACATGATGATTCAGTACATTTCTGCTTAGATGTCAATATATGAGTGCAGTAACGGCGTGTATGTAAACTTTTATAATTGCTGAACCAATTTCTGCTGTCAGAACTGTACATCAATCTATTTATCGTGGCACAGTTCCAAGCACAGCAAGCACCGCTTACGTGTTGTTTAGTTTTGGGTTCATGTCATGTGATATGTTTCCTGTCCTATAATCATGTCTCCGCTCCTTTTCTGACGTTCGCTGATTACCCTAATGTGTTCACCTGTTCTGTGTAAAGCCTGTAATTAGTTTGTCGATGTATACCTGCTGTTTCTGTTCTTTGTTACGAAGTCTTGTCGAGTTTCCATGCGTTACTAAGCCTTGTTTTCCGTTCTTGTCCATTCCACTTTTCCCACTTGGTATCGATTTTGATTATGGATCATTCTTTCATGAGGTTTTTGACCCCAGCAATGGATATCGACTATACTTTTTTTTTTTTTTTTTTTTTTGATTGCCCCTAATAAAACACATACAGAGTATACACACTTGCATTCTGCCTTTAACCACACATTGATCCATGGCTCTTGATCTGAGATGAGCATGTAGTTCTCCGTAAGAAATCTCAGAGTAGAAATTATTGTACATAGTGAAATGACTTTCTGTACTGAGGAAACAGACTGGTTACCATTTACATCATAAAGGGAAGCACATGGAGCTGTTAATGACATAAAGAGTAAGAAAAATGACGTTGTTGCTGGAAGGTAGGAAATGATTGCCTTGACATTGAAAAGGAAAACGACACACTTTTACGATTTTGGTTTGAGACAGGACTGCAGGTGCTCGGAATGTCAAACACAGTGATGGATTGTCAATCATTCTAACCATACAACAAATAGATTTGTATGCTGGGGAATGAATCTTGCACAGACCAGTAAAAACAAGAGAGGAAGAATGGCAACAGTTTCTATGGAAAAGATCAGTGAGGCAGCAGTGACTCCACCAACTCTGAGTTTAAAATACATTCCTATTTCTAATAAACACTATTCCAGAAATTTGGGGGGATACAATTTAAAAAAACTTTTCCACTGACTGAGCTGCGAGTGATCTGCAGGATTAACAGAAGGCCTACTATAGCTGAATTAAATGCTCAGGGTGGGCTATACTGCATCAGGAGATTAACAGGATATGTCAGAGATAAAACATTTAGGACTATAAATGTCTTATGCAGGACTTCGTAGTCAAAGTAAACCCTAGCATTAGATTAAGACTGAAGTCCTGTCCTAGCACAGGTCAGCCAACCAGCAACCAACTGCAAGAGTCCAATCTAAAGAATATCACAGCATTTATTAGTTTCTTAGAATCAGGTCTTATTTTGGCTATTTATCAAATCACAATAAGCAATTTTAGCTACATTAAAATAGTAAGAGTAAAATCAGTAACCTTACTGCAGAAAATCAACATCGGTATTTCTCATTTCTGTATTTTTCTTTTATCATCATTTAACGCACACGTTCCCAACCCTGGTCTACTATCGATTAGTTGTGATCCAATCTGATGTGAGATTCTGGTTTTGATGGATGATGCTGACAGATTTATTTGTTTCATGGCCCGCACCGAGGCCTCAGCATGAAATAAAAGAATAGTGAAATTAATACAGAAAACAATACAGAAAACAATTAACATGATCATATCACACTTAATTATTTACATTTTATTTAATGATTAATAAATAAATAAATTAATTAATTAACTAACTGTTATGTAATTGATTTAATAATGCAAACAATTGATTTATTTCATATTAACGCCATGAGCTAGCTTATTGTTGTAATGTTTTTGAATACATTTATTTATAGCCAATAATCAAATATAATGAATATTAGTGTTAGTATAAGGCACTGGCAGAGTTGGAATTGATACCGCATAGACTGGTCATGTGAGGTAGCAGTTTTTAGAAAGTCTATGGAACCATGATAGGAAATGTGAAAACCTCAGGAGGATAGTGAGTGTTCCTCCATTTTACCCCGTGGTAGAGCCACAACGGACACAGCATCGCATTAGCTACTCACAGAGCAGAGTGGATGGAGTGTTTTGCACCATAAAATATTATGAGAGCCATTACAAAAGCCATCATCTTTCGCCACTTCAGCATGATAATGACTGAGATAAAGATCAGGACAGAGAGGCCATTCTTTCAGATGAAGAGTTTCACTTTGCACATAATATCTTTATATAATTTAATGAGTCTGCAGTGTGCAGAATAAAGGCTCTGACAATGTCAGAACATAGACTGAGATACAAGAATTCGTTTCCTCTATGAGTAATACTGAGTGTGCCAACTGGGGCGTCCAAAGAATTTAGCTGAGCACATGTCAGATTTACTGCCCTAATGAAAATGAAATATTGTGATATGCAGCCTATTGTTCCTCAAGAAATGTGCTTTAGTGTAATATTTTCCATATCACCAACTCATAGAGCTGCAACATTCAATTCGAAAACGGTTCTCTGTATAATGAATCAATATATAACCAATATATATTGATTCATTATACAGAGATATGAATCTTAATGAATCAGTATATAATGTGGAATCAATATATGACCAATAATTGAAACTGTGATGACAAGCATAGGCAGGTTCTGACAGACAGACAGACAGACATCATATGTGATTTCTAAAATCTCCATTATAGGAAATGCATTACACACCAGGTGTGCTTCTGGTGGTACCTGAGGTAGGTAGGAAGTTTCAGGAAGTTTTTTTTTTTTTTTTTCTTATCCACTAAGCAGCAGTAACTTTAACTTACGGTAAAAAACGTATTCGGTGTAGCTGGACCACATCTTGTCGTCGGCGTGCTGGCTGAGCACGGAGGCGGTGAGGGACGTGTTGCACGCCACCATGTGGAAGCCGCACTCGGAGAGCACGTCGAAGGCGCGCTCGAGCTGCTTGAACTTGAGGTAGAAGCGCGACGTGTAGCGCTCGGGAGTGCGGTCCGGGTCGCGGCTCTCGTTCAGCGTCTCGCCGAACACCTCTTTGGCCAGCGCAATGCGGCCGCACACCATGATCCGGGGCACGCGCCTGAACTTGGCGTCCGCTTGGCCTTGGCTCTCGCGGCCCGCCGTGCACGAGCCGCGGTAGCCCACCGTGAGGAAGCCGCTCTTCCGGTCGGCTGGCACGAGGGACGGCGGCGGGCAAGCGCGATGGTCGCTTCCCAGCGAGCCGTCCTCGTAGTCGCTGTGAGCGCAATCGTCCGGACTGGGCTTCACCTCCTCGGGCGTTAACAACTTCACCAGGTCCGGCAGCTGGAAATACTCCGCCTCTTTCCTCAGGCGAGCTTTTTCGGGGAAATGCTCAGGCAACACCACCTGTCTGTCCCGCAGGAAGTCCAGGACATAACGGAACAGGAAGCCGTCACGGTCGATGAAATACCGACCCTTGGGGTCTCGCGCGAGATCGGGCACCGCGCTGCTTTTTGGCGAGAATATTTTGCCCAGTAGGGAACCGGGCTGGCTCACGAGCGTGGCGTGGCGCGTGTAGTACACCTGACCCCCCACGTTGAGCTCGAGAACGTCTGGAAAGCAGTTCAGGGCGCATGATGGTTCTTTGGTCGCGGGCTGAGTCCTACAGTTCCCGCTCAAAGACATAGTTTCAGTCATCAGGGATGGAATAATAATAATAATAATAATAATAATAATAATAATAATAATAATAATAATAATTAAAAGTTTCTTCCAACAAGATGTCACATGAATTCAATCTTCATCATGATAATCAAGAAGCATTTGCAGTTATTTGCAGTTGACTCAAATCTGACTCCTCCCTGAAATGTTTAGTTTTAAAGAAGATGTCTGCTCTTCCGCTTAAAACACGGTGAAGGTAAAATGGGAAGAAAGAAATCCCTCCATATATCTGAGTAAAAACCCCTATATGATCATGGGTTGTGGTTGCAGGAGAGCTTCAGGAGAGCTTGAGGAGAGCATCAGGAGAGGTTCAGGAGAGCTTCACGGACGTCTGAGCACAAAATTAGAAAGATATTGCGCCTCTGTGTCTGATTTTCCAAACAGCAGGCTCACTCGCTCGTGCACTCAACGAAACAGGAAACATCTGTGCTGTTTATAAGTAAAGGTAAAAACAACAACAACAACAATAAGTCCAGTAAAATATAACTCCACCAAACGACTGATGAAACTTTGGAGCCGAAACCCAATGGAGCGGTGTACTCACGGTGTGTCCGGAGGAGCCAGAGCCAGCATCACTCCTGCTCTGTTCGACATCATGCTTCTCATGTGGATTAGCAGATTTTCTCTAACGCCTTCTCTCTCTCTCTCTCTCTCTCTCTCTCTCTCTCTCTCTCTCTCTCTCTCTCTCTCTCTCTCTCTTTCTCTTTTCCTCCGACGTGCATGCGTACGTGCCCGCGCACACCGTGGAGAAGCGCGAGAGCGCGCGTGGAGCTCCCTTTTCCCGCTCAGGGTGGTGCCGGTCTAAAAAAAAAAAAATAGAAAAGAAAAAAGGAAAGGGGGAAAAGGCTCAGCTGATGTTGCCTCAGCGGTTTAGGAGGGAGGAAAAAACATAATGGTTTATGAAGAATTACATCATCTTAAAGGAGTAGGCGCGCGGACCGGATGCAATCTGACACGCACGAGCCTGGCTCTTTAATCTTCACTTGCTTTGAATATTTTTCTTTTTTGGTGTTCTGTAAATCCAGTGGACTTCTTATTTAGGATATGCATAATCACACCGGTTTAGCTTCCGGAGTGTTCTGGACTTACTGTTTGCACGTTTCACTTTTTTTTTTTTTTAATGATTTCATTTTGCACGGATTTTCTTTTTTCTTTTGTCTCTGTGTAATGTTGAATCTTGGAAAGTTGTCTAACCCTCAGCAGCGGCAAGCAAACAAACCTCTTTCCATTTCAGCACCACGGACAGAGACACTTTAACACCCGCTAGTACCTGATGACCTTCACTCCCTGAAGATTTTTATTCCATCCTCATCTTCTGCTTACCACATCCTCCAAACGTGCACTAATGTAGTGTAGGCCCAGTGGCGGCTCATCCATAGGGGCAGGTTCAGCACACCCCCGATCATAAAGCTATATCATTATTAATCTTCATAAAGTCCTCATTCACAGCTACATACATTTTTAATTCAATTGAAACATTAATTACCTCTTTTGACTGACAGGTATAAGTTGATGGTTTATTGATTTGCTCACCTTTCTATGTGATAGTTTAGCTCCATAGAGTTATTATCGCACCTAGTGGTCAAACATGAAAACTACAACAAGCGCTAATAAATAGAGACCCATTGGGGCAGGAATCACACTGCCCCATGCTCACTTTATGAACATTTTCAGTGGAGGAGGAGCAGCGGACAGGACAGTTAATGACAGGATTGATTTGGAAATTTATCCAATTGATCTGGAAATTTAGCTAAAACCTGACGACTCTGTTGAATCATATTAGCTCTTCTGCACGCACCGTGCTGATGCCGAGGAACACACCTGCTGTATCGAACACAGTTGAACAAATTACTCACTGGCCACTTTATTAGGAACACCTGTACACCTGCTTATTCATGCAATCGTCTAATCAGCCAATCATGTGGCAGCAGTTTTTATGTAATGCATACACACAAAAAATGATTTCTTGCCTCATGTTCAGTTTAATTAATTAGAATGAGCGAAAGTAACACGATCTTTGAACATTTTGTCACAGCTTAATTTCATTGTGTTCAAACCACCTAATATATTTAAAACTGAAGTTTACTTAATTCATTTGTGTTAAAACTACATGAATCATTTTTCTTGACATAAATAAACCGGGCAGTGGATCTGTAGATCCCAGCATGCTTTGCAAGGGACTGCATTAGGAGAATAAATTTAGGGATTAAGTGTTATTTTATGTATTTTTCAGTAAAGGGAAAGACGTGTTAGTTTTTAATGTTCAGTTATGTTGGACATTTGAAAGAGTTTCTGTAATGTTTTTGAATTTTGTAGTTACCATGGTGCTGAAGAGTGGTGCTTGTGCTTATAAGGCTGTGGGCCCTCAGTAACTGACACCAGTCTTTTCTTATTTGTTCATTATATACATTGTGTATAATGGTGGTTGAAACTGCTTGTTTAAACATATGAAAATGAATTAAACTTTAGTAAACTAATTTTAAAAAATTAAGTTGGACCAACATAAGAAGATTTAATTTGACAAATGTAATAAAGTTAATTAAACATACTAGAGTAAATTAATTTGACCTAAACCAACTAAATTGTGTTCACCCAACTAAACTGATTAATTTGGAATGAGCTAAATTAAATTGTGGGTAAAAACTTTCTTCAATTAAATTAAGTAAGAGTAATGAATTCGTTTTTTGAGTGTATGCATGGTGTGAAAAAAACAAAAAAAAAACATCCATTGAGTGGCAGTCCTGTAGGAGGAAACACCATGTTGTTGAGAGAGGGTCAGAGGAGAGGGGCCTGACTGATTGGAGCTAATGGGAAGAGTACGCCAACTCAAATAAGTTCAATCCAATTAAATTTGATTTATATAGTGGACAATTGACATTGACACAAAGCAGCTTTACAGCTACCCATATATAGATATAAATTTATCTAACAAATGTATCCTAACAAAATGTCCAGGTCCTCTGGCAGAAAAACAGCCCCAAAACATTAAAGAGCCACCACCATATTTAACCGTGGGCATGAGGTCTTTTCCATATGGCTACCTCTCTGTGTGCACCAAAACCACCTCTGGTGATTATTGCCAAAAAGCTCTATTTTGGTTTCATCTGACCATAGAACCCGATCCCCTTTGAAGTTCCAGTAGTGTCTGGCAAACTGAATACGCTTGAGTTTCTTTTTGGATGAGAGTAGAGGCTTTTTTCTTGAAACCCTTCCAAACAACTTGTGGTGATGTAGGTGACTTCGGATTGTAGTTTTGGAGACTTTCTGACCCCGAGACGCAACTAAGTTCTGCGATTCCAGGTCGATTCATAACATTTCCAGTTGACTGGAAGTTCTTAATTATTGCCCTGATGGTGGAAATGGACATTTTCAATGCTTGTGCTATTTCCTTATAGCCACTTCCCATTGTGTGAAGCTCAACAACCTTTTTCTGCACATCACAGCTATATTCCTTGGTCTTACCCATTGTTATGAATGACTAAGGGAATTTGGCCTGTGTGTTACCTCATATTTATACCCCTGTGAAACAGGAAGTCATGGTTGAACAATTTCCTGTTCCTAGTCACCCAGGTGTACTAAAAAAATGTAAAATATCAATGGGAATATACTTCAAATATATTTTTCTCATATGAATTCACAGTCTTCTTTGCTCATATTTACTAGAGTAGAGTTAGACTGAAGGTCAGAGTGAAAGGCAGCACTGAATGTGCTACAAACCGGTGTCAGTGGTGCCTCGGCAAAATTAAAGTTGGATCCTCCGCCTAATATGACTGGACCAGTGTCTAATCTACACTCATTCATGCTGGCAGGGTTTTTGTTTCATTATATCAGTCATTTTTCAGTTTTCTTTCACCTCAACAAGTTGTGTATCATCATATTTTCCAGCCCTGCATCACTAGTGCTGTTCCTGAACATGCACACACACACACACACACACACACACACACACACACACACACACACACACACACACACACACACACACACACACACACACACACATGAGAGTGTCCCACGAGAGTGTCAGCCTGTACACAAAACACTGATGTGCATTAAGGGGTCTAGCTGAGGCTTGTCCAAATGAAGTTTCTCTGCAGCTGACTAAGCCTCTCTCTCTCTCTCTCTCTCTCTCTCTCTCTCTCTCTATTTAATAGGCCAGAGGTACGTTATTGCATGCTTTGTTAATGCTGGAGCGATGCACCATTTGGTAGAAATGGAAAAAAAAAGTAAAGAAAATGCATACCCCTATCTGCTGTTCCTTTATGAGCCATTAAGGACTAATAACAATCACAGCAGCACATGGTGTATACAGCAGGGTCAGGCACCATGTTACAGAGCATTCAGCATTCAGATCTGCCAGACTGTGCTGTGTATTAACACAAAGAATAACACAATATGTTTCAAAAGTGGTAAAAGAAAACAGAAGTCATGTATTACATCATACTTGTTCAAGTACATGTTTTTCTACACCACAGAAAGATCGTGCAAATAACATAAACATGGAGTTTCTGGTTAATTAAACACAGCTAATGTGAAAGTCAAGCCAAAGTCCTATTCATTATTTGATCATCATGTGGCTCACAGCGTGATGTAGCTGAGATTATTTTATTTCCAAAGAAATTTCAGATCTAATCTATCACCAAGCCCTCTAAAACATGCAGTCCCTGCCTGGGACTTCTAGCCACTGCATGAATATTTTCCAGCCTGTCTATCAGAAATCTGAAGGAACCCAGACTTTGAATTTTTGGGTTATTCCAGAACTTTCTCTCCAGTCACATGCAAGGATGGAGCTGCCCTCGTCGTCTCCACTCACAGCATAAACAACCCTCGTTTTCAATAAATTCACTCTGAAGGTTTGAAACTTTTGTTTTGATATCATTGATGATTCTTCAGGACTGTTGCAGGGAGGAAACGTTGCCAAGCACCGTCTCGACTCGAGCACAGGGAGTTGCCATGTTCAATCTGACCTCCACGGGGATTTACTGCATTCAGCTCCAGCCTTGTTTTTGTTTTCTTCTCGCAGTCATTTAGTTCCTGACCCTGATAAACCTACTGCAATACGTTTTAGCTGTAGCTGTGGGATCTCAGCAGCAGCCTTTCATTCAAACAAAGGGAACAATAAATTAGAACATACCAAGTGCAAGTGTGAGGAAAAAATTCCTCCTCTTATGCCTATAATGTATAATTACATGCTTCCATTTCATTATGTATGCTGAAGAATTTGCACTCTGGAACACAAATGCAGTATAACTACCAAACACTAAACAATAATCACTATCACAATAATCACATCCACAGCATATATGATTTTCTAGAATGTACTTACAGCCTTTTCCTTTTTTTTCATTTTTAATCTTTAATATAGGGCATGCAGTAGCTATTTTTAGAGTGTAATATATTCCATAAAAGAACCTTGTATGGTGCTGTATATTGAGAATTGCATGCTAGGATCTTGGAATCCCATTTTCCCTTTTCGTCTGACCGGGTTCTTTTGAGCAAAGTTGAAAATAAATAATTTGCACAAAGAGGCTGCAGGAAGCCTCCATGTTGCATGGGCTGGGTGTATAATTGAGTCAGAGTATGAGGCGCTAAGGGCTTCTACTCCTGCCAGCTGTGATTCCATTAGAAGCTGCCATGCCTCTGTGGAACACTGTCCGCATGATTTCTCATTTCACACACACACACACACACACACACACACACACACACACACACACACACATACACACACACACACACACACGGCTCTGACTGGCACTCCTCCACTGTGGGTGTGCGGTTTAGTGCCATATTCTGCAGCGTGGGTTTTTCATTTCCAGGAGTGTAGGCATGCTGTTCCTCTTAGACACTGCTTTTGCCATTTGGCACAAAATGAGTGGTAATTGTTTGGTTAGGGCACACACACACACACACACACACACACACACACACACACACACACACACATGATCTTTCCTCATCAGCAAAACGTCATCTAACCGAATTTAAACATTTTCCTATCAGGTTAGAGTCACATGCTTTGTATAATTAAATCTGAATGTATATACACAAAAAATAAAACTGGACACATAAACACACACAGCAAATTGTATCTGTGTTTAAATCCATGGCGCAGGGGCTTCAAACATACAACCTGCGGGCCGGAACCAGTCCCTCCAGGTTTTTGCAGAAATTAATTCAAAATCAAGGAAACTCCGCGATATTCGGAGGAGCTGCAATTTTTCAAAATTACCGCAGATTTTCTGCAGATTTGGGCCGAGACGCGTCATGTGATGTCATCACAAAGCGCATTCGAAAGCCCTCTTCGATTCACGTGCGTGGAACATGAGTAGAGCTAAAAAGTCTCATTTACCAACAAACATCACTGTGAAAGACAACAATTTCATGAAATTGCAATTCAAGTAGTTTTCCACAAAAAAGCACAAAAAAATCTGCAAACTGCATCGCAATTTTTGAAAAAAGTCGTAGCAAAATCAAGCAATCTTGGCCGCATCAATCGCAAAAAAAACCTCTGAAATCCTGTACGGACTGGCCGGAACCGACCCAGTAAAGGTTGTAATCCGGCCCATCGAATGAGTCTAGAATCAGTGTTCTGTGGACCGTAACTGAATTGAAAGATTAGAAATAAAGAGTCTCTGTTAATCCACTTGGGGGCGTAATGGAGCGATAAACCCAGCTACTGACAAAATGTGCCAATGATGTGATTCTTCATTAGCAAGCTAAAAATTTGTATTTATAATCAATCAAGGGGGGGTGAATACTTATACAAGCATGTTACAGTTTGAACTTTTTTTTTTTTTTTTGGAATTAATTGCAGTGTGTTGATCTGTTGTGTGCAAAAAATACAGAATGTACCGTTCAGATAAATACAGAAAGAACACATTTAAGAGGGCTTGTTGATGTGGTATTGGTCACTAAACTGATTTGTTTAGTCCGGCCCAATCTATAGTGTACTATGTGTAATATGGCCTGTTACCTAAAATGAGTGTAACACTCCTGCCATGGCATCTAATGAATTTATTGCCTAAAACCAATACATCAAAAAACAATAATGATGCAATGCTTACAAGAAAGATGACCAAAAAAAAACCCCATTCCCCCGAAATGTTTATTTGATTTTGAGTGTAAGGCTATAAGGCGATCTGTGTCAGTGAACAAAACTATTTAAACTAACTAATCTAAAATCTAACGTGATAATCTAAAAATACTAAATAAATCAAATTCTGCAGGCACTTTTCTTTCATAGAGAATTCCTCAACCTGGATTCAGACAGCACTCAGTGTTTCACTTGAGCAGATAAAGAACTTGTGTTTATGTGGAACTGGAGTGCAAGGATTAGTAATTATTTATTTTCAGAAAGAATTCATAACCATATGCAAAACTCATTTGTTTTTTCTTGTCACTGAGAGATTAGTTGTACATGGCTAGTTGTACACCCTGGCTGCAAGATGCTTTATTTTAAATGTATATATGTATATAGATTTAATATATTTTATATACGGTATAATGGCCATAGATAATATCACGTATACATATTTGTTATCTCGCACATAAGATACTGTTTAAAATTTACTCGTGCTTTAGTTCTTACACACAACAAGCCTCCATACAAAGACACTTAAAGGCAGATGAGCGTGCTTTCTTTAAATTCGTCCCCATTCTCCTTGTACAGACACGATCTCTCTACAAAATGTTTTTTATTTATTTATCAGAAACAGATCTGTGCCACTGCTGTCATCCCCTTTGTGTTGTGACCTGCAGCTTTGCCTTCTGTGCCTTCGTGCTTGTCGTGTGAAATCTCCCATAAGTATACATGTTTTATAGGATATATATTAAAGGCCCTCACCTTACTTACAGTATGTTCTGTCATGTGTTGAATAAAAGCAACAGGAATATATAAACCTCAGGGTATTACATTATTACCATGCTGTACATTACACCACACACCACACACTTTTATTATTGATTAGATCCATTTTAGATTGTTTATCACACCAGGATGTTTTATTTATGCACACAGCAAAAAATGAAATCTTAGCAAAGGAAATGTTATCTAATATTTTTCACTATGAGATTATTATACCGTATAAAACATATAAGACCATTAAAACTATTTCTACACATATTTACTAATTTCAAGATTAATATATTGTACTGGCTGATAATTTTGCTTCTTTCTAGAAATAAACACTTGGGGAAAAAAACTAAATCATCTGCCAACAGAAGACAATTTCATGCTTGAAATGAGTAAAAAAAAAATAATAATAAATCTAAAAATAGGATTAATAATCTTATATTAGTTTTAAAACAATCTAAAAAAGAGACATATTTGTTGAATTTGCCTATATTCAAGATATTTTTACTTGCTAAGATCATTTTCTGCAGAGACATGACAAAAAGCAAGCCTCAGACTTTACATTGGAAAATACTTTGTGGAAAATAAAACCCATTAGAGTCTTATTCATGTCTTACACTGACTCACTCACTTGCACTAAGTGCTTCATCCTGGTCTCGGTCACGGATCCGGAGCCTATTCTTGGACTCGGTGTGAAGCGGGAATAGACCCAGGATGCGACGCCGCCCTAGGCCATATACTGTATTACTATATGTCTAAAAATAAAAATGTAAAATCATCTGTGAGCACAGAAGTGAATAACAGCTCCTAATAGTAACACGAAAAGTAGAATTGAATTAATAAAGCCCAAAGCACCATGAGCTAAAAGTGCTGACCACCGAGATCTACTCTGAGCAAACCGGACACACTGCACCTGAAAATGTAAGACTTAGAGAAGGAAAAAAAAAAAACCCACTGCATGTTGGGTGATGCAGCTAAAGTGCACTAACCCTGTGTTTTTTTCTCCTTCTGGAACACTGTTTACTGAATTTCATATATGTACGTGTACAGTTGAGTTTAATGTGGCCACAAGATACTAAATTGAGGTTAAGGAACAGTGTAGTCCATTTGGTATTTTGAGTTCTCATTACTTTGTGCTCTCCACGAAAGAACACAGGAAACATATCCATTAGGGATGTAACCAAATACAAATACATTATTTAGAATGAACAGATGGTGTGTAAACAGATACCAATACAGAGATCAATAGAAAGTGCAGTATTGGGTTTTGTTTGTTTGTTTGTTTGTTTGTTTGTTGGGGGCGGGGGGGGGGGGGGGGTTGTGCCTGTTTTTTTTTTTTTTTCTTTACACAGAATTTAAAGGGTTCTGGTTGAGACTAGAGGTGTGTCAAGATTCTGATTTAAAAAAAAAAAAGTCACCCAAACTGGACGTTTTTACTTCCATGATCAGAGGTCAGATACTGTATGAAGCTTGCGTGACAAGCGAAGATGTTCATTAACATATAAAAAAATACAGTGTTAATTCATTCATCCTTAGTAACTGCCTGGTCAGGGTCACGGTGGTTTAAATTATACTACTAGTTTGTTTATATTTTGGGAAATTTGTGAGGAAATATCACAGTCAGGTACCGACAAAAATAATAACTGTGCCAGCAGGATTTAAAAATTGTCTTTTGAGTCATGTAGATGAAGTCATGGTGCCAGGATTCACACACCATGCTGACACTCCTGACATGGCTTCATCATTCCAGTGTTTTACAGTGTTTTGTGGGTAGTGTGATAAATTCTTAAATTCTTTTTACTTAATTTAAAAAGGAAAAAAAAGCCGGTTTATGCCACCTCCATTCCGGGTTTAGAATCGAAATACGGACGCAGATACAGATACAGATACAGTTCCTCTCAAGATTTCTTCCTCATGTCTTCTCAGGGAGTTTCTGACCTTCTACGTACTATAGTTATAGCTCAGTTTAAGTACGTGTAGTTCATAATTTATCCTAAAAGTATCCTCTGCTTAAGCTTTGTCTCATGTGAGCTGCAGAATGATCTTGAACTCAGCAAGAATTTTTGGGATGTTTAGTTCACTACATTTTGTTTTGTGGCGTCACAGGACTGCAGATGATTCACACGATTCATTTATACACTCATCACAGCTTTATTGCATTATTATTATATAATATGGTCTGAATTTGGTGTCTTAGAAAATGGAAAACATGTCTGTTGATCCCCCAGGATCTGAATTTCACCTCCTCGTTTGAGATTTTGTTATAAAGCGCTCACACGTACAGAGGGCGCGCGTCACCTTCAAACCGCCATTTTATTCCGCCTTCATTTCCTTAAACAGCCGCTTAACCCGGAAGTGAATGAGATCTGCCGTGACACGTAGGTAGCTAGCAGAGTTGGCTGTGTTCTTCAGTGCTGTGTACACCAACTGCTAAAGGTAAACATTTTAATCGTGTAAAGATGTTTACATGTATATTTATATGTTTTTTTTTTGTAATAAGGTTTATTAAATTCCTCTCGGAACTCGCTGTTGTTGTGACTGTGAAGCAATAACAGTAAGACACTCAGCAGTGTTAGCTATTCTCTTAAAAGTAAGTTTTATTGCGGGGGTCAGAATTATTTTTTTTAAATTACAGTCATGAAATTTTCCTGAACGTCTCGTTTAATCTCAGCGCCGTGCATTCCTGATGTTGCATTAGCTGAATTAGCTTAGCTAAAAGATATAATAGTCACTAGTTGATTTATACACTAAAACATTAGAGTTGTTTTCCATAATCATCACACAAGATGTCGGATGTAATAACTACAGATCCGATGTGATAACTACAGATCCGATGTGATAACTACAGATCCGATGTAATAACTACAGATCCGATGTAATAACTACAGCTGCGTGATTTGACAAAAATATCATATCACGATTCTTGAAGTCATTTCTACGGTACATGATAAATATCACAAGGTTTTACTCACAAACTGCCAGTAATACAGTAGAGCTGCATTCAAAAATAGTTATAAAACATAACAAATTTGTTTATTATTATTATTATTATTATTATTAAACAAATGTATAATAGTTCGTTAACTTTTAATAACTGACATTTTTATTTATAAATATGTAAGGAATAGCACATGACGGTTTGTTTGGTCGTACAAAAATGATACACAACGTTATACACACCGGGGAGTTGTGATGTGGCCGACATGCAGTGGACTGTTACTGTTACTGTTACTGTTACTGTTACTGTTACTGCCTCAGTGTTATTCCGCTTATACCTCAGCCATTTAACAAAGATTACACTGTTTAATTTATTAATGAGCGACACGTCACACATTTTAACGGTTTATACAGGTGCATCTTTAAAAAATTTGAATATCGTGGAAAAGTTAGTTTTTTCCGTAATTTAATTCAAAAGTGAAACTTTCATATATTCTAGATTCATTACACATAAAGTGATATATCTCAAGGCTTTTTTTGTTTTAATGTTGATGATTACGACTCACGGCTCATGGAAATCAAAAATCCAGTATCTCAAAATATTAGAATAAAGAATTTAATCTACAGAAATGTCGACCTTCTGAAAAGTATGTTAATTTATGCACTCAATACTCGGTCGGGGCTTCTTTTACACAAATTACTGCATCGGTGCGGCGTGGCATGGAGGCAATCAGCCTGTGGCACTGCTGAGGTGTTATGGAAGCCCAGGTCGCTTTGATAGCGGCCTTCGGCTCGTCCGTATCGTCGGGTCTGGTGTCTCTCTTCTTCCTCTTGACAAAATTCAGGTCAGGTGAGTCGGCTGGCCGATCAAGCACAGTAACACCATGGTCAGCAAACCAGTTACTAGTAGTTTCGGCTCTGTGGGAGGGGTCAAGTCCTGCTGGAAAAGGAAATCAGCATCTCCATAAAGCTCGTCAGCAGATGGAAGCATGAAGTGCTCTAAAATCTCCTGGTAGACGCTGCATCGACTCTCGACTCGAGAAAACACAGTGGACCGACACCAGCAGATGACATGGCAACCCAAATCATCACTGACTGTGGAAACTTCACACTGGACTTCAAGCAACTTGGATTCTGTGCCTCTCCACTCTTCCTCCAGACTCTGGGACCTTGATTTCCAAATGAAATGCAACATTTACTTTCATCTGAAAAGAGGACTTTGGACCACTGAGCAACGGTGTTTTGAGTAAAAAGGTGTTTTGAGTTAATTAGCTGATTAGAGTCTTCTCAGGTCCACATCGCTGTATTATAAATTCTTTGTGGATTTTTATCTCATTTCCATGAGCTGTGAGCCGTAATCATCAAGATTAAAACAAAGAAAGGCTTGAAATATTTCACTTTATGTGTAATGAATCTAGAAAATATGAAAGTTCCACTTTTTGAATTAAATTACAGGAAAAAAATGAACTTTTCCACGATATTCTAATTTTTTGTGATGCACCTGTACTATAGATTTAATGTTGTGGAACATCTGAGTGACGAGTTGGTTCCTGTCCTCACTTATGTTATAGCAGCTATAAACGCAGCATGTCATAACTCCTCTTTCCTGAACACTGCGACTCTTACAAAGCGCTAACACTGGAGACTCCTTCCATAAATGTTAAACAAACACCTCCTACCAAAAAAACATAATCACATCAATGATTGTATGTTTTACTTTGTTAAACAATAATTTTTTAAAAAACTGTTTATCATTAGTCTTAGATTATATGGACCGTATTTTTCCACCGGGAAAAAATATTTTCCCCTCAGTTTAAGATGTCCAGAAATATCAGTGACTCGAGTCCAACTGAGACGATCCGAAAGTGTGCAGAGGTCTCAATACAGGTCGTTAGAAAATATGATCTACGGCATGTTCAGAAAAGGGGGACGCAAACTTTTGAACCGATACAATGTTGATTGTCCTGCTGTTAATATCTTCTATGCTATTTGCCTGGTTTTCTTACTCGTGACAGCGTAGTAACATCTGGACAGGTGAAAATCTCTTCTTGATTTGCTTACAAACAGCAACAAACAAACAGTAAACTGCAGGGTTGCCAGGTCCACGTCTTTACACCGAATCGGGCTGTTCTTGGAACAAGGTTGCTACCACCGATATCTTCGTTTAAAGCAAATAATCAGAGTTAATAAAGAATTCATAATACAGAAAAGTCAACCTTCTGAAAAGTATGTAAATTTATGCACTCAATACTTGGCCGGGCCTCCTTTTGCACTATTTGCTGCATCAATGGGGCGTGGCATAGAGGCAATCTAATCTAATCAATTTTGGGAAACCACAGGATTTGGTGAAGGAAATGAGGGGTTTACAGAGACCTGGCAACCCTGGTAAACTATGAAGTGCTCTACATCATACACCAAGATGCCTGAATCTGTATTGTGTGTGTGTGTGTGTGTGTGTGTGTGTGTGTGTTTTTTTCCCCTTAAAACAGGCTGCTCACCATGTCAGGGTTTGAGAGCTTCAAAACAGACTTCTACCAGTCTCCTTACAGCGTAGACGACCAGAGCCAGGGTGGTTACAGCTACAGCAATGCTGAAGATCCATACAAGTAAATCTCAAAATATATTTATTAATAATAAATAAATTTATTATTGTTTATAACAGTATTTGTAACATAAGTGTGTATAATATATTGAAAATAGAAACAAATTAGTAAAAAAAAAATCACAATAATCAAACTAATGTACAATTATTTACAAGGCAAACAGGTGTTATTGGGAGGTGTTTGTTTGTTTGTTTGTTTGTTTGTTCTTCTAAATGGTGACAGGATTGGGCTACTTGCCCTCAGGGTTATGATGCATTGTACGGTTCCTGAGTTTCCAATAGCACTGTTTACATTCGTCAGTACTGTTTGTCTTTCATAATTATGAAGGCTGCTGGGTTTCGCTGCAGAAATAAGAAGCGAGTGCGAAAGTCAAAGTGTCCAGAAGAACTGTGTCTGGTTCTGCAAGATGCTCAATAAAACTTACCAGCTCATTTCCTTATAAAACTGCACACATTGTACCGGAGACGACTATTTTTATTTATTTATTTTTTTTGTCACAGTAAATATTGACTTTGTTTCATTTACTACTGTTTACTGCTCTTTACTGTATTTTTTTTTTAAACTGTAGAAACTTTTATTTTCATTATTTTGAAGGCATCTTTGCTCTACAACATTTCTTTACATGTGTCTAAAACTTTTGCACAGTGCCGTATACACTAATCATACTTTTACATACTGATAACATGACTGACACTCGTTAGCAATATTTACCGTTATAGCGTATGGGTTATGGAGGTATAAAAAGACAGACTGATGTGAAGGCACCAGCTACTCTGCAGTGAACTGTCTGGGATAGCGTTAGCTCGGGGGTTCGTTTCTGTTTATGATGAAGCGTACAGATTGATGCTTTTCTCCAGCTTGCTAGAAAAGGCTTCACAAGATTTCTTAAATATCCGATTATATTTACTCGTGATGGTCACCGATGTTTATGTTCGGGAGCTCGTGCAGTCACTGATTGTAAAAAAAACAACAACAACACAATTATGAGTGTAGTGAATGAAGCGGAAACGCAGGAACCGTGGTGAACATGTATAATGGGGAATACAGTGTGAAAGTGCTCGTGTAAGTAACCAGATCCCGGCATTAAGGAGAAGGAGGAGGGGGAGAGGTCAATCAGGGTGCGTTTAAGATCAATGTTGGAGTGCATCGGTTACTGTAAATCTCTGACTGTGTCCCCCGATGATGTGTTCTGCACCCAGGCAGTACGGTCAGTACGACTATTCGCAGCCTATGGGCTACAGCGTGGCTCCGATGATGCAGCCTCAGCAGCCTTACACAGGACAGATCTATCAGCCCACGCCTGCGTTCACACCGGCCGCCTCACAGGCCATGTACGGCAGCAGCTTCGAGGACGAGCCGCCACTGCTGGAGGGTAACACACACACACACACACACACACATTTCTCTACTCTGGAAAGGACAAAGGGAAAGCTGACTAAAAGCTATTCTTGGCCAAGATCTACTTTTTGTGACTAGGGCCAATAAGATCCTTTATAAATAAAAAGCACTGAAAAACCTGAGAACGTGTTCTGGTAATCTCATCCCATTCAGTGCTGTACGAAACATTTTAGAGACGATTTTATTCCAGAGAAGCTGGTCAACGTCGGACACCTCGAGCATTACATTCACACCTGTTCACCTGTGGAAGCCAAATTCCTAACTGAAAATAAAGCTAGATCGTACACCATATTCGTGATCCTGCGGAGAAAAGTCGTTCATTCCGTGGCTCCTGGGCAGTGTCGGGAACGTTCGAGATCAATGAAATCATATCCAGACGACGCAGGTTTAGTCAAAATTTTACAGGAAGGCGTGTCCGGTACTCGCTCTGTTCTTTCTGTACGGACTCCCCTCGCCGATACGCCCAGCTCGTAAAAAATATTTAACCTGATGGTCTTGAACTTTGACCTTTCCTGCCACATTACAGTTCTATGTTACAGTTCTTCAGATTGAAAACAATAGTTGTGTCCTGTTACTAATATATTGTTGGATATAAAAAAAACTAAGGATTAACACAGTATAATGAATTAAGAAGACATGGTGTGTGAAGGTTGGAAGAAGGTGGAAGAACTCCCACTGAACACCTTTTGGGATGAACTGGAACTGGAGTCTCCTCACTCAACGTCCAACATCAGCACCTGACCTCAACTTCACTCATGCTCTTGTAACTGAACGAACACAAATCCCCACAGCCACGCCCCAAAATCTAGTGGAAAGCCTTCCCAGAAGAGTGGAAGTTATTGTAACGGGAAACGGGCGCGATGTTTAATTAAAAGGCCGGATCCCGAGGATCCCATCGTGATCATGATATAAGAATATTGATACCTTTTGAGTGACTGCAGGTTATATTTACTGATTTAATTCAAACATTTCCGGGTCGTATGCATCATTTCTCCTTGCAGAGCTGGGAATCAACTTCGACCACATCTGGCAGAAGACGCTCACAGTGCTGCACCCCATGAAGGTAGCAGATGGCAGCATAATGAATGAAACGGATCTGGCCGGTCCCATGGTGTTCTGCCTGGCCTTCGGGGCTACGCTTCTGCTCGTAAGTATTGGCTCAGCTCTGGAGTCCTTACACTGGGACGAGAGCGAGCTTATTACACTTCACAGTCCGGTCCAGATAAGTTGTGTGTTTATCTGAGATATCAAATAAAACATGTGTAGAGAAGTACTTACCCAAGTAGCAACAGTATAATTTTTGTGCTTTGTGCCTGGCCTTTAAAATGGTTCTGTGTTCTTATGTGTATAGACGGGTAAGATCCAGTTCGGCTACGTGTACGGGATCAGTGCCATTGGCTGCCTGGGCATGTACTGCCTCCTGAACCTCATGAGCATGACTGGCGTCTCGTTCGGCTGCGTATCCAGCGTCCTGGGGTACTGTCTGCTACCCATGATTCTCCTCTCCAGCTTCGGCGTGGTCTTCTCCTTACAGTGAGTAGCCTCAGGTGTCTCATAACCATCTCTACAGCAGGAACCGCTCCTGAAACAAACCCGGCGTCTGTATCCCGATCGCGTGTGTGTCGCTTTCTCATCACATTAAACCTGGCCACGCAGGAGCCGGACGGAATGGTCTGCGCCAGAGCCGGACGATACCACTGTTATAATATCGATATATATCGAATTTATATATATATATATATATATTCGTGTGGATGGAGCGAGGTTTAGTCTCGACGTCACCGTAAAAACAAGGAGTGCGTGAGCGTTTTCTTACACGACCGTTTCATTGCGCATCGCGACTCAAACACACGCGCTCTGATCACACACTCCGATTCCGATAGCGGGAGTAATCGGACACGTTTACATGTCCGATTAGTTCAACTTTTTCTTTCACGTTTGCTTGACTATTATTCTTCTATTTAAAAGTTTGTTAATCAGTCAGTACAGGATTTCGAGGTTTTTTGTGATTATTGCGGCCAAAAATGCTCGATTATGCTTGCGATTAATTTTTTATTAATTTTTTTGCAAAAAACCATTTGAATCGGCGAAATCGCAATCGCACGATATAGTCTTCTGCCGTGATGTTTGTTGGTAAACAAGACCTTTTAGCTGTACTCGTGTCCGACGCACGTGACTCGAAGAGGGCTTTGGCTGAACGCGTGTTGTGACGACGTCACATGACGCGTCTCCGCCCAAATCTGCGGTAATTTTGAGAAATTGAAAGCTCCTCCGAGTTTGCTTGATTTTGTTCTAATTTAAATTTTTAAAAACCCCACAAAATCCTGGAGGGACTGATCAAAAGGATTATACACTTCATTCAGTCGGACAGGAATTTCATTCGGAAATCGATCCATTTATTCTTTATTTTCATTGAGGTGTTTATATGAATGTATTTTTATTCTGATTGAGCTCTCCGTCAGTTGATGATGATGATGATTATGATTATTATTATTATTATTGTGATTATTATTATTATTATTATTATATACAAATCTCCGCTTGGAGTAAATTACAGACCTACAGAAACACTTGTCTTTTAATAAAGTGTTCATTTAGACTGAAAGAGGACAATGAATACAAAGATTTAGCAGTTTGATCTTGATACTTGTTTTGTTTTTTCTTATTTAATTGAAAGGGTTTCAAAAACCTTTAATCCGCATTGTGTGCTTAAAGCGATCTATTAGTGTCCTGTGTGAAATGTTCATATGAAAAGAGAGAGCTGCTGTGGAGGAATTTTTCAGAATGACTAATCAGCCGTCCTCGTGTGGATTTCAGAGGTTTGCTGGGAATCGTTTTAACAGCCGCCATCATCGGCTGGTGCAGCTTTTCCGCCTCGAAGATCTTCATCTCGGCTCTAGCGATGGACGGCCAGCAGCTGCTCGTGGCTTACCCCTGCGCTCTGCTCTACGGAGTTTTTGCCCTCATCTCCGTATTCTGAACTTTCTTTACAGGAAAAACACCACCACCACCACCACCACACATTTACTCGTTCTCAACGGCCACTTTGAAACACACAGCACACAGACCAAGCCACGATCCGGCTGAGCCAAGAACCTCCTCAGCATTTAGCACATTCCCTCTTTAACATCTGCCAGATGTGGCCAGCAATTGTTCTCTCTCTTTCTCTTTCTCTCTTTCTTTCTTTCTTTCTTTCTTTCTTTCATCCTTGTTTACACCAAGAGCTGTCTGTCCAGTAGCACAGCAGCGATATCTTTAGTTTTATCATTTCGGATTTATTTGATTTATGTGTTTTGTTCTGTTTTTCTTGTTTAGACTAATGAAACAAAATAAAATGGCTCTCCGAAGGCTAAAAGTGGACCAGAGGCATGTATAGCGAATTATTATGTGTAATCAAATCGCATTTCTGTCTCTTTAACGCAACACACAGCTTTTGTGTCACTATAGAACGCACAATTAACAACTGTAGCTTTTTTTTTTTTTTTCCCCTGCCGTGCTCAGCATGTTCTTGGTCTCGGCCAGTGTAGGAAATGTGTTCAGCGTGTGGTGGTTATCTTAAACACACACTCATACACACTGAAAAATGTATGTATTTCTTCCCTCGGTGTTTTATTTAAATGAACACAGTCACTGAAACGGACAGAGTCCCGGAAACCTGATCATTTAAATGACCTGCAGTTCAGATCAGTAGTCACGGCTCTTATTTTGACGAGTATGAACCTCTAGTTTTTTTTTTTTTTTTTTTTTTTTTGCTGAAACATTGCCATAAGGTCTTTGGTTTCTTTTGCTAATCGAAAGGCAGGTAATAACTTTGCACAAGCGTACACTTCACTTCAGGACAAGCTTCCGGTTTGCTCTTTGTTTGACTTTGCACAGTAAACGTCGGGGAGCCGAGGTCACGCGTCCGAGCCGCCCACGATATTTATACACCATGTCATTTGTTTTTTTTTTGTACGTCTAGGAGAGTCCAATGTTTTTTTTTTTTTATATCTCTTCTGTGAAAAGTCAGTTAGACAATGGTTGAGTGTTACACTTGTGCTGTTTCACACGCCATGTTTCCAAAATAAATGGGTTGAAGATGTTGTGATGTCAGAAGGCTCTTTTTTTTTTCGTCCCTGGACAATGAGGGAAGTGTTTATTTATTTCTTTTTTTAGCACTGGCAGTTCCTTTTCTTATTTAAAAAAACTGAAGACAGTTGAAAGATGTTGAAAGGTCTGAGCGTATGAGGAAGTTCTCAGAGCTCAGTTGTGTTGTATGTAATGTAATGAACTGGTTAAGTGCTTGTGATCACCTCTCTACTGAGTCATGGAGCTGAATTCATAGCTTCACTATTTATAATGACTCCGCTTCCCAAAACTGTGTAAGCCAATTATCTGTCGTTGAGCTTAAAGCCATCGATATCACAGCGGATTATTTTTGACGAAGACTAAATCTAAAGTAATACCTGAAGAACGCTACGTTCTTGAAGAATGGAAGAGTGCACTGACTTTGCCAACATCAGGATCCCCTAAAGCTGAGCTTAATAATCATTTTAATTTCCATCAGCACCTGCCTTAAAGTCTAAAGCACAGTTTAGTGCCAAACAAACCTGATTCAATTAACTGGAAATGCTTTCCTCTACTGATTTAACTGGCTCTACTAGAACATTAAACTCTTCTTTAGCTGAGGCACAGTGAGGTTTGGCAGACGCATGTTTTAAACAGCAGCCACTTTTCTATGTAGTGTCCAAACAGAACTTGCACAAGAATAAAGAGAAGCATTTACTCATATTTTATACATATAATGTTTTGAGTAGTTTATGCCCCAACTTGTAGAAACGCTCCCTGTCGAGCCAGTTTACAGAGAAATATTCTTTCTAGAAGAATATTTTGATAATTAAATTGTTTGTATGGAGCATGTGAGCAGATCACAGTAGTTTAAACGCCTTAAACATGGCATGGGAATATTACCACATCACAACTATTAAAATATGGGCAGCAACTATTATATTAAGTGACTATGAAATTTAAAATAATAAAAAGAATAAATGTTTTCATCTAAAATTAAAGTTTAAGGCGGTTAACTTATGGCAAGAAATGTTAGATTTACGATTATATAGCGGTGGTGTCAGATACATGGCCCACCACATGAATATATAATCCATTACAATCGACTTGTGGACGACAATTTAATTGAAAGATTGAATTGACAAAAAGAGCTCTTTTCTTCCACTAGGGGGCGAAACTGAGCAATAAACTCACGTGTATTTCTAAAAGAACTTATTTAGCGGTTTCTTAGCAATTTGCTTGGGGGTGAATACTTTTGCAATCACAACATTTATTTTTTATTGTAAATAAATAATTACATATATATGTATGTGTGCATATATATATATATATATATATATATATATATACACACACAGTATTGTGCAAAAGTTTTAGACACATGTAAAGAAATGCTGTAGAGCAAATATGCCTTCAAAATAATGAAATTAAATGTTTCTACATAAAAAAATACAGTAAAGAGCAGTAAACAGTAGTAAATGAAACAAAGTCAATATTTGGTGACAAAAAAAAAAAATAAATAAAAACAGTAGTCTCCGGTACAATGTGTGCAGTTTTATAAGGAAATGAGCTGGTAAGTTTTATTGAGCATCTTGCAGAACCAGACACAGTTCTTCTGGACACTTTGACTTTCGCACTCGCTTCTTATTTCTGCAGCGAAACCCAGCAGCCTTCATTGTGTTTACTGTCTGAAAAGTGTCTCTTACGTAATACGCTGCTTTCTTTAATGACATACAAACATTTATCTGTAACATTTCATTTTGTGCCAGAAAACTAATGCATAAAATAAAAAATCTCTATCAAAGTTTGTACTAAAAAAAATAGGGTGCCTAAAACTTTTGCACAATATATATATATATATATATATATATACATACAGTATCTCACAAAAGTGAGTACACCTCTCACATTTTTGTAAATATTTTATTATATCTTTTCATGGGACAACACTGACGAAATGACACTTTGCTACAATGTAAAGTAGTGAGTGTACAGCTTGTATAACAGTGTAAATTTGCTGTCCCCTCAAAATAACTCAACACACAGCCATTAATGTCTAAACCGCTGGCAACAAAAGTGAGTACACCCCTAAGTGAAAATGTCCAAATTGGGCCCAAAGTGTCAATATTTTGTGTGGCCACCATTATTTTCCAGCACTGCCTTAACCCTGTTGGGCATGGAGTTCACCAGAGCTTCACAGGTTGCCACTGGAGTCCTCTTCCACTCCTCCATGACGACATCAGAGAGCTGGTGGATGTTAGAGACCTTGCGCTTCCGTTTGAGGATGCCCCACAGATGCTCAGTAGGGTTTAGGTCTGGAGACATGCTTGGCCAGTCCATCACCTTTACCCTCAGCTTCTTTAGCAAGGCAGTGGTCGTCTTGGAGGTGTGTTTGGGGTCGTTATATCGCCCTGCAGCCCAGTTTCTGAAGGGAGGGGATCATGCTCTACTTCAGTATGTCACAGTACATGTTGGCATTCATGGTTCCCTCAATGAACTGTAGCGCCCCAGTGCCGGCAGCACTCATGCAGCCCCAGACCATGACAGTCCCACCACCATGCTTGACTGTAGGCAATACACACTTGTCTTTGTACTCCTCACCTGGTTGCTGCCGCACACGCTTGACACCATCTGAACCAAATAAGTTTATCTTGGTCTCATCAGACCACAGGACATGGTTCCAGTAATCCATGTCCTTAGTCTGCTTGTCTTCAGCAAACTGTTTGCAGGCTTTCTTGTGCATCATCTTTAGAAGAGGCTTCCTTCTGGGACGACAGCCATGCAGACCAATTTGATGCAGTGTGCGGTGTATGGTCTGAGCACTGACAGGCTGACCCCCCACCCCTTCAACCTCTGCAGCAATGCTGGCAGCACTCATACGTCTATTCTGCAAAGCCAACCTCTGGATATGATGCTGAGCACGTGCACTCAACTCCTTTGGTCGACCATGGCGAGGCCTGTTCTGAGTGGAACCTGTCCTGTTAAACCGCTGTATGGTCTTGGCCACCGTGCTGCAGCTCAGTTTCAGGGTGTTGGCAATCTTCTTATAGCCTAGGCCATCTTTATGTAGAGCAACAATTCTTTTTTTCAGATCCTCAGAGAGTTCTTTGCCATGAGGTGCCATGTTGAACTTCCAGTGACCAGTATGAGAGAGTGTGAGAGCGATAACACCAAACTTAACACACCTGCTCCCCATTCACACCTGAGACCTTGTAACACTAACGAGTCACATGACACCGGGGAGGGAAAATGGGTAATTGGGCCCAATTTGGACATTTTCACTTAGGGGTGTACTCACTTTTGTTGCCAGCGGTTTAGACATTAATGGCTGTGTGTTGAGTTATTTTGAGGGGACAGCAAATTTACACTGTTATACAAGCTGTACACTCACTACTTTACATTGTAGCAAAGTGTCATTTCGTCAGTGTTGTCCCATGAAAAGATATAATCAAATATTTACAAAAACGTGAGGGGTGTCACTTTTGTGAGATACTGTGTATGTATATATATATATATATATAATGTCATAAAACTATCATTTGGAAAGTGTGTGTGATCTACAGTAAAAGTATGCTTACATTGTGCCAGTGTGACATTAGCACAGTCTTCTGTCACCTCCCCTCATTATTTCACGGTGATTAGCAGATTGCATGTGGCTTATTCCACACCTGCTATCTCTCTCACCAGGTTCTCACCAGGTTCTTCAGCGTTGAAACCCATTAGATGGCAGTGTTGAGTCGAGATCTCCATCTGGCTCCGTTTGGGTTTGTCATGTTTGACAGCAGTTGTATAACGCAGGCCCATCTGGTCTGTACTCTCTAATTGACGGTTTTCCAAGAGCTGTCTGACTCTTCATCGACAGATGAAGAGAGACCGTTATAACAAAGTTAGAGTATGTGCCAATGGTGATGGTACAACTTAAATATTAATTATTATATCATCTGGTTTCACTCCAGAACTGCACATATGAAAATTTTTATTATTATAAACGTACATCCTGTGACATAATATTGGTCCATTTCATTTTTCTGAGATGAACATACAGTACCTGAAACCATCTGATTTGGGGGTGTGCAGATTTCTGTCATTTTATTATCTTCTTGTCCTGTAAATACAACCTGCACAACATTTTCCTTTTATCTTCACTACATTGTTCAGGTAAATTGTCCTCCAGAATGTTCTCTGGCTGCTTTAATATACTGGCTCAGTACGAGTATTCACAATTTAGTCTTTGTTTATCAAATTCTGATTAGGATTATACAATGGTCTTAATTATATAACAGTGAATTGTGTCAATTATGAAATCTTTTGCAACAAAAGTGTTCAATGTGAAGTGTTTGTCTTTCTGGCAAAGTTTCTCTAAAATTTCTAAATTAGATCCAGTGCTGGAGAGCAGAAATGACACTTCAGTTCTCGAAATGCTGATGCAAGTTGCAAGTTGAGATGGCGGTTACATCTTGTATTTAAGAGGCAGGACTGAAGTACAAGCATCAAAACATGATTTCTGAGAAATCTATGCGCCTTTGCTATCTGACCATCATTCTCACTTTTCTGTGACATGAACGTTCTAATTTTAAATTCTGATGAAATACTAATTACCTCATTTTAGTGACCAATGATTTTAAAAATATGATTTAAAAACCTTTTTAAAAAACTTACATATAAATCATATAAATGTTCTTTTGATTTACTTGTCTTTATAGAAGTTGTACAATAAATGATCATGCAATCATTTAGTAGTTTATTAGTTATTATTGCGCCTAGTGGTCAAAATTGGAACTGCAACAAGTGCTAATAAATAGAGGCCCATTTAGGAAGGAAACAGCGGACATATTGTGATAGTTTAAAAATACTCCACAGACATCAAGATCTTGTTTCATAGCAAATAATCAGAATTAAATCTTATCAGTGTCCACAAATAAAGGCACATTGTACTGTAAGTGCAGGCAGTGTGTGCATGATGTACAGAACCATTTCTATTGTAGCATATATTTTAAAAATTGGGAGAAGTAAAGGGGATAATGGAGTGGATAATGTTCATACATCAGAAATGCGTGCGCACCACAGTGACCTTTGTTTCTTCATGCAGAAGCTGAGAAAAAGAAAGATGTGTCTCACTTTTTCCAATGCCCCAGTTTTTTTTTTTTCTCGGCCATGTTTCATGTCTTTTGTGTGGTTTTTGAGGCAGAGTTGGGGTGGAAATTTTGTTGAAACCTGGCAAACACACCTGCTGTATGGAACATAAATAAACAAAGGTACTAGGTCTAAAACCACAAAACAAGGTGCTAGACTGTACGCTGGATGTTGTCGACTTTCAACTCCCAATTATGGGGTTACTATAAAAAGTCACCAGATTGTAGCCTGTGGCATAAAGTTTCCTGATTGGTTAATATAACTGTTGAACTTTTTAATCGCTGATTACAGAGTACAGGACAATCACAGAAACATAACATCTCTTTTAGCAATCTGTTAGGATGTAATTACATAAGCTTTATGTTGGCAAAATATAAAGTAGAAATTGCTATAATCCTTTCTGAAAAAAAGGAAATATTTTTGTAAGAACCACCTTCGGTCCATGAAGGGTTTTTAGGCCAATCCAATCCAATGTCTGTGAGTGAAGCGGTCCAAAAATAATGAGCATGATTAGCTCAGTGTTGAAGGAACATGACAATTAGTATTCAGTAGCATGGAGCATTACACATGAATATTCAGCACTGTAACTGCTGCTGGAGCACTGATTGGGTCTGAATTTCATTTAGGTTGCACTTGTTGTGTGACAGAACTCGGTGATTGTAGCCAGATACTCATCCAGCTAGCCGAGACTTCTGCAGCTGTAGTGAGAACCAAATGGTTACTGATTACCAAGTTACCGAAGTTGCTGAAGTTACTGATTTACAGGTGCATCTCAATAAATTAGAATGTCGTGGAAAAGTTCATTTATTTCAGTAATTCAACTCAAATTGTGAAACTCGTGTATTAAATAAATTCAGTGCACACAGACTGAAGTAGTTTAAGTCTTTGGTTCTTTTAATTGTGATGATTTTGGCTCACATTTAACAAAAACCCACCAATTCACTATCTCAACTAATTAGAATATGGTGACATGCCAATCAGCTAATCAACTCAAAACACCTGCAAAGGTTTCCTGAGCCTTCAAAATGGTCTCTCAGTTTGGTTCACTAGGTAAGCCACAAACATTCATTGCCAAAGAAGCTGGCTGTTCACAGAGTGCTGTATCCAAGCATGTTAACAGAAAGTTGAGTGGAAGGAAAAAGTGTGGAAGAAAAAGATGCACAACCAACCGAGAGAACCGCAGCCTTATGAGGATTGTCAAGCAAAATCCATTCAAGAATTTGAGTGAACTTCACAAGGGATGGACTGAGGCTGGGGTCAAGGCATCAAGAGCCACCACACACAGACGTGTCAAGGAATTTGGCTACAGTTGTCGTATTCCTCTTGTTAAGCCACTCCTGAACCACAGACAACGTCAGAGGCGTCTTACCTGGGCTAAGGAGAAGAAGAACTGGACTGTTGCCCAGTGGTCCAAAGTCCTCTTTTCAGATGGGAGCAAGTTTTGTATTTCATTTGGAAACCAAGGTCCTAGAGTCTGGAGGAAGGATGGAGAAGCTCATAGCCCAAGTTGCTTGAAGTCCAGTATTAAGTTTCCACAGTCTGTGATGATTTGGGGTGCAATGTCATCTGCTGGTGTTGGTCCATTGTGTTTTTTGAAAACCAAAGTCACTGCACCCGTTTACCAAGAAATTTTGGAGCACTTCATGCTTCTTTCTGCTGACCAGCTTTTTGAAGATGCTGATTTCATTTTCCAGCAGGATTTGGCACCTGCCCACACTGCCAAAAGCACCAAAAGTTGGTTAAATGACCATGGTGTTGGTGTGCTTGACTGGCCAGCAAACTCACCAGACCTGAACCCCATAGAGAATCTATGGGGTATTGTCAAGAGGAAAATGAGAAACAAGAGACCAAAAAATGCAGATGAGCTGAAGGCCACTGTCAAAGAAACCTGGGCTTCCATACCACCTCAGCAGTGCCACAAACTGATCACCTCCATGCCACGCCGAATTGAGGCAGTAATTAAAGCAAAAGGAGCCCCTACCAAGTATTGAGTACATGTACAGTAAATGAACATACTTTCCAGAAGGCCAACAATTCACTAAAGATGTTTTTTTATTGGTCTTATGAAGTATTCTAATTTGTTGAGATAGTGAATTGGTGGGTTTTTGTTAAATGTGAGCCAAAATCATCACAATTAAAAGAACCAAAGACTTAAACTACTTCAGTCTGTGTGCATTGAATTTATTTAATACACGAGTTTCACAATTTGAGTTGAATCACTGAAATAAATGAACTTTTCCACGACATTCTAATTTATTGAGATGTACCTGTAGTTAAGTAACTTAAGAACAACTTTGCAGTGATGATATACCAAATATTTTCGCTACAATTCAGCTACAAGAGCATCAGTGAGGTTGAGGTTGAGGTCAGGTGCTGATGTTGATGTGAGGAGGCTCCAGTTCCAGTTCATCTCAAAGGTGTTCAGTGGGGTTGAGGTCAGGGCTCTGTGCAGGACACTCCATTTCTTCTACCTTCTTCCAACCTTCACACACCACGTCTTCATGGAGCTCGCTTTGTGCACAGGGGCATCGTCTTGCTGGAACAGTTTTTATGCCTCTTAGTTCCAGTTAAGGTAAACTGTAATGCTACAGCATACAAAGACATTCTATACAATTGTGTGGTTTAAACTTTGTGATAACAGTTTGGGGAAGGAACATATATGGATGTGATGGTCAGGGGTGCACATACTTGTGGCCATATAGTGTATTTTCCCACTAGTTCCCATAGAATCCAATTTAATATGGAGCACTTCTCTGTATACCATGTCAAATACAGCTACAACTACTACTCTGTAGTGACCTTTCTGACAAATCATATTTTATCATAGCAAAAAATATTCTCCACCTGGGGAAGTGTGATGATAAATCTATATCTGCTGAAGTGTTTGAAGAATTTCTTAAGAATGTTTAGATTTGTTCTTGTATGTTTCCTATGAATCCTAGTTTCTTCTGCCAAATTACTATTATTACATTTGCTAGCAAATAGCTCAGCTAACATTTCAGTTTCAGTCTTTTTTCTGTAATAACTACCTTTTCCCCATTATTATGAATAGTGACACTATAACTCCTTCTAATGGCTGCCATTCTTCTAATACTTCACTAACATCACTAACCTTATTGCCAGAGAAGTGGGCCAATACCTTTATTTCTTTCTTTTAACTCCTTTATTACTATATTAACAGCTAAGCTAAGGACAGCTCATGGTGTTTACTGTTCTTATCTTTACATATTACCATCCTGGAACGTTCTGGCACTCACAGTCTCACCACCTGCTTTATTCAGCTCCTTCTTTTAGTTTAGTTTAATGGTTTTATTCCAGAATATTCATGAATAAATTGTAATGTTACCTTAAACTCTGGTTTTCTTTGTCCTTTAGCAGGACAGCTTTTGTTCTGAGCCTTTGCCACTATATCTTCTTACTTTAAGCTTTGCAGTTTTCCACTGAATGAAACTTGATATTTTTTCAGTATTTCCGCCAGATAAGTCAAGCTCCCTTCCTGAATCTTCACCATTTCCTTTCTGTCAGTGCTCCATTCCAGAAAAATTGCCAACCTGTCTGACACCATGACCCAATGACCCTACCCACCATTTACTATCTAACACCTCTTCACCCTGGCTTTTGTAGGCAAAGCGCCCCCGAGTGACCAATGACGATGAAGTACGTAGTGCAGCAGAGAGACCAGACCTCCTGAAGGAGTATTACACCTGTCATAACATTTATAAACATACAGGAAACACAAAAGAATGTCTATTGCCTCTCCCCTGAAAGATATAAACCAAAGTATTCTTAGATATCCAACACATGAATGCAGCACCAGGCTTGGCTATCAGGTGGTCGGTAAAATACAAAAGATATTAATAGGGTTAACCTGTCAGTGGAGAGGCCCTTGACACTATTAGCATGTACTTCAGACCGTTCCGCCACAGAAGATCATGTAGATCAGTCTGTTCGTGGCCAATTTGCTTCTATAGCACAGTCAGGCTTCACAATGGTTAGTTGTTTTTGATTGATCATTATTCTAAGGGGTCTTTTTGTTTTTTTGCTCTCACTCATAGTGTCTGTAGTGTAAAATGGATGTCAGTCACATCTTGTGTACAGTTTATTTCCTTTCTGCTCATAAAATGTCAACGTGTGAGAACCACATTATGACGAAACACTCACCACAGAGAGATGCATTAAATTGCTCAATAAATACATCATTGTTTATTTAGTGACGTAGTTTAATAAGTTGCTATAGCTCATGATGGACATTGACATTTCATGAACCGTGTCAAAGTGTAACTTCAATATTTATTGTTCTCATCACCACCATGTATTTTTCCTGTTATCATCCATCATTAGACAAACAGAGCAGTGTCCAAATCTGGAATGCAGACAGAAACAACAGAAAGACTCAAACAAACTTGAGGGTAAGATTTGAGAAGAGAATGTCAGGTTTTCTTGGTGCAGCTTTGCTAAGTTTTTTTTATTAATGTATGAAAACATGTCACTAGTTTAATGTTGCTTAGGCAAAGAGACTATAATTTTCAGGCTTAGGGTCATTGTCCTACTGGAAAGTGAAGCTCCGCCCCCAGTCTCGTGTCTCTCACAGAATGGAACAGGATTGTCCTGTATTTGACTCCATCAATCTCACCCTCATCCCTGACCAGCTTCCCTGCTGATGAACGGTATGATGCTACCACCACCATGCTTCACATTGGGGGTGTTGTTTTCAGGGTGTTGGGTTTCCACCGGTGGTTGTCCTGTGAACAGCTTCTACCATCTGAGCAGTGGATGTCCTCAACTCTTTCAGAGTTCTCCGTGTCCCCTTGGGTGTTTCTCTGTTACTGTGCTAGAGGATGTATTGAAATGGTACAGGTAGTTCTAGAAGATCAATTATCATTGACAAGGTTTTTAAATGGACAGGAGATGGGCATGATTCATCAATGTTGTGGCTTTTTTTTTTTTAACCTTTAATCAGTTTTGCTTCTGTATTTTCACAAGCTCAAATAATTAGTAAAGCCCATTGGTAGTGCTTTAAAAAAAATACTCCTGAGCATGAGATGAGTCACGTACATCCTGACGTGGTATATGGTAGATATCAGCATTAAGGAGCCTAAAAAACAAACTATAAATATCCTGCAACAGCACGACATTACACACACGATACAGTTTTTATTTATTTAAGTTATCCAACACCTATCACCCATGTGAAAAATTAATTGCCCCCTTAAACTTAAAATCTGGTTGTGCAACCTTTAGCAGCAATAACTGCAACCAAACGTTTCCGATAACTGAAGATCAGACGTTCACAGCGCTGTGGTGGAATTCTGGCCCACTCTTCTTTGCAGAACTGCTTTAGTTCAGTCACACTGGAGGGTTTTCTAGCATGAACTGCCTGTTTAAGGTCCTGCCTCAGCATCTCAATTGGTCAAAAGTCAGGACTTACTCCTGTGCTTTGGATCGTTGTTTTGCTGCATAATCCAGTTGTGCTGGAGTTTCAACTTACGGACTGAAGACCGCTCATTCTCCTTTAGGATTTTCTGGTAGAGAGCAGAATTCACGTTTCCCTCAATTATTGCAAGTTAACTGTAGGTATGATGTCCTTTTTCGTGGAATTCGGTGTTTGGTTTACACCAGACCCCCTGTCTTCCAAACAGTTCCACTTTTGACAAGCAAACCTTTTTTAGAAATTAATCATAATCACCAAACAGTGACTCATGGAGGATAACTATCTCTTTTTCCTTGAAGCAAAAGTGAATTGCCAAGATTAATTGGTGTTGCATTTCATTGGAACATATCAGCACGTTAGTATCATTCTCAGACAAAACTGAGTCAGTTAAAATGACTCATATAGAAACTGATCAGCTGATTAGCTTTGTTTGTTAAATTTAACTGTAATGTGTGGTTTTAGGTGATGATAGCATGTGGCCTAGCATTTGGTCTTCATGAGAAATGTATAACAAAGTTATTATAGAGTGAAATATTGGCAGGCAATACAAGTACAGAAGAGTAAATGTGTTTTTTGTTTTACCCTGAAATACACTCATATTAGATTTCTACATTACTTTAAGGTTGTGTTTTGTAATTCTCATTCCTTAGTGAATAGAGTTGCAGTTCAACCAAGTTATAATGCGGTGTCATCAGACGGGATATAACTCCTAATAAGCACAATTACCTAAAGGAAGCTTAACAAAATTTCAGCAAGCAGAAAGTGGAGCACGTTACATTATAGGTAATATGCAACACAATCTCAGCATCATTTGAAGAGAAGTGTTTACGCCGCAGAAGATGTCATCGTTTTTACACTGAGCAGACATGAAGTTCATTCCAACATGGAAAAGCCAGAATCCCAAAGCAGTACACTCTTTCCCCTGTGGATATGCTTCCTTCAGAGGCAGCCAGATGTTCTGAAGTACATCTGAGTACTCATCAGGGAGAGGGATGGAGAGAGATTTACGTAACGGTAAAATGAGAGCCCACGAGTAAATGTTTCCAGAACCTGAAGAAAATCCGACGGTTATACTGATCCCTCGGGATTGCCATGGTTTGACTTGTGAATAAATATAATTCTAATTTTCTCTATTGTTTCAAGTATTTATTCACATTTAAAAAAAAAAAAAAATAGAATGTCCCGTTCTTCAGTTAAGCATATTGTCGGTTTACTTAGCTGAAGATTAGGATTTTCTTTTGCATAAATGGGCCATGCTCAGTGGTTAAATCTTGTGGTCAGAAGTACCTAGACTACCTGCATCTGAAGTCGTACCAGTTCCATTGTGCTGCCATGCGATAGTTTAGCGTTTGAGGAAGTCCTTCAACCCTGAACTGCTCTATGGACATCTGAAAAGCTGTACACCGACCTTATCTGTGTGTAAAGAGACTAATTCTTACGTACCAAATCAACGGCCAGTAAAGAGTCTATTCCATTCTTATTCTATATGAATGAGTACTAAGTGTCCAGAAAGGAACATAGCAGGTACGTAACAACTTTTGTAATTTTTCTCTCTAACACTATGTGTTCCAAAGGATTGACAGAGAGAGAAATTTAGAACGTGGTATTAAAAGGTATTAAAGTTATTAAAAGTATCTGAACCTAAAGCAATTATACTATGGACAGATTGTACCAAATGGAAATTAATTCTCTACAAAGTTGGATTAACAGCTACCAGCTGCCAATACACAGGCAGAACTGGTCCAACTGGTAGACTATGCTTGCCAGCTGATGAGTGCTGGTAAACAGAAACATTTTCCAAGTGATTGCTACCAGTACACATTACAACAAAGAAAACTGAAAACACCAGCAATACTTCATTTCCATCAAGCGCAATGACCATAAAAAACCCATTGATGTCATTGGAGTTGGTGCACCATATTATAGACACATTCGAATTCATGCAATTATCCAATCAGACAATCATGTGGCAGCAGCACAGTGTATAATATCATACAGATCCGAGTCAAGAGCTTCAGTGTTCTCAGTGACTTTGACCGTGGCATGGCTGTTGGTTTGAGTATTTCAAAAACTGCTGATCTCCTGGGATTTTCACACACACACAACAGTCTCTAGAGTTTACACAGGATGGTGCAAAAAACAAAAAACATCCAGTGAGCGTCAGTTCTGCGGATGGAAAGGTCGTGTTGAGGAGAGAAAAATCTGGTGGAGGACATGTGGAGATCAGCTTTGTTTTTCTCATCGTTCCGTGTAAACTCTAGAGATTGGTGTGTGTGAAAATCCCAGGAGATCAGCAGTTTCTGAAATACTCAAACCTACAGCCATGCCACTGTTTGATGTGAACATTTATATTTATGTGTACATTTATCTGTTTTTAATTTCATTCCTGTATGATTTATTATACCCAGTGCATGTGTAAATACTTAATCGTTAATACCCTTACCTCTTTTCAAACATCAGAGAAACCCGGCTTTGGCCTGTAATCCACCTGATCACACAAAGTAAGGTCGATGGGTGTGTGTCAGTAATCATCTCAAAGCCTAATTTCTGGAGAAAGCTCTGGGCCACGCGCTTATTGGTTTTTCTAATGAGGACTTAATGCTGTCTCTCACCTCCAGCCTGTTTGCATCTCTGCTAATATTTGGTCTGGGCCGTGGCCTCGGTCTGTCTCTACTGAACCGCATGTTAGCGGCTTAGCTTAAATGAGCGAAATTTGTTAATTTGAACGTGGCTTTCAGAGCAGCTCTTATGTCCATAAGAGAATGGGGAAGAGAACATGGACCAGGTTGCATTCTAATACTCAATTAACACAGCCTGTTCTTAATAATCTCTAATAAAGACATCAAATTGCAGAGACAAATAAACATGAATTCTATTAGGGGGTAGTACAAAGATAATGACGAATGTTTGTGGGGAGAAATTATTGTGTAACATGGTATGGAAATCTTTGTGCTTTTATAATGCTATATAATTCTCTGGATGTTTGATGATTAAACATTTACTATATTCAGATATATTTGTAGATAATTGTGGTGCTCAGTTGAAGAATGATCGTGTGTGTGTACAGTATAAGCAACTTCATTTTCATTAGAAAGTTTCCTTACTGGTTCAACACTAAAAAAAGGTTCTGTCTAGCATGCTAAAGGATTCTTCAGTTTATCTCTCTGTGTGAGGCCACCATAAGTGTTTAGTTTCCTTGCCTTTGGGTATGGTTTTTATGTATCTACATCCATAGATATAGTTTATGTTGCTAATACAACCAGAATGGTCTGGGTCAGTGGAGCATCATCTACATATCTAAGTAACTGAACAGAACATGAAGGTTAAAGTCTTGTCTTAATTAATTAATGGTTGAACAATAGGTCTCGGCATTAAACAAAGGAACCCATGACTAATACCCAGCCACTGGTTAACTGCTGGTTAACATATTAAACTGAATGAGCCTGATGGTGACACGGAGAGAGACGTGATGCAGGGAAAGAGAAGAGGCTGATTGCTGTGCAGCATCTAAACAGGCCATAAAGAAGTTGATCTTGTCCTCCGGCCTGTCTGTGCCTCACTTATCTAGTTTCCCCATCTCCCACTAGCAAAATCAATGTAATCAGACTGTAATTCTAACCAGCGGACAGTGTAAAGGCTTATATAAGGATTAAACTTCTCGTTAACCCCCATATATTGTACTTAACCTCTGTACCAACACTACCACTTCCACTATAGCTAACAGCCATAGGGCTGTATGTTGTAATCCATAGCAATGTCTTTCACACATGTACCGTATGTCCATGTGATTATGATTCATTTATTGCAGAAACGGACTTTTCTCATGCTCTGTGGTCCATGCACAGATTTTAGTAAGGGCTATCCTATGCCTCCTCCTCATTCTACCACTCTTGCAAAACCCCCTCCAAAGCAGTGTGTAGTGCAGTAAACAACATGCACATTTCCAGTAAGTAAAAATACCCAGATGACGGTAATACTCAGTGTACTTCAGTGTATGTGGTGTGCCACAATGCAGCACAGTCGTTTAAATTTTTTAATATATTTTTTTAAAGTGCATATTTATTCAGGTAAGACATTCTGAACTTACCCATATTCCTATTTGTGGTTTTAAGTAGAAGTTTAGTGGGATTTTATTGTCGTTCCTCTATATACAGTTGACGTCAGAAGTTTTCATACATACATTTAAGCTCAGTTTTTCACTGACATTCAATTGTAGAAAACGTTACCTGTCTTAGGTCAGTTAGGATCACAACATTTTTTTAAGAACGTGAAATAATCTACAGAATAATAGTAGAGAGAATGCTTTATTTAAGCTTTTATATCTTTCATCACATTCCCAGTGAGTCAGAAGCTTACATACACTTTGTTAGTATTTGATATTATTGCCTTTAAATTGTTTAATGTTTTTTTGTAGCCTTCCACAAGTTTCTAACAATAAGTTGCTGGAATTTTTGTCCATTCCTCCAGACAGAACTGGTGTAACTGAGTCAGGTTTGTAGGCCTCCTTGCTCATACATGCTTTTTCAGTTCTGCCCACACATTTTCAGGGCTTTGTGATGGCCGCTCCAATACCTTGACTTTGTTGTCCTTAAGCCATTTTGCCACGACTTTGGAGGTATGCTTGGGGTCATTGTCCATTTGGAAGACCCATTTGCGACCAAGCTTTAACATCCTGTCTGATGTCTTGAGATATTGCTTCAATGTATACACATAATTTTCCTTCCTCATGATGCTGTCTTTTTTGTGAAGTGCACCAGTCTGTCATGCAGCAAAGCACCCCCACAACAGGATGCTGCCACCCCCATGCTTCACGGTTGAGATAGTGTTCTTCAACTTGCAAGTCTCACCTTTATTAGTGTATGTAAACCTCTGACCCAGTGGAATTGTGAGATACAGTGCTGTGAAAAAGTATTTGTCCCCATTCTGATTTCTTCTGTTTTTGTGTATATCTCATACAAAATTGTTTCAGAAATGAAAACAAAATCTAAGATAAAACAAAGGCAACCTGAGTAAACACAAAATACAGTTTATTTATTGAGGCAAAAAAGTTATCCAATACCGACTGGGACTGTCTGAAAATGTATTTGCCCCCATAGTTACTTCTTCTTTTCCTTTCGGCTGTTCCCTTCAGGGGTCGCCACAGCGAATCATCTTCATGTCCTCCTTCACTACATCCATAAACCTCCTCTTTGGTCTTCCTCTCGGCCTCCTGCCTGGCAGCTCTAACCTCAGCATCCTTTTACCGATATATTCACTCTCCCTCCTCTGAACATGTCCAAACCATCTCAACCTGGCCTCTCTAACTTTGTCTCCAAAACATCTCACATGTGCTGTCCCCCTGATGTACTCATTCCTGATCCTATCCATCCTCGTCACTCCCAAAGAGAACCTCAACATCCTCAGCTCTGCTACCTCTAACTCTTCCTCCTGTCTTTTCTTCAGTGCAACTGTCTCCATAGTTACTAATTCCCCAAATCTATTAAACTGCATTCATAATGGGGTTCAGCTGGACTAGAAGCAACCAGGCCTGATTACTGCAAACCTTGTTCAATCAAATCAACACTTAAATAGAATTTTTTCAACAGCATGAAGTTGGTTAAAAGCTCTTATTCAGTAACACACTCTGCCGAAGTTGAAAGAAATTCCAGAAATGATGAGGAAGAAGATGATTGAAATACATCAGTCTGGGAAGGGTTACAAAGCTATTTCAAAGGCGCTGGGACTCCAAAGAACCACAGCGAGAGCTGGGTTTACTCAGGTTGCCTTTGTTTTATGTTGTATTTCGTTTGAATATCTAAAACTATTTAGTATGCGATGTACACAAAAACAGAAGAAATCAGGATAAAATACTTTTTCACAGCACTGTAGTCAGTTAAAAGTGAAACAATCTGTCTGTAAACGATTGTTGGACAAATTACTCGCGTCATGCGCAAATTAGATGTCCTAAACGACTTGCCAAAACTATAGTTTGCTCATATGAAATCTGTGGAGTGGTTAAAAAATTAGTTTTAATGACTTCAACCTAAGTTTATGTAACCTTCTGATCTCAACTGTAGCTTGTATATCTTAGAAGAAAATGTCGCTTCTCCAGAACCACGATGCGACACAGAACAGTACGCAAGACTACATAGAGTGCACTACACAACAGTGTGAGATGAGTGCAAGACAATAAATACACAGAACATGGGCTGTAAACTGTAAAATATTTTGTAGTGTAGCAGCAGTGATTATAGCAGGGATACTGGCATCAAAAACGAGTTCCATAATAAAAAAGTGATTGATGCAGCTTTATAAAGTGCAGGTGTGCAATGTTTTTAAGACATACTGGGTTAGGTGTTTGACTAGCCCACACACAGTGCATTTAATATGGCTGTTTTTAGTAATTGTTCTTAAAAAGCTCCATATTAAGGAGTGGCAGTGACAGTTTAATCCTTGATACACAAGAAAAAAGTTATTCATGCTCATTTTTCCACTCATGTTCCAAAAATAAATTTAAAGCAGTTCTTGATTGCCTTAGAGTTTTTCTCTGCTTCATCATTTCGTCTAATGAACTCATTTTGGCTCACATTAACCATGAAAGTAGGCTACTCTACATAAAGCAGGAAGCAGTCTTCTGATATTTGTTTGTTTGTATTTTGAAGCCAGACCTATGCACTCATATGGGGTAAATTTGAAATGTAATGCAAAAATAAAACACCAGAGAAATACTCTGTACTGGGAAGCCGTCTGTTAGCTCTGTTTAAATTGAACAAGAAAAGTCAAATAGTGTCTGATGTCCAGTGGTAGTGGTTTGGGGTATAGTTGTGGTTTGGACATACACAGCCTCCATCCTGTACACAACGGTATTGTAAAATTCCTCACCAGGGTCAAGTGTGTGCTGGTCAAGCCCATTTCACCTTTCCTTTTAATAAGATACAGTGTAAGTTGACACATCATTGTGGCTAAAGTACACATTGTTTGATGATGAACTTGCAGTGGAGAATGAATTGGATCAGTAGAGAGTAATGAACCCTGACCTGATCTCCTGTGCTCAGTTACAGTACAGAACGCACACAGTAAATGAATGAGCTTATGGTTGCAGACTAGATATTCACACACTGTTTTGTTTTGTTGGTTTTTTTTTTACTGTTTTCTTAGTGATTCATCCTGGATTGTTATCTTGCTTTTTTAGGAGATTCATTCAAAGATGTTTGAAAGAGAGCATGTTCCAATTGTGAACAGTTTAATACGAAATCCCTGGATTTATCAGGTTGGAAAAGGGGATATACCAATATGTTGACTGACTTATTTATAACTCATGGTGGTACAGCAGTAGTGTTGCCACCTCACAGCTCCACGGTCCCCGGCTCGGTTTGGAGCTTTGGCTACAGCCTGTGTGGAGTTTCTCATGTTCTTGCCATGTCTTTCTGGGTTTCCTCCAGGTTCTCCGGTTTGCTCCCAAAAGCATCTACATAAGTGGACTGGCTATGATAAATTGCCCCTAGGTGTGAGTGTGTGTGTGTGTGTGTGTGTGTGTGTATGGGGACCTGCAATGGACTTGTGTAGAGTGTATTCCCACCTCACGGATACACTTTGGATCCACCTCAAACTTGACCAGGATAAAGCAATTACTGAAAGTGAGTGAAGTTGTATAATATATCGTACACTGCTCTAGCTATAGACCTTGTGCTAGGTAGCAGATGGCTATGCTAAGCTCTTGCATGAGAAAATATAATCATATATTTTTCCCAGTCCTTGTTTACAGTCTTATCTGAATCTGTTAGAACGGCAAGACCATTTCATTTGTTTTTGCTGTAGACTGAAGACATTTGGGTTTGAGATCAAAAGATGGATATGAGTGAGAGAATTTCAGCTTTTATTTTCTGGTATTTATATGTAGATGTGTTAAACGACATAGAACGGAGCATATTTTGTATCAGACCGCCCAATTTGTAGACGAGCAAAAAAGATAGGAACATGTGACTGACAGGTGTTTCTTGTTACCCAGGTGTGTCCTGTTGGATTGATTGTTTAAACAATAAATAGTTCTGAACTATTTATTATCACTATTGTTTATCACCTCACCTCAGGCTTCTCGTATCTGTGGTTGGAGTGAGAACAAACATGCTCTTTTTTTCTGTCTGCTACCACCTCTCAGTTGGTGGGTATAAATAGTAGATTTCCTTTGTTTGGTGTGGAGGTTTTTTAGGTGTTGATCTGCTTCATAGATCGAACCTGAGCTGGCAAGTGAAAAACAACCAGAAACAGATGTTATGATATTAATGTCTTAACAAGAGTGAAACTAAACTGTACCGACTTACAGATTTACATTCACATTTACATCTATTTGTTTTGCAAGTGGTTTACAGGCAAAACAAGTTTAAGGCTGTTATAGGAACCAACGGTGAAGATGAACATCATATGAACAAAAAGAGACACAAGAGGTATTTAATAAGAGCGAAAAGAGGGGCACACTCAGCACACCAAAACACAACTCACACAAAGATATAGAGATGATCACAGCTGAACATTAGTTTTGGAGTAAGTGCGAGTGCTACAAACATGTTAGAGTCAAGATAATTTCTTACTATCAACACAATACAGACAATACAGGAGGTCCAGTGTACCATGCTACATAAAGTGCGATTAGTGCATCAATTGTTAAACAGATAAACACAGTGGTTTTCAGCCAGTCAACAGGCAGGTCGTAGACACGGTAGAGGTAAAGATACAATTAGTATAAGCTGTGCAAAACAAACTGATGATCCTGATATATGCACCCAGCAGCACATTCAAATAACATGTGGGTTAAAAAAGTGATTATTCATCAGTGTCAACACACTTTCTCCTAAGAGTCCACAACCATGAATGAATGTGATTTTATCTTTCATCAAAAACCAAAATATTCAGTAACTGCTTTATTTCTGGTGAATCTGAAGCCTATCGTGGGAACACTGCTGTCATCACACATACATTCATTCACACCTAGGTACAATTTTGTGAGGTGGGAGGTACCTGGAGAAAACTCGCCTGGACATGAGATCAAACCCCAGACCTTAGAGCTGGGAGCTGGAGCTGTGTTCATTTATAGTCTGCATCATTCTTCACAAATACAACTCAAAAGAGTTTGTTCTCGTGTACTGAAAGCGGTAGTGCCGATGAGCAGTAATGCAATTAGTACCACAGTAGGCTAACTGAGTTGTTTTGAATAGTTGGGAATAGTTGTGGAGTGTGAGGGATGGATAAAGGCTCCCGAGTTCCAGCAGAGAGCTGACAAGGTGTCTTGATCTAGGCATACAGTATACTGTATGTATGTCAGTGTGTATTTCTGGCTATCAATCATGAGGAGATAACAGCTGTAATGTGTGTATGATGCCAGAGCTGTGACTTGTGGTTCACACTCCTCATTGATGTCCCACAGGGTGGGAGCAACTCAGCACGTGGGCATAATAGGATACTGGGAACCGTCTATAGGCTCATGGGTATGAAAACATGACAAAACATCAGTTTTTATATTCTTAGAACCAGTTCTGTATGGTGAAATTTGGTGGTCATGTTGAAATGAAATCTAGTGAAGAGAAGAGCCCACCTTTCTTGGTGAGGTGTTGTGTTGAGTCCAACCTTTGTATTTCAGATTACCATACATGTAGAAGACAAAGGGATGGTGGGTTCCTTTTGACCAATGCCTCAACTCTTTCATGACAAGGATCTCTTGCTTGCCAACATCATAATTTCTCTTAGATGGTGTAAGTTTCTTGCAGTAAAGGCAACGGATGGCATTTAGGAGAGCTGCTTGCTGTTGAGACTCCCACCTCTGAGGCATCCACCTCCACCATGAAAGGTGACACAGGATTAGATTGAAGCAGCATGGTGCAATGGTGAATGCATTTTTGAGGTTGCTGAATGCCTTGTGGGCAACTGGGTTAGCATCTCTAAAGAGCAAAATGAGAGGGGATGCAAGCATGTTTAAACTTTGAATGAAGTAACGATAGAAGTTAGCAAATCATCTCAAGAATCACTACAGCACCTCCTTGATGGATTGTTGAGAAGGCAGTTTTCCACTCATCTTGATCCTGTATTCACACAAGATTTTAATCATTCTGCAAGTAGAAGCCCTCTATTTGGAGGTAGTCAACTGACCAATTGGGACCAACTGGAACTTAATAGTCCTTTCTTGTCCATGAAAAAGAAACTGTGGAGAATGGTGGATGGTCAGATGCACCCATCTTAGAGCCCCTGTGATATATTCCTCCACTGACCATAGACCAGGGATAGACTCAGAAGTATGGTGATATAGCCCCCGGTAGTAGTTCTATGGCACAGCCCAAAGGGCGATGTGTTGGTAACTTTGGCTTTGACTGTGCTGAAAACCTCCATCAGGTTGGTGTACCCTAAATAGATGTTTACCATGCTGACCAGATACCATGTGATAAAACTATGAGCAGCTTCCTAGTATTTGATACCTGAGAAGTAGGCAGTATCTGAGCTCCAGCTTATGTGCACTAAATTATGCTGATATTCTTTTTAGAAGTGAAAAGCAAATGGCCTCAAATTGTGCTGTTTTTCTTCTGGGGTCAATGTTTCTCATCCAACTTTTCTATCGGCTCATTTGCAAAGCAAATTATCCAACCGGAAATGACCTCTGGCCAAGCATTAGGGATTTGTCATGGCAGGCCAATTCAGTTTGGAGCGCTTCCCAGAGGCCACGATGAAACGTGATAAGTGCATGTTTGTTCCACCCACTGATGGCAGCAAGCATCCAAAACGAAAAAGCATATCTTGCTGCTCTCTTCTGACCAGTACATTTTATTCTCCATACTCCCTACCCTCCGTGGGTTGAATGAACATAAGCAGAAACATGGAAACGACTTGTTGGATCGTGCCTCCAATCCCAAATTGGGGTCCCCTGTAGTGAGCCCATAAACACTTTTATGAATAATATATACGATGAGCACTGCAACAAAACCCCTCTTCATTCTGTGGCATCACATCTGGGAGTGACTGACAGACTTTGTTTTATCTCCCCTGAGGCAGGTTGAAGATCCATGGCTTGGTGGTTGGACTGACGATTTTGCAGGATTTCTTCTAAACTAACCATCCTGGTTTGTTTTCAGTCCACCTACCAACATTCTTGACCGGTGGAGGAAACCAGATTACCTGGAGGAAACTTAAGCAGACATGAAATCAAAGTCGGAAAGATAGAGCTATATCACCTGCTGTGTCAGCCTTAAAAATTAATGTGGTTTTGTCTGCAGTGTCCATTTTATGATGGCAAAGCCTTCTGTATTGAAACATCCTAGAGACCCAAGTAGACACTAGAGGTTTCATACACACACTAACATACAATGAAATTGTAAGATTCATATCCCGGACATATGCGGCTTTATCAGAGTTAAAACTGTTAATACAGATAAGGTACTAAATGGTTGTCCTTGCTTATTAAAATATGGACTTACTCCATTTTGTATATTAAATCTATATATGGAATACACAGTGTTTCCTGGTATTAAATGCAATTCCCAATCCGATGCAAAATTCCTACATGTTTTTCTTTTTTTTCTTTTTTCTTTTTTTTTTAAAGGGTACAGGTCCAAAATATTGACTTCCTATAATCATCAACTCATGGCTGGAATAGAAACCAACAAGCATGAAATCCTGTTGGGTAATAGGAGAGGAGATTACTTGGCAGATATGCAATTTGGGGCTTGCATTAACAAATACACAGAAGAACAAAGATCTGCCTCAGCAAGTTTTTTGGTTTATTGTGAATGATGTGTAATCCTTTTTGCCTTTCAGTTTCAAGATGTGGGAGGACATTAAATAGCCCTGAGCTTCGTAATATTACAGTTCATTCTGATTAGGGCATGGTAAAGTGCCATGTCTAAGTGAGGAGTAAAACTGATCAACGCATGAGGGTATGGGAGTGCAAGTAGTGAAAAATGCAAATACGGTTGTAATTGGTCAGAAAATATGTGCAGGACACATTTGGTCACTAGAGTGGGCTGGTTTTGCATTTAATAGAGTAACTATTCTACTGAAAACACTGCACACTAAATAACCCCCTCCTCCATCTTTGTGGCTGACTAATACTTCTTTCTGCCTCCCACAACCCACGACAACTTTGAATCACAACTGGCTAGAGCTTGCAGAGCTCCTATTGCAGTATCTCAATAGGATTGAAAATGTCAACTTGACTGTGGACTGTGCCATGCATAGGGGACAAACATTCTCATAGAGAGCTGCTAACCCTAACCCTAGATATCAGTCTGCCAGAAACAAGCTCACAATTTATTTTTTTAATGGGTTCTTCAATATCTTAAATTCAAATCGTTAATGAGTCCTTATTAACCTTATATCCGGCCCTGAAATATCCAAAGCCATTTCTAATTATCAGCAACAAGTGCCTTCAGATTGATTTCAGCATCAAAATCATCAAGCCCCGTCCTAAGATCAAGACACTGACAGTATATTGAGCAGGTTTGAGATTACAAGTTTGCTAGATTGTAGATAAGCAGAAAGTTAGATGAACAAGGTTGCACAAAGGCACACTAACCCCATGCATATTCAGTCATGACCCTTTTCTAGGGTTACATCCTCAGAGGCTTCTTCTCTGGCTTTATATAGTATGTTGGGTCTCATGTAAATGCAAGTAAACAACAAATGCTCATATTAAGTTCATCCCTCTTCTGAAACAGTTTCAGAATTTTTCGTCTAGTGCAACAAAGTAAAATATGAAAATTTTTCTGTTACACGTTTGTTATTCTTTCCTCAAGCTGTGCTTGATTTAGAGATGATTCAACACGAGAGCTTTTATAAAGAATTCCTAATCATGACAGAACTTGTTATATATTTTTGCTGGAACACAACGACTCAGAAGAAGATCATCTTTGGCACTGTGGAGCAGGTCAACATATTTCCATTCCAACTGAATTATTAATTTGTTGTAACTGTCATTGTTTAACACCAGTTTGTTGTTTTGTTTGATTTTTCATTTTCAGGCTTGAATAAATTCATATAAATTCAGACCATGTGAGATGGTTGAGTGTCTTGCTACTGCTGCAATAGTGCCTCCTCATGACACACTTTCCAGATTGAAGTCACTTCCCTCTTGCATTAAGTTGCAACGTGAGGTCCTGGATGTGTGCATGTACAGATCAGAATATTGAGTCAGCATGATTCACCTACATTAAGGCATAGACTCTGCCTGCAGGCTACAAATCAACCATCGCAGAGCATGCATGAGCAAATCCATCTATACTCGGTGCCACCGAATGAACAGGAAGTGGCAAGTATATTTATGTTTGGTGTTGATCCTGTTTGTCAGAGCCTTTGATTTCCTCCTCTCTGGCATAGGTGCTAAAATGACTGTCCTTGAAAATCCTCTATAAGTCTTCATGAGAAGCCACAAGAAGAGAGGTTAAAGGCTGGCATGTTGTAGGTCATGCCGTATAAATAGCGTGTCATGTGGTATAGAGATTTTAGGACAAGTAGCTTGGTTATTTAGGTCAATGGCGTTTTTTTTTTTTTTTTCGTTTTGGTTTCTGAGTAAATGGATTCCCTGCTACGCTGTTACTCATCTGATGAATTATGGGTAAGGATGGTGGTACAGAGCCAAAGCCGTAATGACAAATAAAGCAGTACGCATCCTACTGTGGTGGGGTTTCCATCTATTTCTCAGCATAGGGTCACTAAAAAATGTCCCCAAATATAGAAAAAAGCGGTTTGCAGTTGGTTGAGTTGTTATATGGATTAAAAAAAAAGAAAAGATAACAGAAGGTAACAGAAACAGATTAGATTACGAGGTGATGATGTACTGTAAGAAAGTGTGTGTTCCAGTCTGTCCATGACATTGTGTGTGTGTGTGTGTGTGTGTGTTTGATTAAACAATCTTTTCACACACTCCTCAGAATTTATTCTTTTGATTATTTTTTTCTGAAATGTGACAAAGTTTTTTTTTATTCCATATTCAATATACACACTATATATATATATATATATATATATATAATATAGCAAAAACCTTGTTCCTATGGTGACAAACCCCATGTGCTCATATTGGTTTTTGTTTCTGTTTTGGTCCTGTCTCAACCCCGTGTTCCATAATTTGCTTGTTACCCGATTGTGTTCAGCTGTTTTATGTTAGTTCTTGATTAGTTTGCTCAGTTATACCCTTTTGTGGCTGTGAAAGTCCTATTGTGTGTTTGTTACCTGTGTTACCTTTTTTCTGTGTTTCTGGTCTCTTGATTTTGATTCTCACATGTTCTTCAGGTTATAAATTGTTGTTTTATGTTGTCTGACCCCCTGACATGGATTTTGATGATGATTATCTGACCACCTTAAATAAATCTAGCAATGAGTTTATGCACTTATTTCCTGCCTCTTCGTGCAGATTAAACCAGCTATGTGATATGCGTCCATGTGATCAGGCAACATTAATATAAGGTACAGGAAACCGTGGCTTATTGCTAAAATAACCGAGGTCTTCTTGTCAAAGTTCCTGAAGAGTTCATAAGCTGAAGGTTGTTTCAGGAGTATTTGAACGTGTCGGGTATCACCAGAGTCTAGGGTGAAAATTAAACTTGCAGACTGGCACAGTGAACATTCCTCATTCCCCGGGTGCTCGTTGTTTATCGCCAGCATTTAAAAAGGTTTCAAGGACAAAATGGTCACCTGTGACTCGACTCCCACAATGGAAAGTGCTGTCTAATCGAGGTACGTGCTTACTTACCTACTTACTTATTAATAATTATGGAGGTAATCTGAGGAAGTTTTGTTCTTTGATTCTGCTTTGCCAGGTTAAAGTACAATATGATTCCTTCAGGCCCAGAGAGACCAGTTGGACCGTCTCTGGCTGTGCTCCTCTGGATTAATTGCCCATGCTCATGCCTGCACCATGCCCGTTAACCAGTAATGAGGTTGTTGGCATGGTAGTGTGGGTCTGCCAGTCCCTGTACTCCACAACACTTTCTCTGTCTATTTAGACAGAGAAAAACAGCTCATGTTCCAGTTAAAGGTGGCAATCGAGTTAAATTTATTTCCTCTTTCCTCCTGTAAATGAATGATTTGACTAGGTTTAGTCATCAGAGGCTGTCAAGTATTTAGTAGGTAGTAGTAGGATGTTCATCACTGATAGATTGGTCTCATCCATATTAAAATGATTGAGACAGCCATGCATGTGTTATTTCCCCCCAAACTTATCAGATTTCCTGCTTTTTAATATATGCAAACAAGGGTAAAGGGAAAATCATTATACTAATGGTGACTCATTGTGCCAAGTTAACAGGTTAACTACTCCTTTCAGTCAGGGATAGGAAAAATGTTGATACATGATCCTACCCCCTGGAACTCTCTTCCTCTTGAACCCAGGGAAGCTCAGACCTATGACATTTTTAAAGCTCAACTCAAGACATATTTATAATATTAAACTAGCATTTGCATGTTGACATTTACTTTTATTTTTATTATTTATTTATTTATTGTGATATGTACTGATTATTTTGTGTACAGTGCTTTGAGAAGCTGCTTTTAAAGGCGCTCTATAAAATAAAGTTGTTTATTATTATTATTATTATTATTATTATTATTATTATTATATAAAATACTTTAAATGTAAAATAGCTCGAATATCAAAATGACCAATTCAATTCAGTTTTATTTGTATAGTGCTTTTAACAATGGACATTGTCCCAAAGCAGCTTTACAGAAATATACAGGATATAGATTTTAAATGTATGAATTTCTCCCTAATGAGCAGCCAGAGGCGACGGTGGTGAGGAAAAACTCCCTGAGACGATATGAGGAAGAAACCTTGAGAGGAACCAGACTCAAAAGGGAACCCTTCCTCATCTGGGTGAAACTGGATAGTGCGATTATAAATAAATAAATCCCTTCTACAAATGTGCTAATGCTACATGGTCAAATAGTGCAGTTGTGTAACCAGGAAAATTCATTACAGTTTTTATATGAAGTCTGTTTTGTTGAACTTCTCCACTGTTCACTGATGGAGACTTGAGTGTAAAACTGTTTGTGGTAATTGCAGTCCTAAAGCCATCATAGCATAACTGTTCATAAGAATCGAGGTCCAAAGCCATCTTTATGGTTTTTAAGTGGCACCATCCTCAGTAATCTTAATGATCTTTAGGCTGCACCGTGTGGGGCCTCAGCAGCAGCATGTGACTTCCAATTGATGAGAAATAGGGCATCAGGCAGGTCTGGAGAGCAGAAGGGGTCGGGATCACTGGCATCTCAGGAATATCATGGAGAGAGGGAGAGAGAGAGAGAGAGGGAGAGAGAGAGAGAGAATTAGTTATGCTTACTGTCCCGTAATGGTTAAGGACAGTGTACTTTGCGTGAGTGAAAGCAGGGACTCTGGTAAGACTAGCTATGACAGCCAGAAGGTAACACAGACATGAGGGCTCCCTGGGACATAAGGCAGCCAGCCACTCCACCATCAACAAACCTGGGTGAAGGTGTGAAAGTCGGGGGGTGACAGCATCCAAACATCCCAGTTCACCACAACACACTATGCCTGTGAGCCTCTAGATCTGCTCCTTTACCTAAGAAAAAAACTATTCACAAAAAGCTTGACTAAACAAATATGTTTTCAGCCTGAACTTAAACACTGAGACTGTGTCTGAGTCCCGAACACTAATTGGAAGGCTGTTCCAACGATTTAAAGTAAAATACAGACGTTTGTAATTTGACAATTCCAATAACAGCATTTAAAGAAAACTCCAAATTAATCATAAACATATTATAATATTATATAAGCACAGTAGACTCAGTAAAAAAAATAATAAATGTTTACATATTAAGATGTTGGCAGATTGAACAGTATGAACAGATTCAGTAATAATCACAGTGAAAACACCACTAAAAGGTCAGTAAGATTTTATCATTTATTTCTTGAAGCATTAGCTTAACACAGGATTTAAAAAAAAAAAGTAAAACGACATGAACTCAGCACACACAGTAAAACTCTCTGTATACTCAGAAGTGAGTCCGAGTAACAGTCTGTATCTCCCAGTCCACCTTATTCCTCTGATTTGTTTAGAGAGAGAGAGAAAAAAAAACACCATTTAATGCACATAATGTCCATAAATGCATCATTGAACCAGAGCTATGGGCTGTTTTAGGCATCTATTAAATCCTGTTACTCTTCTTCTCTCCACTTATTGTAGTTTAACACTGAAACAATGAACCTGAACCATGTTCGGTCATTTGGGACATGTTAAAATGATTAGATTATAAACATGTGTACATGATTTACACTAACTTTACCTTGTTACAATAGTCCATGTGGAATATATATATATATATATATATATATATATATATATATATATATATATATATATATATATATATATATATATTAGTCGTGACAATTCTACACCTCAAGATTTTTTGGGTCAACTTCCTGTTTGATGCTGACCACACCCCCCTTATATGATATTCCACTACACACTCAGAAAATGATTTCTTTCCTCATGTTCAGGTTAATTAATTAGAATAAGTTTACTTAATTCATTGTGTTAAAACTACATGTATTTTTGTTGGCATAGGTAACTGGGCAGTGGATCTGAAGTTCCCAGCATGCTTTGCAAGGGACTGCATTAGGAGAGTAAATTTAGGGATTAAGTGTTATTTTATGGGTTTTGCAGTAAAGGGAAAGACATGTTAGTGTTTAATGTTCAGTTATGTTGGACATTTGAAGGAGTTTCTGTAATGTTTTTGAATTTTGTGGTTACCATGGTGCTGAAGAGTGGTGCTTGTGTTTATTAGGCTGTGAGCAATCAGGGATCTATACTAACACCAGTATACTGATATCAGTCTTTCCTTTATTTTTTCATTATATACATTGTGGATAATGATGAATGAAACTGTGTTTAAACATAAGAAAATGAATGAAACTTCTGTAAATTAATTTGAAAAAAATCAAGTTGGACCAACATAAGAAGATTTAATTTGACAAATGTAATAAAGTTAATTAAACATACTAGAGTAAATGAATTTGACCTAAACCAACTAAATTGTGTTCACCCAACTAAACTGATTAATTTGGAATGAACTAAATTAAATTCTGTGTAAAAAACTTTCTTCAATTAAATTAACTAAGAGTAATGAATTCGTTTTTTGAGTGCAAGGACTTAGTCATACGAGCTTTGACTTTCACTCATCAGGTCAGAAATTAAATGCTGCTCTTTACCTGATGTCCTGATATATCTGAATTTACTAGCCACGTATGTCTCCTGAGAAAACACTATCACTAAAACAAAATGAATGTGAATGATTTAAGCGGCCGAGTTTCTCCAATCATTTCTGTCCATTCTCCTGAAGGCTGTCAAGATGAGTTACCATCAGAGCTCCCAGAAAATCAGTAGCAAGCTTTCTAAAGTGTATAATAAAAGCAGCAGGGCTCCAGGGTTCTCCTGCAGTTGGTCTGGCAGTGAGTTTGAAGTTCTCCCCAGAACTATTTGATATGAACTTGTTCTATAAATAACGCCGTTCTGACACGGAAAAGTCATCCAGATCATTTCAGATCTCACATCATCATCATCATCATCATCACAGCCGTGAGGAACATCAGAGCACACACTAGCTGTGTTTAATATGCGAATCCGGACACTTTATTTACGTTCTTGTCACTGAAAAAGTTTTAAAATAAAAAAACAGTCGTAAAAAAAAAAAAAAAAAAAAAAAAAAGTGGGGGGGGGGGACGCGCATGCGCGTTCGGCGCTCTGTTCAAAGTCTTTGCTGTAAGCTACATTCAGTTTATTATTATTATTGTTATTATTATTTTGTGGTTGCTGGAGTCACGCGGATGATTTATGGCTCGTGACGCCAGGGAGAATTACCTTAAGCTTACTTCACCTGACGTTTTCGTTTTTAACTCAGAAAGAGCTTTTCGTTTGGCTTGCTGTTTCTCTTCCGTCAGCGCGTGCACTTCGCCCCGTTTATCATCCGCCGAACAGAGCTGCGCCATTTACCTCCTGTACAACTTTTTGTCTTCTTTTTTTTTAAACTGAAACTTTAACCAAAAAAAAACAACAACAACAAATTAGAGGATTTCTAAGCGGTGTTTGATTAATTGAAAATGTAAATAAATCAAAACTGCATGACAGGCGTCATAGTTTTAGACTCCAGCTGTAGCCAGCTGCAGGGTTTTAGATATCGGAGTGTTTCTTTGTGGTGTACTGTGGAATTTTTGCGTCCAATCTGATATCCGATCCAGCAGAGAAAAAAAGATGACACGTCTGATCTGATGACATGGTGCTGAGTTTTGTGACCGCTTTGAACACTTTGACAGCCGGAGTGTTTGTGCAGGGTTTGGAGAGGCGTTCACTGCCAACACCACGGCTTTAGATGTGAGTCTGTCTGTCTCTCTGACTGTCTGTCTGTCTGTCTCTCTGACTGTCTGTCTCTCTGTCTCTCTGGTTTATATCATCTAATCTATCCAGTTGACAAGCCGGTTATGTAATGTTGGTCATTCCGCAGTTTTAACACCACACCTAGCAGCCCACAGAGCTGAGCACATTAACAGCCTGAGCAATTAACGGATTTTACTTAAATCCAGATTTCACCCCGGTTTAAAGGTTTTGATCGCAAAGCTCCAGTAGATATCCAGTGTGTGTGTGTGTGTGTGTGTGTGTGTGTGTGTGTGTGTGTGTGTGGACTCGACACTAACATGCGGGGGAAGTGAAGACGCAACTCGTCGTGACAGAATTAATGAAGAATCAGTCGAAATTTTTCAAATTTAATTATTATTATTTTGACTGAGGATAAACTGGAATGAACTGGGTCACTTGCTGAATATTTGCTGCAGGTAAGAACAAAACGCTTTTCTGTCTTTTTCTCTCTGATACTTGTGTTTCATTTCGCTGATAAAACAACTTCATGACATCCGTCAGAGTTGAGATGTAACCCAGAGGAACCCGACAGCTGTGTGATGTGATCAGTCTAAACTTTACACCCACACTGTGACCTGTGTGACCTGTGTGACCTGTGATCCACACAGCAGTGAGTTTAGTGAATTATAAGCTATATTTCAGATTTATTTGTCTGTACTCAGTCCCTCCTCGTTAAACTGGGTTTGGACTGCAGTAGCTCTGCACAGCCAGCAGGTTGCGCTAATTCTGTACGTTATTTAATCATCATTACAGATTTTTTTTATTTTACATTCTGCACTTTATAAAGTCTTCACTAACATTCACAGACGGTTTGTGTCCAGTTTACAGACATTCATAGATGTTAATGAGTTGTTATAAAGCATAAGCACAGGACACTTTTGATAAATGACAAGTGACAGACAGCTGAAACTAGTTTTACAAAGTCAACTTTTTACTTATTTATTTTTTTTTACACTTATCTCTCTCTCTCTCTATATATATATATTTTAAAATCTAGATTCCATGTGTAAACAGATTGATATGATATTAATATTAATATAAATATAATACTATTAACAATACATAATATGAAAGATATATTCATGCATTATATTAGTTATAAGAAATACCTAAAAAGACCCCACCCTCACTCTCACCGGAAGGATTTGGCTACTGATTTTTTATTATTATTTTTTGTTTAAATTTCATTTCTTAATCACATGTAGGTGTCTGAGATTATGAACAGCTAGTATCAGTGTTGTCACGGTTATTATTTAATTATCATGTTGTTTATCATGCTGAACGTCTGATTAACGTGAAGCAAAATGGCTTAATCTAAAGCAAACAAACCCTAAAAAACTTTTATTTTAAATTTTAAACAAACCAGGAAGTGGTGTTAATATGATACACAGTGTTTTAAATGTACATCCAGGTGAGCGGAATGTTCAGGAATGAAAAGCATGAATAAAATGATATGATAGTACATATTGTTTTTAAAGGGGGTCCTTTAAAATTTATTTTACCTTGTAAGGGGTCTCTGGCTGCAAAAAGTACCACAGGATGCTTTTTATATTACCGAATTAAGTGCGTTCTTATCTTTGAGAGACTATTTATAGTTTTACTGGACTAAAATTGATCAGAAAATTGTTTGTTTGTTTGTTTGTTTGTAGAGCTTATGAACAAAGCCAAATGCAAATGTTCCCTCACTTTTTTTTGTTAGATTTGTTTTGCTTTTACGGGTTGGAGAGTCGTATCACAGTATTACTATTGTTGACAAATAAATGTAAATGTGGTATCTGTAACATTAAACGTAAAATGTTCTTTAGTGACTAATGACCTTATCTTTCTGTCTCACAGCCTTTAGAGATGGATTGTTGGCTGAACCTCAGCAATAATCCAGCCAAGAATATATCTTTAGGGGATCGTCCCATGAGAGACCTGCTGCAAAGCACGGGGAGAACCATACCCACCAGCTCCTCTTCCAGTGACGTCTCGAATGGACTGAGCAGCGTTAACATTCACAGGGAGCTACCGATGGGACTTAACGCTCAAGAGCCAGACACTAAAGCCTTCAAGATGCAGCAACAGCTGAAGGAAGGCTTTAACCTCAAGGATAACCTAGCTCTTTTGGACGAGAGCATCGCCGATTTAAACCGCACCTCAAATTCAGAAAACTTGTGCTTTCGAACCCCTGATGCATTCACATTCAAAATGGAGGAGTTTTCCACTTTGGATAAACCTGACTATGACTTTGGCTCCTATGACCAGACGGAAAAAGACGAGTCTGGGAACGAGAGGCTGCTAGAAGAGAACACGCTGGATATCCTTCAGAGTCTGGAGCTACCTGGCTCTCTTTCAGACCTCAACGAGTTCTGTGTGACAAATGACGATGCGTTTTTCCCTTCCCTGGCAGTGGAGGACACACCGCTCGTTGATAGCAGCATGCTGAAGGATACCAAACCTGTTCTGCCTGGAAAATACATTAATGGAAATGATAAAGCACATCCCCAGCAGACTCTGAAACATAACCTCAATGTTCCTGTCATAAAGACGGAGAAAGACGCAGATTTTATTCAGTTGTGTACACCTGGTGTGATCAAGCATGAAAGTGAGAGGCGAGGCTACTGTCAGATGACAACAATGGCTGGGCATCCTGGAGCGTCCGTCAATCTGAGCATGGACAGCCAGTCATACCACTACGGTGTCGATACCTCTTTACCAGACCAGAAGCCTGTATTAGGCATGTATGGCCTTTTGCCACCTGGCAGTGATGGTTGGATTCAGGGAAATGGATTTGGGGATGCATCAGGGATGCAGAGAACCAACAAGCCTGTGTCTCAACCGTGTCCTTCTACCTACACATACAACAGGTAGGACTGTTGTATGACTTATAGGTTTACACTCTGTTAGTATTTATTACATGTTTGTGCATATGTGTGTGTGTGTGTGTGTGTGTGTGTGTGTGTGTGTGTGTGTGTGAAATCTTCATACGCAGCTTAATTACAAGTAGTACAAGTGGTAAACAGCCGTTTTATTAAATAAATTCAAGGATGATTTAATTAACAACACAGATGTAAGAAAATATGTTCTGTGTTTATCATTTCAGTAGATTAGAATATTTCAATATACTTCATTCATCCCATAAAACTAGCGTTAACATCACAAAGGAAAGCTGTCTGTGGCTCAGGTGGTAGAGCGGGTTGTCCTCTAATTGCAGGGTCGGTGGTCCGATACCTGGCCCCTTCACATGCTGAAGTGCTCTTGGGCAAGACACTGAACCCCAAGTTACTCCTGATGGAAGGCTAGTGCCTTGCATTGGAGTGTGTGTGTGTGTGTGTGTGTGTGTGTGTGTGTGTGTGTGTGTGTGTGTGTGTGTGTGTGTGTGAATGGGTGAATGAGAAACAGTGTAAAGTGCTTTGTAGAACTGTTAAGGTTAAAATGTGTTATATAAGTGCAGACCATTTACCATTTATTGACAAAGTATGTGAATTGATTTGTCATCAAATTTGTGCCTTTTAGCTGGATGTTGTTCTCATTTAAGCATTTTTCTATATCTACACATTTGCAGTGTGTAATTTTTGTTAGCTCCACCTCTCATATCCTTTACTTGATAATCTTGGCTTGACAGTCTGTTCTGCACGTTGCTCGGTTACCGTTTGAGCCCCAGAACCTCCTCCAATTTAAAAGTTAGAAGTGACAAAAGCAGGATGGAAGTAACAGAAATGACCCGCACTGAGCAACGAATGAGGCGGAAATAGCAGAAATAGCCACGCTGAACGATAAATGAAGTAGACAATGAGAAAATGACACAGAGGGAACAGAAACGACACAACGTGTGGATAGATGGCTATCATTACATTTCGAATGACAGCTGAGTTTTTAATTCGTGTGATTTTTCATCACATTTTCTTCGTACTTTTATTAAAGAATGTTTGTTATTTCAACTTGAGATGGCACGATGCCATTTTTTCTTTTCCGATACTGGAACTAAATCATCAGAGCACAGGGTCAGCCACTGGAGCAGAGAGGGTTAAGGGCCTTGTGAAAGGGCCAGCTAGGATGTCTGGTTTTCACCCAGGAGCCCCGGGTTCGACTCCTGGTATATAGCCAGCCCCTTCTGGGCAATGCTGGCTCAATGATTAAGACTCTAGTTACTGATCAGAAGGTCAGGAGTTCAAGCTGCCACCTTGAGCAATGTCCTTAACCCTATCTTCTCCAGGTACCAGGTTCATCTCTGAACCTTCCTTCCTGACAAGCTTGGATATGTGAAAAAAGAATTTGAATGTGCTGTAATGTATACGTGGCAAGTAAAGGCTTCTTCTTCTTCTAAATTAAAAATATAAATATATATCTGATCCACCATTTTTTTTTTTTTTTTTTGCTGGTATCAAGCAAAAAATGTTGTTGTTTTTTTTCTTTAATTAATGCTAATTTAAGTACATAGTGAAGACTCACACTTCTTCTGAAAACAACCAGTGACTCAGATATTCAGCCTGGAGGAGTTCATTCCACCACCTGGGTTTCCAGGATGGAGAAGAGCCTTGATGCACATGTCTTCCTTGTTTCTTGAGGGATGGTGGGTCAAGTCATGCTGTTCAAAGAATGTGGTTCAGAGCAGGATTTGCTAAGTGTCTGACCCCTGGGAGGGTCAGTTTTTGGCTTTGTAGGCAAGCATCAGGACAGCCGTGGATGGAATGCAGCAATGAGGTGGTGTAGGAGAACTCAGGGAGGTTGAAAACAAGCTGTGTTGCTGCATTCTGGATCAGTTTCAGGGGTCAGTTAGCACACAGGGCAGACCTGCCAGGAGTGAGGTAGAGTAATACAGTCTTGAGATGACAGTGGAATAATTAAGCACCTAAATGGCGTCTGTGGATAAAAATGGCCTCCTGATCCTCCTAATGTTTTAAAGGAGAAACCAGCATGATCGAGTCAGATTAACGATGTGAGGCGAGAAGGTTAGTTGGTTGTCCAGAACTACCCCAAGGCTCCATGCATTGTCTGTTGGTGCGATCCGAGAGTTCTGCATTGAGATCACAAGATCTTGACATATGGATGGATCTCGAGGGATGTACAGCAGCTCGGTCTTGCTGGGATCTAGTTGTGGTGATGAGCTGCCATCCGTGACGAGATGTTCACCAGACATGCTGAGATCCGAGCAGAAACATGAGTGTCTGAGGGAGGAAATGAAAGGAAGAGTTTAGTGTCATCAGCATAGCAGTGGTATGAAAACCCATGTGAGGAAATGACCTCAAGAGAGAGCGGTATAGAGGATATGACCTCACCAAGAGAGAAAAGAAGGGGGCGTGGCCAGGCATATGTAACGCATGACATGTACACGTTATCTCATTGCCTGTGATTTTCTACAACATGAGTTGTTATTCACCAGAACCACACATTTGTAGGTAGTAGTGAACAGCATATCAGTAGAAATGTGCAGAAAACTCATGCACTCACTTTAAATGAGACTTGTTAATAGAGACATTTCTTAATACGTTATATTTCTGTCATGTGGGCGTTTTTCGGGGTTGGCTAGAATCTTTGCCCGATGCCTCACCAGGAAATGTGAGATGTGGGAGTGACTTGAAACTATTAGTGCCATTAAATGCCTTAGTGTTGCCTAAATCTCTCCAAGTTACATAACTAGTTGATTCATACACACTTAAGACAAAAAAGAAAACAAAATTTGTCATTTGTGGAATTGGTTTGGTCTCAAAAAGCCCAAATTTCAGTTTAATTATGGTAAACATTGATCATTCTTACACTAAGCTTTGATTAGGGAATAGTCAGTTGATGTGCATTTTCATTTGATGTGCATCAGAGTCAGGTTTATATCAGTTATATTCTGATAAATAGTTAGATGAGGAGGTATAGCAGTCATTTCTAGGACAGAGATGTTTAGTAAACCGTCGATTTGCTTTCATTTTAATGTTAGCGTGATTGGAGAGTGTACAGAAGTGTGTATCGCGGTGCTGTGTGTGTGTGTGTGTGTGTGTGTGTGTGTGTGTGTGTGTGTGTGTGTGTGTGTGTGTGCGCTCAGTGAAACCAGAGGGGTTTAAATGAGTTAATATCATAAACACATTGACAGTCTGACAATAAACAACCATGTCTGTTTCACTTGTCAGGTATTACTTCATTACATGAGTCTGGGATCTCAGACAAAATAAATTTGTTTAGAGTCGGGGTTTAATGCAAACGACCGGATCACAAAGACTAATAACATGCTATAAAGTTTTATACTGTAATGTTCTAGTTTTAGATCAGTTTAATTAAGGTAGGAAAATTGTACCACATACAGCCCCCTCCACTAATATCGGCCCCCTTGGTACATATGAGCAAAGGAGGCTGTGAAAAATTGTCTTTATTGTTTAAACTTTTGATCTTTTGTTCAAAAAATTCACAAAAATACTCTGCTCTCATGGATATCAAATAATTACAAACACAACACAGGTTTATAAAAAAAAAAAAAACAACAGCAAAAATTTTTTTTTTAAAAACACCTTTGTTAAATATAGGTGTGCAACAATTATTGGCACCCTTTTAGTCAATACTTTGTGCTACCTCCCTTTGCCAAGATAACAGCTCTGAGTCTTCTCCTATAATGCCTGATGAGGTTGGAGAATACATGACATTGGATCTGAGACCATTCCTCCATACAGAATCTCTCCAGATCCTTCACATTTCCAGGTCCACGCTGGTGGACTCTCCTCTTCAGTTCACCCCACAGGTTTTCTATGGGTTTCAGGTCAGGGGACTGGGATGGCCCAGGGCAGGACCTTGATTTTGTGGTCAGTAAACCATTTTTGTGTTGATTTTGATGTATGTTTTGGATCATTGTCCTGCTGGAAGATCCGACCACGGCCCATTCGAAGCTTTCTGGCAGAGGCAGTCAGGTTTTCATTTAATATCTGTTGATATTTGATAGAGTCCATGATGCCATGTATCCTAACAAAATGTCCAGGTCCTCTGGCAGAAAAACAGCCCCAAAACATTAAAGAGCCACCACCATATTTAACCGTGGGCATGAGGTACTTTTCCATATGGCTACCTCTCTGTGTGCTCCAAAACCACCTCTGGTGTTTATTGCCAAAAAGCTCTATTTTGGTTTCATCTGACCATAGAACCCGACCCCATTTGAAGTTCCAGTAGTGTCTGGCAAACTGAAGATGCTTGAGTTTGTTTTTGGATGAGAGTAGAGGCTTTTTTCTTGAAACCCTTCCAAACAACTTGTGGTGATGTAGGTGACTTCAGATTGTAGTTTTGGAGACTTTCTGACCCCGAGACGCAACTAACTTCTGCAATTCTCCAGCTCTGATCCTTGGAGATTTTTTGGCCACTCGAACCGTCCTCTTCACAGTGAGTTGAGACGATATAGACACGCGTCCAATTCCAGGTCGATTCATAACATTTCCAGTTGACTGGAACTTCTTAATTATTGCCCTGATGGTGGAAATGGGCATTTTCAATGCTTGTGCTATTTTCTTATAGCCACTTCCCATTTTGTGAAGCTCAACAACCTTTTGCTGCACATCACAGCTATATTCCTTGGTCTTACCCATTGTTATGAATGACTAAGGGAATTTGGCCTGTGTGTTACCTCATATTTATACCCCTGTGAAACAGGAAGTCATGGTTGAACAATTTCCTATTCCTAGTCACCCAGGTGTACTAAAAAAATGTAAAATATCAATGGGAATATACTTCAGATATATTTTACTCATATCAATTCATAGGGGTGAAATAATTGTTGCACACCTATATTTAACAATTTTTTTTTTTTGATAAATCTGTGTTGTGTTTGCAGTTGTTTGATATCCATGAGAGCAGAATATTTTTGTGAATTTTTTTTGTTTTTACTCAAAAGATCAAAATGTTAAACAATAAGGACAATTTTTCACAGCCTTGTTTGCTCATATTTACCGAGGGGGCCGATATTAGTGGAGGACAGCGTGTATGAGAGCGCTGTATGATTCTGTAAATGTATAATAGATTATGCTTTTTGTCATAAAGATTTGTGTTTACTGTTATTATTTGTTGGACTGCAGAGCCGCTGTATTAAAAGGGCATGTTGGTGGGCAGTAAGAGCTCCTGAAAGGTTTCCTATACAAAAAAAAAAACCCTGATTCACTTTACATTCTGGCAGGAATGTGTGCAGAGGTATGTGGTTCAGTTAATATCTTTACTTAAATCAGCTTGGATTTCCCACAGAGCTGAAATGTGGATATTTGATGCCCAGAGAGTTGTCCTTGGAGATGCTGAGTTGAAAACGTTTATTGGAAAGCTAGTATTTTTAACGTAAGAAATAACACACAACAGACCGTGCAGTTATATGAAAATAATCCATGGTGCTGTGATACGGAACAGCGTGAAGCAGAATTACTGTTACCGATATGAAGTGGATTATTTTCGTGTAACACGTTATGATTTAATGACAGTGGAAATGTCTGAGAGACAGAGAGACAAGTTAGTTCCTATCACTTGCACAATTCGCAAGCGTTCTCTCACCAGCACACCCGAGACTCCTTCCGTAACTGTTAAATAGACATCTCCTAACAAAAAACTTCATCTTTTGTTAAACAACTTTTTTTTTGTTAAATCTATTTATTATTAGCCTTAGATTATGTGGAGCGTCTGCCGTACAGGTTCGTGAGTATGAGCTGTTACTGTAGAAACTATGACGTATTAGAACGAGCACATTAATATAAACCCGTCGATCATGTTACGGCTGAAACGACCGTCCGAGCCGTGCTGTTATACAGAACTAACGCACACCTTCTGACCAATCAGATTTGAGAATTCAGCAACACTGTGGTATAAATAAATTCATACATTATTTATGAACATGACTGATGAAAATGTAACAGATGAAAGTTAACAGATATCATTCACTTCCATACACGTGGACGTCAACAACCGCCTCTAGAACCTTTCCCAACTGTTTGCACAAATTAGATCTTGTGAATTTCCAAGTGTATCATAGAAAATCTGAATATGACGTTTATCACGGATAGATATGACGGAATAACGCTCTTACGTTTACGGTCATACACGGTGATTGTACAGTCAGCTCACTGGCAGTACTCTCAGCTCTTCATCCCTCATCCATCACACCAGCCTCCTCACTGACTGACTGGACTGACAATTTGTGACTGTGCGCAAAAGTGAGAAATTATTTTGGGATTCAGTGACTTCTGATACCTGATTAAAACTCATAAACTAGAATATGACTCTATCAAGATAATTAAAGGTGTGATCCTGTTTTGCCATGACGTTGGGAGATGACGAGTCTGAATGGCTTCAGTTTCATTTTTAATCCCGTCTGCTCACACAGATACTCAGACATCTTTATATTTTTAAATTTTTTTTTAAATGAACAAAAGAAACATACCTGTATATTACCTTCAAGGCATTGTGGGTAATTTAGGAAACCATAAACCAAAGTGAAAATAGACCAACATGTCGAAGAAAGAGTTAACTTCATTAGAAAATAAATCTTAGACACCATTGAAAAACATATTTTAATGATAAATTAAATATGAATGAGATTAAGATGCGAGTCATTCTGGGTGGATTTTTCCCCACGGATTTGCATATTTTATATTTGTTTTCTCAATGTTGACTTATTTATGTTGTTATCACAAGATAATGTTGGTTTCAACAGATAACAGCGTATTTACTTTGACATTTTGTGAAATCAAAATAGTGGGAGTTTTTTTTTTTTAGATAAAGATGAGGCAGTCTTAGCAGAATATTTCATAAGTATTGCGTAATAAAAGGATATCTCTAACTCTAAACCTAAGTGATATCATCGGCGTAGGAGTGGAGGGGTGCAAGACAAATTTCGATTATGATGTGTCTAAGCCATAAGTACCTACAGAATAGTTGGTGAGGGATGTTGCTTTGCTCCTTCAGTTTATCATTCCCATATAAATCTATAATAGAAGTTATTCCCAATTTTCCCAACTTTTTGTTTTGAGCTTTTGTTTTCCCCCCATACCCATTGCAAGTGAGATGCACACTCAGGAAGTGATTAATGAGCTAAATGACAGTCAGATTCCCCCTTGAGCTACAGGTTTATATAGTTTTAAGATGTTTAGCATTCCAAAAAAATGTTACACAACCTGTCAAACATTTTATAGGAATTTTGACTGGGAGAGCCTGGAGCACATAGTGTAATTTGGGACACTCTATTTTAAGGGCATTAGCCAAACATGCTGAGGTGCAATCAGGGAGGGGTTCAGTTTTTACCGTAGCAAGACCAGAGAGGCTAGGAGGAATGTTAATAGTGTGATTGTAAAATCACAAAGAAAGACATTTTAAGGCACTGGTCTGTAAACAGAATGTGCTTCTTATTTGGATCCGTTGATTGAGAATCCTGAGAATTTGGAAAACTGATGGATGTTAAATGACAACAGAAGAGATCTGCTGTGCTGAGAAACAAAAACCAACGTATCATCTAAATACAGCACTATTTTGTGGAGGGAGTTATCTGTTTTGACCTCTTGAAAAGCTGGATTGTTCCTAATGGACACAGCTAATGGCTCAAACGCTGCTGTAAAAGCAGAGGCTCGTACGGTACCATTTGTAACATCTGAGGCTTTCGGATGAGTAAAATACTACGAGTAATAAGTGTTCATTCATGCAATTATCCAATCAGCCAATCATGTGGCAGCAGCACAATGCATAAAATGAGAGCTCCGGTTAATGTTCACAACGAACATCAGAATGGTGTGAAATACAAAAACACATCCAGTGAGCCTCAGCTCTGCGGGCGGAAACGCAGTGTTGGTGAGAGAGGTCAGAGGAGAACGTCCAGGAAGGCTATGCTAACTCGTGTCAAACGAGTAACACGCTAAGCGTGTCAAAGCTACAACAGCTGGAAGACCACTTTGGGTTCCACTCCTGTCAGCCAAGAACAGGATTCTGAGGCTACACGCCCTCTTCCAATCCAGCCATGCCGGTCTCGTTAGTGGGCGTGTCCTCACGGCTCGGCTCTTCAGCTTCATTTGAGCTAGCTGTGCAAGTCGATGTTTTATTTTTTATTTATTTATTTATTTTTTACTGTAATAGTCCCCTGTTTAGTTGGCATCTGAAGCTCTCTCTTGATATACTTGTATACTGTGAAGTAAATGGTTTCGTCTGTCCGCATCAGTCCAGAAATGAAATTAGGTTATGTTCACTACCACCTGAGCTCTCGAGTTGTGCTGCCATTTCCTCTGCTGTGTCACCACTTGCATGAGCAGATTTTATCAAAATCTGTTGAAAGCGAATTTCATTGGTTTATAATCGAATCACAGAGGCAGCATCGACTATTTTCCTTTGCTGTAGGTTTTGTACCAAAAAAATAACTGCTAGGTTCTGTTCTCTCTCTCTCTCTCTCTCTCTCTCTCTCTCTCTCTCCCCCCCGACTCTGTGTGTGTTTTGTGTCACAGCCAAATTAGAAACAAGGCACTATTTTTCTGTTTGGGAAACAGTGGCCTTGCCTCTGGATGAAGCCAGCTGACTACACACACACCTCTTACAAAAAAATCTCATTTTTCAATATTTTACTTCATCTGTTTTTATTCGGTGGAGTCAAAGCTTTGTGGACCACTTCTGATTTCTGACTTTGGATGAAGAAAAAGTTCTCTGAATGAATAAATACTGTGTGTGTGTGTGTGTGTGTGTGTGTGTGTGTGTGTGTGTGTGTGTGTGTGTTTGTGTGTAAAGGAAATTCCTCACAAGTTTCATGCGTAAGGACCGAACTATGTAGTGCAGAGCAGATGTTTATTTTTAGTTAGGTTTAGTTTTCTTTTATTTTGTTTGACTCTGTGTGAAAAAAGGCTGAAGACTCTTTCTAGTGCACTAACACGTGTTGTCCCCTCTATAAACATTGGGACTCAGTATAAACTGAGCAAAAATGAATATATAAACAGAGTAACGCAACAAGTCAAACATACAGTGTTTGTTGGAGATCTTTTCTGATGAGGTTGGAGACGCCTGTAGAGGAATCTTTATATCCACAGGTTTCAGTTTGGAGACTGAGATGATCATTACAAAATATTAACTTGGTGTTTCTTTAAGCATTTCTGTTTTGAAAGCCATGTCTGAACCTCCTGGCAGAGGCAAGCAGGTTTCGAGATTAAATGTGGCAGTACTTAGGGCGTGTCTCGATCAGCTCCTTGGGTTGTGAATCCATATATCCTGTACATGAGTTGGGGCAGTGGTAAGGACCCTGGCTCACTACACATTGGGACACTGATACCTCAATTAAAGGCGGCGCGACTACGTACTCGCGTTGTAAAACGTCATCAAAAATTAAACACTTTTTAAAAATATTTACGTTTTATATGTCATATAAATTTGTTAGCTTAATCACACTCATTTCTTTCATGGTACTTCATGCAGGGTTGTAGGCAAGCACGTACTACAAGAACGATAACAAGCTGCTTACATTTGTAGCCGGAAGTTGGCGCTTTTTTTTTCGAGCTAAGAGGTTTGAGAAAACATGATGCTATTTCCAGTAAGGAAACATCCCTGGTTTTTGCAGTGCATTGTGGGATTTTTTTAGGGAGCGAACGTTCCAGTGCACTGGAAGGATTTTGCGACTGAGACAGAACTTAAAATGGCCGCCTCCCTGATCAGCGCCCTGACTACTGAACTAGGGAGCTGATTGAGACGCACCCATAGTCTTCACAATTAGTTCTAATTAGAGTGATTATTTCTTAGCACAAGCATAAATAGTTTATATATTTGTTTGAGTGGAATATTTGAATTATGAGGTGTAATGTTTAATACGGTTATGTTTCCACACTCCTATGACCGGTGATAATAATTCTGGACGACATTACTGTATATCTTGGTGATTTGGCAATGATTTGCTCCTATTATGTTGTACCAGTGTAATAATGTTAAAGCTACACCATTCTAGGTGTTTTCTTTTCCCTCCCCATGAACAGAGATCTTCAGAAAACTCATAATCTAGGTGTATTGTGTCTAGATTTGATCAGTGTTTAAACAGGTTGACTGTTTACTGGTAAAAACCAAGAGGGAAAGTAGGAAGTCATAGACCATGCATCAGTTCCATGCTCAGTTTTATTAAATTAAACCTAAATTAAACCCAGGTATTCTCAGAATGCAGTAATGCATTTCACAGTAACACCAAGACGTCCCAGATAGACTGGTGCAACTTGTTTGTGCTTGTGCACCAGTCTATCTTCAAACAGCCTTATCCTGATGACCTTCTGTCACAGTAATATTAAGCACATCATTAACTTATATTAAACATTTAATAGCAGTATACAGTGTACCACTTGAGTGTCTAATAGTGTGAAGTGTTTAACCTTTCTCTCTTTTTTTAATCATTTAATGTTTTATAAAATTTGATGTTATTTAATAGGATTACCGTAATGTGATAGTCAACCTGTAAGGAGCAATAATGGTGTTTGTAATTGTTCAAACCTGAAGTGATGCAGTGCTTCGGAGTGAGTGAGGTCTCTGATCTGTTCATATCCTGAAACTAGGAGATGTTTTTGTTATTTATGGCTTTAAAAGAATATCGCCTGCACATATGTATAAGGTAAGATTTTAGCGATCTTTGTTTTACGCTTGTAATAAATGATTTAATATGAATTACATAGATTTATTTAAACGTTTACTTTTAATTCAGATGCTTTGATTGTAATCGTGGGACGAGGATTTCATACTGAAATTGCGCACATGGGTATTCAGATCATCGTGTGGGATACATTGGGGAAAACAGAGGAGCGTGTCTCACACGATTCAGCCTTAAGCACATTGTTCTTGCACGATATCAGCTTTGACTGCCAGCTGTTTGCCACAAAACATCATTTCCTCCAAGTTATATTTATATTATATAGTGGGACTGAAATTCTGAATGAAGTCTTTATCAAAGGAAGGTCAGTTACAATCGTGATCTTTTATCTGATGATTAATTGCCATATAAATAATAGTGAGTAACGATTTGATTGCTTGTTCTTTAGATATAAATAGGTGGAGTGGGAATCTTGGAGTGGGGCCTCACCATTCGTATTGATTAGATTGATCTGAAAAGATTTTCGAGGCATCTCTTTCCTACACATGGATTGTTTTCAATCTGAATCGCAGGTTGCTGCCACTTGACATGAGTTTCTCGCCAACTCCATTACTGGAGCTTTTGTGCGCCGTACGGTCGTGTCTGTGAAGGAATGCCAGGATGGGTTATTTTACTCGGTTCTGAGGCGTACAGGAGAAAACAAAAGCCTTGTTTTTCTACCACTGAGTAAGAGCGCAGATCCCTAGTGATAAATATCGTGATAGATCTTTTGTAGACACTCATCATTATGATGGAAAGTTCTCTGGTTAGCCACAACAGTTTTTTCCACCAACGCTAGCTCCAGGTGGAAATGTCTGATTACGATATTGGTCACGTTGCCAGAGCAACAGGTCTTATGGCTCCTTTTTTTTTTTTTATTGTCGGCCTCGTAAAACCCAAAGTGTTCCCAAATGTCAGCTTTTTAAAAATGCGCCTTCTTTGATGACATCTCTGCCTCTCTCCCATTTGGAATGTAAATACGACTTTGGCCGATTTAAAAAGGAAAAGGAAGGAAAGTTCGGAAATCTGTTGCTTGTGTTTTTAATAACTAGGGTTAGGGTTAGTTTCTTGTATCGATGTGGAGTTTTTCGATCTGTAGATGGCCTGTTAGGTTTGCGGTATTAGTATAATACAAATACAATAAATTGCCTTCTATTAGTTTATGGACTTCTTTGTCATTTGGTTTGAAAACAAAATGTAACCACAGCAGTGTTTCAAAACACGTTCATTTCAACATCTTTCCAACCCAATGATGGGTGTCTGAGTGTTTTAGCTCTGCTGAACAAACATCTATTATGAATATCATAGGGTTAGGAGAAACCAAAATAACATATCATGATATTTCAAGGCATTTCTACGATACCATATGAATCATGAGATATAGATTTCCTAACAAACTACCATCAAAACAGTAATGTTGCATTTAAAAATAAACCTTTAAAAATTTCATTTGACCCACGGTACCTTGTGTATCGTGACATAATTTATCACACAGTATCAATATCATAACATCATATCGCCCTGCCTGCTTACCTCTGTGGAAAATTATTGTTCAGGTCATTTCTTACAAGAACACAGCTGTCTTCTTAACCATAATAAGAACTCATAGTGACTCCATGAACCAACACAACACTAGATTCATGTACTGTTGAATTTGGGTTTTTTTTGCTGTGACTTTTAACTTCTAATTTTATCTATCTTTACGATAAGACTTATGTCTAGGCTATAAACTCTCTGAACATTTGAAATCGAGGAGCAGTACACTTTATGTAGAGAGGATCGGTCACAGCAGAAGCTAAATCACGACCATGAGCGTGTGTATGTGGTGTGAGTGTGTCTAGTTTAGTGCCTTACCCATAAAATAATCATTTAGGATGTACTTTAACCATCTGACCACATCAGACTGAACTGTACACGAGTTTTGTTTGAACATGGCTTAATTTCAGCTTTGAGAAAAACCCAGAATAAACAGAGAACAAGGTTTCGTAACCTCTATTTTAAGCTTGGCTTCATCATGTTTTATTTACTCTGACCTGCTGTCTTATTTCACCTTTGTTTGCCCAGATCTGCTCATGCATAATATATCATGGATTGTGGTTCTGATTGTGGTGCTGTGTGTGTTTGTGTGTGTGTGTGTGTGTGTGTGTGTGTGTGAGAGAGAGAGAGAGAGTCCAGCAGAGTTTCTCATTGGATGAACGGGCTTTTAGACTGGCTTATTAGAAAAATAGCACAATAACCAAACCTGATCCTAAACTATTGCACTGTTTGTTAATAAATCAGATCAAAATTAGAGTTTGTTGAGATGCTTGTCATTGAAAATGCTAGAATGTTTTTTAAATTATGTTTTTAAGGTTTGGAATGTGCTTAATTTCCAATACAGTGAATGCAGAATGCTTGATTTTTGCATCATAATGCTGTTAGTCTTGTTTGGGAGTGAATATAAGGAGTGTTAAGATGGATTGAATGAGACACGTCAACAATAAAAGAGTATTTTATGTTTGTCTATGTAAATGATTCATATATTACAGGTATTTATTACACATGTGGATACACACACACACACACACACACACACACACACACAGAAGGTACACAACCTCACACAGCAGCATAGACGCACATCCAATCCTGAGTACTTTTTCATCAAGCCTCTCAGAATTACTCACAGGAATCGCACTAATAAGTTTGGAGTAGGACCTGAGACTTCCGTTATCAAAACACTTAGAGTTATTTTTAGTGATGTGACATTTGTGATTGAAATCGAAAAAGCAGCTGTGCCGTTGTTGTCCGCTTAGCTCCGCCCACTCAGGGTGTCGGCATACGCTTGTGCTGTATTTTATTAATGTTCACTTTATTATCAATGTATAAAAGTGTCATCCTTCTGTTGTTTCATGAAACTGTGTGAAAGTGCAAGCTGACATTCAGAATAACGTTGAGTGGTGTTGAGTATAATCATTATTTGTAAGAAAAAAAAAATATATCTTCAGATTTTCTTGTGGCTTAATCATTTCCATCAGTTACTCTGATGAGCTCTGACAAGCAGACGTGCCGTATATTGGGAAATAAATGAAGTCTGAATGATGTGACGTGTTTCATCTTCCCTGTTCCTAAGAAACGCTGGAGAACACGAGGTAATTTCTGTCTAAATGGTCAATAAACCCGATCATAATCATCTAGAAGTCTGGATTGCAAATGGCAGTAATTATTTTGTCAACTCGCAGCTCACTAGGACTTTTGTGTAAGAGAAGGAATACAGGCCCTGATCCGTGTTTAACATATTTTATGATAATTTTACAAAAAAAAAAACCTACTGTATATAGAGTTTAAATGTCGGGATTTCGGCGTGTGCAATGCGAGGTGATCATATCGTGCTAGCGTTTACCTAGTTGTGGAGTACGGTGACGTTTTTAGATTTATTTCTCGAAGGTGACAATTTCGTTGAATGTCAGAGCAGTCCAGTGCACACAGATGTGGTAAATATGAAGAAGCAAACGCGAAAGGAGATGTTTTTCCCTGAAAAAGAAAAAGATTAGTGACTGTAGGAAATGATGCTTAAAACAAAAGACTATGAAGAAAACTCTGATTTCATTTATACTCCACACAAACTGACACCGGAACACCTTCTCTGATCTCAGAACACCTTCTCTGATCTCAGAACACCTTCTCTGATCTCAGAACACCTTCTCTGATCTCAGAACACCTTCTCTGATCTCTGAACACCTTCTCTGATCTCAGAACACCTTGTCTGATCTCAGAACACCTTCTCTGATCTCTGAACACCTTCTCTGATCTCAGAACACCTTCTCTGATCTCAGAACACCTACACCGTCTCCAGTGGCCTTATCCATCAGACTCGGTCAGTACCATGAAATATTCTGGCTCTCTGTTTGACTCACGGCCATCATTGACACCGAGCTGAGACGTGTTTGGCGTATTCTGCTTCATAGCTCATTTTTCAATCCTGGGCAAGTGGGAAATGGCCATTATTTTTCTGTTTCTTTCTGGCAGAGTTAAAAAAAATCTGAAGTGAGAAGTAAACATTGGGGAACACTGACTGTAAGACTAGTGCCAGCATTGTTTGGAGCTTCTTAATGAATCACTTGAAATGGATGAGCCAGGCTCAGACTGAAGTCCAGTAATGGAGAGAACGTTTGATTTTTTTGGAAGCTCTACGAGTCCTGGCAAGAGCATGTAAGATGGAGGGAAGGGGGCGGGGCTTCCAGAGGGCGTTAGTTAATTTCAGAGAGTTCAAAACACCTGATAATAAATAATTCTAGAGTCATATGCCGAATGGATCATCTCCCGTTTTATTGGCGTATTTTTGAGTGATAATTCTTACTAGTGTACCCTGAAGTTAAATTGCGGAGCTAAGCATCTGGTTTTATGAATATTGTTGCAGTGTAACATCGTGTAGAGAAGATTAAATTGTTGTCTTGCACAAGTGTGCAGTACAAGCGTTGTATTGCACCACATCCTCATCTGTAAGGCATGTAAAACTGTGTAGGAAACACTGGGAGATAATAATGGCATCTGCTATTTCAAAGCTGTTGAAATGATTTTAAAACCAGGCCGGTGTTAATTCTACCGTTATTGAGTTGATGCCAAGCTAAAGAGTTAGCAAAATCGATTAGCTAGCAAGCTAGCCATCCAGGTCGTGTTAGCCCATTGAGAACGGTGCATACTTTGTTAGGTAATGTAGTGAATAGTCATGAATAAAAGCATAAAATGAAGCAGAATGAAGTAATACTAGTGGGAGGTTGCGTTCGAGGTCGTGTCGCGTCTGATGTCGGAACTGGAACTGGTTACATTTTAAAACTAATAAATCATAAACAATAATATTTTATTTCAGAAAAGTTTCCATTATAGGGTCCGTTTAACTTATGTGTTAACAGAGATGGCATGAGGATACACTTCTTTAAAAAATGCAAACAATGCAAAATTTGTATTTGTCAGAATTATTCACTGAAGGGAATTATTCCTAGGATTCAATGATTAAGATGTAAGTTGTTGAGAATAAAGAGAGAAGGGAAAGTATATTAAAGGCAACGAAAAATAAGAAAATAAAGATAATGCAGTAAAAAAGATAACTGATCTGTCCTTTTTGCGATCCTTACTGCAGATTTTACTCTTCTTGAATTCCTGTCTTCCCCGTTTGAGCTGTCAGTCGTGTGAACTCGCGTTGACGTCTCTCCTTCCCCACATGACTTTCCAAAGAAACATTTTTATACCTACTCCTGGCTCATGGTCCTCATGGTCCTACATTAATCTATCTGCAGATGTCATCCGTGGCTCCTACCATGTGATGACTGTTTTGGCCTCTGGTCAGCATGCTCCTGTAAAACTGTCATATCCTAGACTCTCAGGAACCCATGGTAGATTCATAGGAAGCAGTTGGGGTTTTTTTTGTTTGTTTGTTTTTGCTGCATGACGTCTTGGGTGTTGGTTTGGCCTCCTGTTTAATTCTCAGTCTCTCCTCATAAGTAAGAGCATTGGAAGATTTTTCCAAAATCAAACGGTTGACAGCATTATTAGTGTCTGCCATGTCATGCCAAAAAGCTACTAGCTAAGCTAGCTCAATTTCACCGTGACAACAAGCTAGTTAGACCTATAAATAAACAACACATTTCCAAAACATAACATGATTAAATTATTATTTATTTACAATATATACCAAGTACAAAGTTAAATAACAAGCTATGGAAGTTATAAAACTGTTCTGGATTCGACCGCTGGAGCTCAGAGCGCTCCGTACATTTCACACAGAAACTTTCCACACAATGCAAGATTCGCCCGAGCGCCTCACGTTCCCTCGTTCACACTCGCATGTGTAATGCACTACAGTTCTGTCTTATCATTTTGTGGTTTGCGTGAAAGTTGTTTAACTTCATATTGCCTTTTTCTACACACAGTATTAAGAGAAAATCTCCTGCAGTGTTGCTCTCTTAAAGCTTTTCCACTAATGTATTTGTATTTGCAACCTTTTCCCTCTGCCTGATAGAAGAGCTTTTCATCCTAGTAATTACATTCCTCGCTGCCCCCCCTCCCCGCCCCCACAGTGAAATGGTTTTCTCCCCAGACTAAATTAGTTCTGTTTGCAGCAGAATTATGAACTGAGTTGCTTATGCGATGGAAAAGTACTCGTTAAATAAGGAAGAGGGAAACTGTGAAAATGGTTTATAGTAGATGCTTTTAAGAGGAAAGCTTGCTTAAAAGTGAAGAGATGTGTTGTGATGTGATTGTGATTGTTAAAATTGTTATTATTGCCAAAAGATAAGCATAAATAATTATATATATATATATATATATATATATATATATATATATATATAATGTGTGTGTAATGATGTCATAAATTTGATCTAATTAGCCGTGTGTGTGTGTGAAAATGTCAAATCGTGGTTTGGACAGAAGAAATGCAGCACTTTACAATAGAACGAATTATTGATTTTTAATGGCCGTCTCCATGGCGCTGGTTGCTATGGAGATCCTCTCGGCGCTGTGCGAGAGCACTTTGTGTTTACCTGTGATGACTTCACTCTCAAAAAGCTCTGATTTCATGAAATACATCATAGCATGATGTATAGCCTTCGTCTACACGACACTCTGGGTGACGTTATATTACATCCAGGATGTGTTCTCAGTGTGAACTGTTAAACATTAACCGTGTGTGTGTGTGTGTGTGTGTGTGTGTGTGTGTGTGTGTGTGTGTGATGAATCATTCCAGTTGCATGTAAGACTGTGAACTTCTGTTCACAGGCTACTCAGGTCATTTTGCACATCTCTTTTTGTTGACAAACACTCACCGGGTGTAACCGTGCCGGACGCAGTGTTGTTGTCGGTTGTCGGCGTGTCGTCATGTTGATTGCGTTCCATTCAGTCTGCCACTCATTAACACGTCACTTCAGGTCACTCGGTTGTACATGCGAACAGTAAACACCATGTTCACAAATGTGAAGTTAGCTCCGTCTTCCCCGTTTCACCGAATCGTGTTCTGATGTTTAGTTACAGCTGACGTGTTGGTTACTGACACTCCAATACCTTCGTATGGCTTTGACACAGCTCACAGATTTTGTTAAAGCTTTAAATTGACTGTTAGTGTGATTAAAACAACTTTTTTGTGTAAGGTTATACTGTATAAACCACATCATTCTTATATAAGTGTCGTTTTATGGCTTTAATTTTACTCTCAGGCGTTCAGTAAACACAGTATTTTGATCAGAGTTCCTTCCACTGTCAGATATTTTTTATGTGAATCATGCAAATCCTTTTTTCTGTTATGTTGTAAACATCTTTTTTTTTTTTTTCTTCTCCAGCTTCCCCTGTAAAGCAACCTTGAGTTTTGCACGTTTCCTACATTTTGTCACTTGATGTGGAAATGACTGCATGGTATTTATTACACATTTTGTAAAGTAAAGATAAAACCAGAACCAGAGTTTATATCTGGTTAGGACACGTGTCTAATTTATTTCCAACGTTCATTTTCAGAGACTGTGACATTTTTTTGAACTGTAATAATTTCATTATTTTGAGGCGTCTTTGCTCTGCAGCATTTCTTTGCATGTGACTTTTGCACAATACTGCGTGTATATATATATATATATACACACACACACACACACACACACACAGTACTGTGCAAAAGAAATGCTGTAGAGCAAAGATGCCTTCAAAATAATGAAATTAAATGTTTCTACATTAAATAAATACAGTAAAGAGCAGTAAACAGTAGTAAATGAAACAAAGTCAATATTTGCTGTGACAAAAAAAAAAAAAACAGTAGTCTCCGGTACAATGTGTGCAGTTTTATAAGGAAATGAGCTGGTAAGTTTTATTGAGCATCTTGCAGAACCAGACACAGTTCTTCTGGACACTTTGACTTTCGCACTCGCTTCTTATTTTCACAGTGAAACCCAGCAGCCTTCATTGTGTTTACTGTCTGAAAAGTGTCTCTTATGTAATACGCTGCTTTCTTTAATGACATACAAACATTTTTCTGTAACATTTCATTTTGTGCCGGAAAACTAAAGTTTGGGAATCTAAAATGTTTTTTGTACCGACTTTATAATGTAGACGTCATCAAATAAAAAAATCTATAACAATGTGTGTACTAAAAAACTTAGGGTGCCTAAAACTTTTGCACAGTACTGTATATTTATATATTTAAATATTTCAATGCACTCCAATGCAAAATCATTTATGTAATTCCAATTCAGCTGCAATTTGCAAAAGAATTTGACAGGCATTTTTTTGTTTATTTTTCATCTGAGATATTTTATACTACTGATGATTTTTTCCGTGTATAAATCGGCTGGTTTGTACCTTTTTGGTATTATAATTCCTGATAAATCTAAATAAATCTAATCTATATTAGTTGTATTGAAATCCTGAGCACGGAGAGACTGAAAAACGAACGTGTGAACAGCAAAAGTTAGCCAGCAAGCAGGATTTCTGAAGGAAAAAAAGGAAAAAAGGGTAAATTTGTGCAAGAAGAGCATCATTTTAAAAATGTTTTCCGCATGAGCAGGGTGAAATTATATGGCAGATGTACAAAAAATACCGTGTCCTCCTCACTGATTAAATGAGTGAACTTTTGACAGTAAAATGACATAGCATTTAAACTAGGTCACACAGTTTATCTGTTCAGCGATGCTTTATTAAACGGGTCCACATGTGGTACCGCTGTGGACAGATGGAGCTGGAGCGTGACTTTCTTCACTGCTATATTTAGCTACGGCAAATATTGAAAAATGTGAAAATCGCATCTTTTACCGCTCAGGCGTGCAGTGTCGCCGTGAAGTCTGTCATACCTCTGGCCTTCTAAAAATACACAATTGTGTATTTGTGTTTAATTTGTGTGAATAAAATGAATATGAATATATTTCCATACCAGTGGACACAGAAACCGGACAACACAGAAGGAAGAAGAGTTCGATATTGTCCTAAGCTAATTTATTCTTTTGCCACAGACAGTGTGTCTTCATCAGCTTTTCTCCAGCTGTAATGTGTTAAATGAAGGGTAATCGCATAAAAGAACGAGGAAAATGGCATAATGTTCACTGGTCCCCGTGTCATTTATCCATTTTAGCACTGAGAACATGTCAGGTTCTAATTGAATTGGGTTCTCTCAGAAATCTTTTATTGCTGCCCCGTAGCAGTGTGAAGGAAAACATTTTCTCTTGGTCTAGTTCCTCTGCGTCAGCGAGCTCGGCACTCGACTGCGATCATGTTCAGCTTTTCACTCTTCTCCTGTTTGTCTTTATGTAAATATTCAGTGTTCATAATAATAATTACTGAAGTGGATTATTTGTGTATAACCACATGGGCGGGAGTGTTTTATTCCTCGTATACCACAGCATTATGCCAGCAATTAAAGCGTTCGATTCAACAATTCACCGCTTGCAAATATTTAGATTCTGTAACATTCGATTCTTTCGATCCTGCATTTAAATATTCTAACACCGATCTCACGTGTTCTGCCTACGAGCAAATCAAATGACACGTTTTACATTCAAATTCATGGCATTTATCAGATGCTTGAGCAGTCGAGGGTTAAGAGCCATGCTCGAGAGCCCAGCAGTGGTAGCTTGGCAATGCTGGGATTTGAACTCATGACCTTTTGATCAGCAGTCCACCCACGTTTTAATTTGACACGTGCATCAAGTGCATGGATAAAGAAAAGTTTCATGACCTCAGCTTTTGGAGAAGAGAGCTCAAAGAGTGAGATTGGCATCCTCGGTGAGATGATGGGTAAAAAGGTCATGAAAAAATGCTTTTGTGGTTAATTAACTAATTCTAAGAAAATAAAACCTCTCCACTCTAAAACAGTCAAGCAACCTGGGAAGAAATCTGGCTGACAAACAGCACGACTCGAAATGATGTAAACGCAGAGTCCTAGACAATATCTGCATTGCTCTAAAGAAGAAAAAAAAGCATATTGTGATATAATATCACTTTGCACTTTGTATCGTTACTGAACGTAACATACTGCATATTTTGTACATCCATTTTTGAACATATATTTCATATTTCTTATCTTATTTCTTATTGTTTGTTATTATTTCTTATTTAATTTTTTTTTTTAATTTGGTATATAATGCACAGTCTAAAGAGGAGTAGGCCAGGTTTACATTTCACTGCAAGTTATATACTGTATAACTGTGTATGCGACAAATAAAAAAATCTTAAATATTGAATATATATCCGTGTCAGTGTCAGTATCGTTGTATCAGCTGTAACCCAACCTGCCAGAAACACTAAGACAACAGTTAGAGAAGTTAAAACTAATGGACTCTTTATATTGCATTCATGTCATGACAGAATAATGGTATTTATGAGATTCCACTCGGAGGTGTTCACCTCCTCAGACGTGGCAATTAGTTGTTTCTATGGAAACGTACTCAACGCCTTAGTGTCTTTAAGATAGAAAGGGAACTTATACTATTTATTTATCATGTAGTCAAGACTAGAAGATGACAGAGATGTTTAATGGACACGTTCGGAGCTCAATCCCGATGTTACACTCCTGATTACTGTAACTGTACAAGCCACTGCTACGCTTTCAGTCGAGTTTGTTTACACGATTTCACACATGGACAAGCTTAAGATTTCAGAAAATTCCCAGCTGCTAAGACAAAGATGTGTACACTTTTTAAAAAAATTTTATTCTTTTTTTAATTCTGACATGCTGCGAAGTCATTATTACCGATTACGAGTACATTCAGTGTTTTGTTGGCAGTATTAGTAAGATTACTGATCACTCTTTATTGGTTAAAGAGACTGAACACCAGCACGGCTCTTAGCGGAGGTGGAAGTGGTGGAGGAAGTAGGTTTTCAGTTCTAATGTTTTAATGTTAAACCCCTGGAGGTTCCCAACCTCTTGGATCATATGCATCAAAATAACTTCCTCGTTTCATTCACAAGTGCGTTCACTACTACTCAACGAATTCACAGCAGACCCGTTGCGTACCAATTTGCCTGTATTTCCTTACTGTCTGCCTCGCTGATTTTCTCACAGTTGACATCACGGCAGCATCGACTCCTGAATGTAGTCTGTACAACCCATGATATATATTTCACATAAAATCTAATCAGTTTTTAACTGCATACAGTTAAATAGTTCCTGTTAGTTCTTCTTTTATAGAAACATCCTGATCTAGGTTCAGAGCCGGAGATAGACCGCTTTAGTGTTTCTAAACAAAAAGAGATGCGCACAAACAACCTGAATTTTATTTAGTAGTCGGATTGACATTAATGTCTGGACATATACACATCTCATAGAAACTCAGTGTTTATACTTGAGAGAAATTGAAGGCATACGTGTCTAAGTCTCTTAATGCTTACAACTGTTGTTTGTGAGCACATTCAGGAGGATTTATGATTATATCACTGTAAAATAAATAAATAAATAAATAAAACGTGTCAATAATACTCAAATTCTCAGTAAGAATGCGAACTAGATATCTAGATTTTAAAGCTAGTTTCTCGATATACAGTACTGTGCAAAAGTTTTAGGCACCCTATTTATTTAGTACAGAGTTTAGAACGTTGTTATAGATTTTTATTTTATTTTATGACGTCTACATGATCGAGTCGGTACAAAAAAACATTTTAGATTCCCAAACATTAGTTTTCTGGCACAAAATGAAATGTTACAGAAAAACGTTTGTACGTCATTAAAGAAAGCAGTATATTACGTAAGAGACGCTTTTCAGACAGTAAACACAATGAAGGCTGCTGGGTTTCACTGCAGAAATAAGAAGCGAGTGCGAAAGTCAAAGTGTCCAGAAGAACTGTGTCTGGTTCTGCAAGATGCTCAATAAAACTTACCAGCTCATTTCCTTATAAAACTGCACACATTGTACCGGAGACTACTGTTTTTATTTAAATTTTTTTGTCACACCAAATATTGACTTTGTTTCATTTACTACTGTTACTGCTCTTTACGGTATTTATTTATTTTTTTAAATGTAGAAACATTTAATTTTATTATTTTGAAGGCATCTCTGCTCTACAGCATTTCTTTGCATGTGTCTAACACCTTCGTACAGTACTGTAGATTTTAGGTGAGCTACATAGGTTTGTTAAACCAGTGTAAATTAGGCATGTTGGCTAACTAGCAAGCTACGCCTGTTGAATTCCTAATTTAATTATCATTCTTAACTAATGATAGTTAGCTACTTAGCTGAGATGAAATGGGCGCTGCAATAATGGAGCTCCTCGGACCATCTTCTTTTGGCTTGGAAAGGTGTCCGATTTGATACCATGCGGTAAAAACTAATGTGTTTAGGAACACTTTTACGATTCTGACACCCAGCAGCACAACATGATATTTTAGAAGACAAATTCCGACTCGTTCTTAATAAGACTCCTGCTATGTTTCTGCAAGCACGAGGCGCGGCTGACGTCGGTCACGTGACGTGTCTCACTCAGGGGTGTATTGGTTTGACTGATAGAATAGATGATTATATGTAAAATAAATAAATTAATTAAGTAATAGCTTCAGTTCATAGACTTTTAAATGCGCACACAAATGCCGATATGGCCCCGGAGTTCGACCCCCTGTCTCGGATGGTAAAACCTTGAAGGTGAAAACCAGATGATCCAAATTTTTTATCTTGTCTCTAAGCAGTATGTTTTTGGTTATATGTCATATCAGTGTATTTAATTAAAATGGAGAACAGAGCCAGCTTTGATAGCGTGACAGTTTTTCCCCCTGTGACTAAAAACTCCCCCCGATAAAGCCGTGGCAGTGCGAGTGGGAGAGGTGCCGTGTCTGGGTCAGCGAATCGATAATCCCATGGCGTGCTTGACCTTCTTTATTCCGCGTGCGTGTAGTGGAATGCCATTGGCTGAGGCTTGTAGTGTGCACAGCATAATGTGACTATATTGTTATATCACAGGGGTTGTGTGGAGATGGAGACCCGAGGAGAGACCCGAGGAGAAGGAGTCAGACTGCAGGGAAATACTTTTAAGTTTTAACAGTGAGAAGGCTCTTGAGAAATATTACGATGAACAAGTCTTCTCTTCAGAGAGTTTCACTTCATGTTTTAGAAGCGAGACGTTGCACAACTCTTCCGATTCTTCTGAGCAGTGTTTATTTAGCTGTTTAAAGCACGCGATCAGTCATAGATCGTCTGTGTGAGTTGTTCGGTCAGGCAGCACTGATTTAAAGATGAATGCTGAGGTCAATGAACTGCCTTCTCATGTGCAAGCATGCACGGTTACCAGATGCCTTTCAGTGAAACCAACATTGTACAGTTTTTCCTCCCTTATTTAAATCTGCAGGGTTTGGATGCAGACACACAAAAACTTGTAGAATCTACTTCTCACTCGTTATTGCTGATAATATAATTTGTAATGAAAGATTTTGTATTACAGCTTAGGTCATGTAACCTTTAGACATATTTCTTCTCCTGTAGTGTCCTCCTGAACCAAATGAAAAACAGGAAATTAGAAGCTAGATACAGGGTTAGAGTTTGGCATGTTATTGTAACTGTATTAATTATTATTTCATTTGATATTCATGATGATATTATAATGCTCAAAAACACCAATAATAATAATAATAATAATAATAATAATAATAATAATAACCTCAGGTTAAGTTCCTGTGTTTGCATGTTGCACTGCAGAAACAGTTGTGTGTTTTCACAGGAAGTGGAAAAGGGAAACAGTGGCATTGGGGATTTGATCTGCAGCTGTTCACGAGCACTTGGAGTCAGAATCCATTGTTGAGTCATTTTTTGAGGCTGTAAACTAATCCCTGATCAAACTAAATAGCACAAGTTAACTCAACACCGCTGTTCAGACTCCACACAAATAATAATAGTATTGATCAGATAGGAACTCTCTGTGTTTCGCTTTGAGCTGTAGGAGCAATCCCAGAAGTGTCTGCTTCGGTACTTGAAGTAATGAAGTCCTTAATGGTCCCCCTTACATAAAGACTTCCTGCTGCTCGAATTTACGTCAGACTAGTGATAGTGTACTGGGCATATTTTTATGCTACTAGTCTGTATTATAAACTGTTTACTCGTGGTTTGTCGCTAAAAACACCACAAACAATAAAGGTACTGTTAGACTTATACTGTGAGATATAACGATTCAATCGTCTCTACACAATATCACACTGCCACAATATCCAGTGATGTTTACTCTGATTATATTATATTATATTATATTATATTATATTATATTATATTATATACTAGTGTACTCTGCAATTTAATACGTTATACACCTTGTTCCAAATTATTATGCAAGTGACATATCAGTAGGATTTCAGTAAAATAAACATTTAGGATTTAGTTTTTCAAAGAAAGTGTTTGCTTGTTTTATTCCTCATATCTTTTTAGATAACTGGTTATTGATCTCAGACAGGTTTGTTAACTAGTTTGCCAGGTGACCTTAGTTAAAGGGAAACCTACTTAAAGAGGTTGTTCTACATTATTAAGCAAGTCACGGTTCTCATGCAATATGGGGAGGAAGACAGATCTTTCTGGAGATGAAAAGCGTGTAATAGTGCAGTGTCTGGCAAAAGGCATGAAAACAACTGATATTTCGCGAAAACTGAATAGAGATCATCGAACTATCAAAAGATTTATGAGTGATTCAGAGCACAGATTAATTTAGTTATAAATTAATGGTATTAAAAGGGCAGCTATAAAAAAAAAAGCCACTGTTGAGCAGCAAACAGGTATTTGAAGCTGCTGGTGTCTCTGGAGTCCCAAGAACCTCTCGATGCAGAATCCTCCAGACGCTGGCAGCTGTGCATAAAGCTGCATTTCGGCCACCCCTAACCAAAGCTCACAAAGAGAAACGTTTGCAGTGGGCTCGGAAACACATGAAGACTAATTTTCAAACAGTTTTATTCACCGACGAATGCCGTGCTACGCTGGATGGTCCAGATGGATGGAGTTCTGGATGGTTGGTGAATGGCCACCCTGTTCCAACAAGACTGCGACGTCAGCAAGGAGGTGGTGGAGTGATGATTTGGGCTGGAATATTGGGCAGTGAGATGGTAGGTCCCTTTAGAGTCCCTGAGGGTGTCAAAATGACTTCTGCAAGATATGTGGAGTTCCTAACCGACCATTTTCTGCCACGGTATAAAAAGAAGAATCGTGCTTTCCGAAATAAAAAATTATTTTCATGCAGGACAGCGCACCGTCCCATGCTGCAAAAAACACCATTGACTCCTTGGTTGCTATGGGCATAAAAGGAGAAAAAATCATGGTTTGGCCACCATCATCCCCTGACCTTAATCCAATTGAGCACCTGTGGAGCTTCCTTAAAAGGAAGATCTATGAGGGTGGGTGGCGGTATACCTCGAAACAGCAGCTCTGGGAGGCAATACTGGCATCCTCAAATGAAATTCAGGCAGAAACTATAAATGGATGAGAGAGTTGTTAAAGTCATCTCAAAGAAGGGCTCATATATTAATATGTAACTTGAATTGTAAATAGTTTTTTTTTTTTTTGTTTTAAATTGTGTTTATTTTTTGAAAAATGATCTGTCCATGCAGCACATATGACAGATTTCTGTTTTGAGTTCATTATAACCCACTGAATGTTTTCAAACTGCATTCTGCATAATTATTTGGAACAACGTATTTTGTGTTCTTTTCAAAATATCAATAAAGCTGCTGTCATCATCAGATCTTTCACTTGTCATAACAACCACATTGTAATATAATTGTTCAGGATTAAAAAAAAATCCTTAACCATACTGACTGTTTAGGAAAAACAAACAAAAATGTCATGTGCATAATAATGTGGAACATGGTGTAAACAACGTGAAAATGTCGGCCATGTGGGCATAAGACAACCGAATGCGACTGCACAGCTGGTAATATTATTACGCCGCCCTAACTCTCTTTAAAAAGATTTTAAACTTATAAATTATGAGCCTAGGTCCTAGCATCAATGTGCAAAAAACATACGGTCTGTACGTGATGTCACTGATCATTTTAAGGTAAGGAAGGAAAGAAACAAAGCACCGAAAAGAATTAGGAGATCCTGATCCATTCCAAATCATAAATCCACTGGATTTCCAGTTGTCCTTTTGTGTACACATTTGTTAATGATTTAGGACCAGCATGGAGTTTATCCTTAATCCAAATCCATTAGCTCTCTCTCTCTCTCTCTCTCTCTCTCTCTCTCTCAGACCATGTCATGTACATATAGAAGCTTAAAATGGCTGTGATTGTGTGCTGCTTTGGGAAAATCTAGCATTTAACATCACATGACGCTATGCCAGAAATTCTGCTCCTCACAACGCGGCTTCATTAAACAAGTCGTGCTCAGATCAGCATGTAACTTCATTCTTCTTCTTGTTGAGTTCAAGTTTCCTTTAATCGATAGCTTGTTGAAACGCCTCACAGAGCATGTGCGGCCACATTTTACACCCATCTGTTATAGCTGTATTTGTGGTGAGAAAATATTTTAAAATAGACATTGGCTGTGTGATGAGGAGAAGGATCAGCAGATCGGAGAAAAATATCAGAAAGACCGTTTAGCGCAACAGATAAATATTCTTACTTCCGTCTGTGGTCTTCTAAAATCCCAAAAAACCACTAGTTTTCCAGTTGAAGGACACTTTAATGTTTTTTATATTTGGTATACTGTATTGTCAAACAGTGCTAAGTGTGTTAAAAGGATCTTTAAATGTTAATAAACAGTTAAAAAGCAGAGCGCATTTACTCTGTCATTAATGACAAAACAGTCGCGGATCGTGTGTTTATACCATGGCATGATACCGTATGTGTCGCCTTTAAGTCAACTTAACTGACACTGATTGCTGTTTCAGTTTGTTTCTGAGCCTCATGTTGTGTTGTTCTTGATTCGTTGCAGTTCTGTTCTGAGGCCTGAAGCCAGCACTTCAAGCTCATCTGGTCCCGTTCGACCCAAAGGCCCGAACAGCAAGATCTGCCTGGTGTGTTCGGACGAGGCGTCAGGGTGCCACTACGGCGTTCTGACCTGCGGTAGTTGTAAAGTTTTCTTCAAAAGAGCTGTAGAAGGTGAGCATCCAAGAACTAACGACCCAAACACACTGCATGCTAGCGTGTGAGACAGTCATTTATTTTTAAACGACTTTTGTAAGTTGTTGTGGGTTTTTTATGTTTGTTTGTTCTATTACTATTATATATTTAACTGTTTTGGGGATTTTTTTAAAGAATGGTACAGACATGAAGCTCTAAAATTCCGTCCGTCCGTCAGTCTGTCTGAGATTCTTGTTAGTGCAAATGTCAGATGTTTTCTTCAGTAGCTTCCTCCCGGTTTGAAGTGTATCTTAAGTGTATTTCAGGCGTACAGATCAGTAACAAGAAGGACTAGACTTGTCGATACCCTTGGTGTCGAGTTCTACTTGTCAGAATAGCTTTTGAGAACGTATTAAAGTGCATCGATAGTCTCCACCACTCAGTGCATGTGGTGAAAACATTAAATGTTTTATCATTTGTCCCCCTTGAGGAAAAACGAGACTGACACAGCTGCGGTTGTTGCCTTGTTCAGATGGATGCAGTTAACCGCATTTATTAAGCCTTTTCAAAAAAGTGTTGAATCAACCCTTTGTCTTCAAACAAGAAGACGGCGTTAACAGTGTAAAGACAATCTGAATCCTACAAATGTTTTTGTTTTCCTTGTGTTCGGTTTTCATCTCCGCTTTTGTGAGATTGCTCAAGTTTTTTAAAAACGAAATTCTCTTTAGAGAGAAGATCTGTAAGTTCTGCTACGAGTCACACTTTCCACCTTCCTCGACGGGATTAGGATTTGCACTTGCAGGGAACTGTGTTTATGTCGGTCGATTAAAAAGCAGCGCTCGCTTTCTGTCAGGTCAGGCAGGTCGTGGACTGACGTGTTTTGACGCTGCAATCTATACATTTTTAAAAATCCTACCGAGGCAGAACGGGAACTGCGGATGTTATGAATAGTGAGAAAAGTTTCCTTAATCAGAAAGCACATCGGTGGGTACGCGTGAGTTTAAACAGACTTGTTATTAATATGTGCATTACATTGAGGCATATACTGTATATCTGTTATTTTTGTTTTTCTCCCTTATTTCTATGGTTGCTCTGGCAACGGTGAAGGATGGAGAGCACGACAAAACACACATGGTAAATAATCTTACCTTTGATAATGCTTACCCTCTCAAAATCACGCCGAGCTTCAGATAACGGCTCAACACACGCTGTGCTGTTTCATTGTGCATTTCTACTGATTTTACTGATGGTCCCACATGTTTTATTCGTCTTGAATCAAATCATCAATGACTAAATGAATCACATTAGTATTAGGAGTTGGAGTAGGTGTATTAACATCCACAGGTGTATTAACAGTACTAACGTTCAGGCAGTAAGAAATGAGCCGCGGCATTACAGTTTATTCAGCTGTGCAAGGTCAAGTCAAGCATCAAAAAAGAGGTCTAAATAAATCAGGACTGGATAAAAGAGGCTAGGTAATGTTCTGCAGCCGTATGAAAGGAAGATTTTTGGTTTTCCGTGTGTTACTGTTGATCAGATGGTCAGGTTTAGCTGTTCACATGGAGCTGCTGGTTAAAGTAATTAACATGATGCATCAATACAAATTTTTAGTTTAAGTTTAAGTAGGTTTTTTAGTACGTGCCAATCGCATTACTGATACTGATACTGATACTGAAATGAGTAACCTGCTTAGTATCTTAGCTCAGTGGCTAAGTGGACTTCTGCTCAGAAGGTCATGAGTTCAAATCCTAGCACCACCAAGCTGCCACTGCTGGGCCCCTGTGCAAGGCCCTTAACACTCATCTGCTCAGATGTATAAATGCGATAAATGTAAGTGGCTCTGGATAAAGGCTTCTGCCAAATACCATAAATGTAAAGCTCTGTTTGTATTTCCCAGGTTTAAATATCAGCGCATGTGTGAAATGCGCATGTGTGTGTTCATGCACTTCTTTATAACGTTAGCAAGTCGATGAAGTTTAAATGAAGTGCATTAGCTAGCTACATTGGCGAAGTTGGATGGACTTTTGTTCTTTTTTGCTGTAAGTAAAGTATGTTTTTGTTTTCACTGCGTCACAATCCCTCATTGTCGATGACCGATAACGGCTGATCATCAGAAACAACATCCTGTAACGTAAGAGCTGTTATTTTCACTCAGCTAGTGTTGTGTGTAGACATTTTTGTGTCTCCTGGCCAGCTTTTGTTGCAGCGTTGTGTGCTGAGTTTTATGTTTAAAATGTTTTACCTGTAAGATGCTGTACTTCCTCCTCTCGATATTTTCATAGAGAACAGTTTGCAGTCATCATTACTTGTGAAATATGTCCAGATTGCTGGCATTTTGTGTTGTCCGTTCATTCGTGCGACAAAGTTCACTATGCTTATGTCGCATAGCATCATCTGGTATCGAAGTTGTTGTTTTTTTACGATTAAATTAGCGTGGTGTTGGACCCATACCCGAGACCAGTGTCAGTATTAGTGCATCTCTAGTGTAGACACGGGTTTACCGAATAGATTTTGTCTCTTATGTTTCTGTGAGTGAGGAGCTTGGACATGGCTATCATGCATTGTAAGCAGGTCTTACATCACACTTCGAGTGATCACATGTAATCAATGACTCCTGATACCTGGTCAGTTAATTGTCTTTAATTCCTTTTCTTTGAAAATACAGTTTAAACTCTGTGCTCTAGGTCTCCTGACTGTTATATCCGTCTCCAGCCTGAAAGTAAGGGTGAAATCATTGTGAATCATAGTGAAAGAAATGTTTCCACAGTGTCACCACAAGCTTAGTGACTGAGTTGAACTTTTCCAGAAAGCTCAAGAAATAGTGTTGCCTTGAGTACCATTTAGAGAGTTTACTGCTTCAAACCAAACAGCAGAAACCTGACGCATGTTGGAGGAAGCTGACACTGATGTGGTTCATCATCCTCGATCTGATCAGCACGTGTGGTTGAATCCAGCTCAGTACTTCATCTTCATCTTCATCTTCATCTTTAATCACGGCACTTAAGAGGTTCAACGAGATCCTGCAGAAAACTGCACTGCTGCATTTCAGTACTTCTTACATAATTCTCTTCGTCTCATTTCCAAGAACAGAGGCTTATTTCTGTCACTTTTTTTCTCTATGATACTATGAATTGATTTCATTTGGACGAATACGTGTCTAGTTGCACTTGTCGTGATTGTGCACTCCCTGTGAGAGGGCCACAGATCACCGAGCCCATGCTTTAACATTGTAGATTCCACTTATTCACTCTTTTATCAAACCCTTCGTGAGCTGAAGTGGTGGAGCAGGGAAAGCACAAAACCTTTTACTTCTACTTCTCTGAAGTTTGAAATGATGCTCTAAGGTGTTAAACACACAGTGTCTGGTTGTCCAGGAAGATTATTTACTCTGAATTAACTACATGCAGTTTTTATTCTTCTTGCTTTTTGGCCTTGCATCAGTTGATGACCTCAGAACCTCAGATCCACTGTGTTTATATGCCTACTTATAATAGTATAGGTTTTGCTTTAGCCTTATACACAGAGACATTATTATTATTATTATTATTATTATTATTATTATTATTATTATTATTACATAAAGTATCAAGTAGCATTGGATAGATAGATAGACAGGCAGACAGACAGATAAACAGACAGATAGGCAAGCAGATGGACAGCCAAGCAGATAGACAGGCAGGCAGATAGACAGACTGATTGTCCTATCATATGAGAATGTTGTAAAACATAACATAACATAAAGATAACATAAAACATAGCCCTCAGCACGATTATCTTAAATCAAACTGATTTATAAATGCACAGATCCTGAGATTATTCCTTGACTAATGTTTACGACTCTGAGACGATGCAGTGATTTTATTATTACATGACGACTGTACGTTCTTATGTTCTTCTGGAATGTGTGTGATGAGAGTTTATCTGTAGATAATGCAGAGTGACTCAGCTTTCAGCACTGCAGCACTGATATAATGTCAACTCCTGCAGGCACAGTTACTGTACTGACTTCATTTTAATCCTCTTAAAGTCAGCCTGCCAATAATAATGCCAATAATAATAATAATAATAATAATAAATCACACACCCTTTTATCCTCTCAGGCCAACACAACTATCTTTGTGCCGGGAGAAACGATTGCATCATCGACAAGATTCGCAGGAAGAACTGTCCCGCCTGCCGCTTTCGCAAATGCCTCCAAGCAGGCATGAACCTAGAAGGTAAGAAATGCTGTGTGATCTTTAATAAGCATTAGTGATACACATTACAGACTGATAGGACCATGCATGATGTAGCTTTGTTTTCTTTCACTGCCCTGATTTTCTTTGTAATGGGGAAAAAACATCTACGTGATTCGTTATGTGAAGCCACCATTCAAACATTTTAGAGCTTCATACATTGTGTTTACAGAAGTGTCCAGGAGCAACGTCACTAATTCTGCATCCAGCATCATCTCTTTCACCAGTAATAAATGACTCATGAGCCAGTGTTTATTTGGGGTTTCTTGTCATTAAGTTTTTTTTTAAAGCACAGAGTGATTTTTTTTGCTCACAGGAGAATTATCTGGCTGTGCTGAGTGCTTAAGGAGCTCAGACTGAGATGTGGGCATTAGGGAGTGTCTATAAAATGACTGACAGGAGGCCCATGTAAACAAAAACAAGCATTCCGGGCCATAACACAATTTTCCAAATGGGTTTTCTCAGCCACATAACACACTTGTGCATAAGACTATGGTTTAAACCATTATTTTACTTATCATGTTCTATACATTTTACAGGTCATGTGTACAAGTAAGAAATAATAAATATCGGCTATTGCACCTTTAATGGCTCTTAGAGGCTATATAAATATTCACAATGGGAAATTTAAAAAGTGGAGGGAATTGTTGGTGATGATTTTCGATATTAACAGTAAAAGAATGCACCATGTTTGTAGCACGTAAACATCATAACTCTTTTTCTATCCTCTCTGTTTCAGCACGCAAAAACAAAAAACTGATCCGACTAAAAGTGCAGCAGGCTACAGCCGAGTCCTCGCCCTACATGGCCGGTGAGCATCAGTCCTCTCTGGTGCTCAAGTCCATGCCTCAGCTCGTACCCACCATGCTGTCACTGCTAAAGGCCATCGAGCCTGAAATCGTGTACGCTGGCTATGACAGCACCATCCCCGACACCTCCACACGCCTCATGACCACCCTGAACCGACTCGGGGGACGCCAGGTCATCTCTGCCGTCAAGTGGGCCAAAGCCCTGCCAGGTAAGAACGAAATCTCTTAAAGTAAAGTGCAACACCAAAAAAAGCTTAAAAATGATTCAATTTAAGCAAATCAGGGAAGAAATCTATTAGAAATGAAGTTTTAGAAGACGGAGAGTCAACAGCTGTCATCCTACACTTAAGCCGGTTCCTCGAGAGCGTAATTCTGGCATCCCAGTCTGAGAATACACGTTCTGCTGTAAACAAATACTTTGTAAGAACTAGTTGATAAAGTAGATGTTTTAAGTTTATTTAGATTGAGTAAGATGATTTGTATTCTACTGTTAGTTGTATTTAAATGATTCAAATGAGTCTCGGGCTTTTCTCATTCGTAGACAATATTTGAGATAGTATATTCAATAAACAGAATATTCAAAGAACAAAAGAATTGATTGTTGTAGCTAGGGGTGGGCAATGTGGCAAAATATCATGTCATGATACAATACATTTCTGCGATACACAGTATGTATGACGATATAAAGGTTTGCTAATAAACTGGCAACAAACTGTGAAAAGCTGAATTTGATGATACCTTCAGTTAATGTGTAGAAAAATTGATTAGTATATTTTATTTAAAATAGCCCTCGTTCTAGCCCCAGGTAAAATGTTTAAAACTGTTTAAAGTTAACCTGAGTCCAGTCTTCAGGAAGAACAACTATTGCTTTAATCAGGCCACATTCGACATAAGTTTCATAATAAATAAATGCATTTATTATTCACACGATCATAAAGTCATCACTTAGGTGTTTTTCTTTTTTTTAGAGAGATTTTTCTCTCAGTTTTAAATGAGATGCACAATCACTGACTGATGAAAAATTACTCTTATTAGCTGCGTTTCAGTTACAACTCAACATTTATTCTGCCAGTTTAATATGAATTCATTTATTATTTAAAGGGTTATTAACCTCTGTTGAGACTGATGCAGTATTTATACCTCAGTGCTGTTGAATTCTCGGATCAGAACGAGTTGATTAATTTCCTATAACAGCAGCTCCGACAGTCGTTCCAGCTGTAACATAAATCACGGGTTTATATTAATGCGCTCGTTCTAATATGTTATCGTTTCTATAGCGACGGCCCGTTCGCAGTGACTCCTACAGAGGACGCGCCGCGTAAACAGATTTTCTTTAAAAAATTGTTTAGCAAAGAAAAATGTATAATCCTTTATGTGGTCCTTTAAGTTTTTGGTTGGGAGATGTTCATGTGACATTTTTGGAAGGAGTCTCCAGTGTCAGCACTTCGTAACAGTCAGTAAGTTTCTGATTCTTCAGGACAGGGGAGTTTACGCTTTGCGTTTTCATGACAAACTGCATTTTTTTGTCTTATTAACTGAGAGAGAGAGAGAGAGAGAGAGGATGGTGAGGGAATGACTGTTTATAGCTGCTATAACGTAAGTGAGAACAGGATCCAACTCGTCTCGTGGATGTTGTACGATTACGAAACATTAAATGTATAAACAGATGATAAAGCATGATGTCTCCTTCATAGATAAATTAAAATTGCTGTGGTATGAGAGGAATAACACACTTCAGGCCCTGCTGTTATATGGAAATAATCCACGCCGGGGTGGTGTGATACAGTATGTTGTGAAGCGGAGTTACTGTTCAAACCAGCACGGCACAAAGTCTGTTATTTATTAATTATCTAAATGTTAAATGATAAGTTAACTGACGTCCACTTCTACATACATATGCAGTTTAACACTTCTTACCTAATACACACAAATGCTGAGGATAATTACAACACAAAGTCCAGGCACTGTGCACCAAATCCATGGTTTTTGCGCCATAGGATCTCCATAGTTACACTAATCATTCCCTTTGCTGGTTCAAAATGTCCTCCAATTTCGAGGGTAAATGAGTATGAGTGAAGAACAGGTAGAAATAAACCACTGCAGGTCATAAAGCCCGGAACAGTGTGGCCTGATGATGGAGACTTGGCAGTTTACCATAGAACCACACTGGTACCATTGAGAACCAGAGCTTTTTGTGGAATTCGTGTTTTTCCATCGTGGTAACCAGTGTCTTGTATTAATTCTTCTCTGTGTATATATTAGACCAGATTCTAATATTATGTCTGTTTTCTAATCCGATCCACTGACATTCACGTCCGATTTTTTTCCTGTACACAAAAGCCAGCAGTGGTGTCAGTAGCTACAGGCTAATTTGTCTCTTTAATCATTACTGTAAAGCATATCAGAGATCAGTGAAGTTCGCCTGCTAGCTTTGGCATGAAAAAGGCACATGATGTGTTAATCGCTGTAAGTATTTACACAGTCCCTTTCTCCAGCTGGTCTTAGACGAGACTCACACGAGCTTACACAAGAGCCTACTTGAGCAAACACAGCCCAGCAGAACCTTACAACATTTTTTAGCATTACAAGTGGAAAGGAGTAAAAAAAATAAAAAATATTCCAACACAAACAGATATTTTGTGAATTATTATATTGCATGTCCATTTATTGGTCTTTGGCCATTATCATACACTCGTTACATGATTCTGAACATTCTGAAGACTTCCTCATGCAGGTCTGGAGTAAATGATGTCTCAGAAACTCAGGATAAACAATTAGGAAGCACTTATGGCATGCTGTAAACAACTTCCCTGCTCAGATCCTCAGGGCTTAATAAATTGTTGTGGGAGAACAACATTTTATCCAGATTGAGTCACTACACTCACTCTTTACTAGCCAATTTCTTATCATATAAAAATAAATCTGTTGCAGTTTCATCATTTTAGTGCTAAATACACAGAACAATTATCACAATTATCTATTCACCATGATATATTAAATTTCGGGGGCACCAGATTAAATAAATAACTGGCTCCAATTTCATATTCTTCACAAACATAAACATGTTTGTGGTCTACAGTGAAGGCCACTGCATTCCCCCCCCCCCCCCCAATATGTATGGAATAACACACAACAGACTATTTTTCTATAACAGCATGGCCTGAAGTGTGTTATTCCTCTTATACCACAGCGATCACATGCTTTTTTTATTTTCAAGTTAGTTCCTGTCCTCGCTTACATTATAGCAGCTATAAGCAGTCGTTCCTTCTCATTTTCTCTTTCTTGAGATTAATAAGACAATAACACAGCTTGTGTTCCTGAGCATCTGAGCATCACGACTGAGCATCACTCCACCTAAGATCTAAGATCTTTAAGATAATCTTTACCTGCGGTTTTGATCAGCTGGGTCCAGGTTTGTGTGTTTCTTCACTGCTTTGCTGTTCCAGGTTTCCGGAATCTGCACCTGGATGACCAGATGACCCTGCTGCAGTGCTCCTGGCTGTTCCTCATGTCCTTCAGCCTCGGTTGGAGATCTTACCAGCAGTGTAACGGAGGCATGCTCTGCTTCGCCCCTGACCTTGTCATCAATGAGTAAGACTTTTAGTCTGAATAAAAACTTCATTCAAAAAAACATCGCTCGCCCTGTTGTTCAGAGAGCGTGAGTTCGAATCCCAGAAGATGCCACAGCCGTTCGTAGCCGTGAGACTTAAAGAGCAAAATCTCACTCTCTCTTTCCTGTCAATCACAGAGACACTGGCCAATCGTGGGCTTCTGTGAGCTCATGTATGTGGAAGAGGGCAGATAGCGATTTCCTCTGAGGTTGTTACGCTGCCCTGTGACGCAGCATGAGCAGCACTTCGAAAAGATTATTATGCGTGTATCTAAATAAAAAATCTCTGATGTTTTGTATTGTGGATGAATCTAAGTAGTGTGTGCGTGTGTGTGTGTGTGTGTGTGTGTGTGTGTGTGTGTGGTGCAGGGAGAGGATGAAACTGCCTTACATGAGTGAACAGTGTGAGCAGATGCTGAAGATCACAAACGAGCTGGTGCGGCTCCAGGTCTCCTACGATGAGTATCTCTGTATGAAAGTGCTGCTGTTGCTCAGTACAGGTTGGTGCAGACGTCCTTCTGCTTCTCTTCAACTCTGCTTTCGAAATCACATTGCAGTTACACTCCTCTCACTGCCCTCAGACCTGTGTGTGATGTCCTTCTTTTAGCTTTGAGTTAGCATTTGCAGCACCTTTTGTGTTCGCATTCACCTGGATGGTAGTGTGTCTCCTGTTCTTTTCTCTGACCTGCTGTGGTGCTGTTACTGTTGGAAGCGTAAAAAAGGTGCACTATCGCCGAGTGATGAAAAATTACGCTTATTAGCTGTATTTAAATGACAAATCACCACTTTTTTGGTCACTTTTATATTATATTATCAGACCTATGAATCTGGGATGATTGACAGTTGCATGGGTGTTATTAACTGATGCTGCCTGGAAGCCCCGCCCCCTTCCTCGCTTTCTGTCACGGTACACTGAGAATGTCTTGAGTTCATTAATGTGAAATAAAATCTATCAGTGTGTGTTCCACTTAGCGAACATTACACTCCTGTATATAGTTAACACCAGGTAACATACAGCACTGTGCAAAAGTTTTAGGCCCCCTATTTTATTTTAGTACAAACTTTGTTATAGATTTTTTTATTTTACGACGTCTGCATGATCGAGTCGGTACAAAAAACATTTTCGATTCCCAAACATTAGTTTTCTAGCACAAAATGAAATGTTACAGAAAAATGTTTGTATGTCATTAAAGAAAGCAGCGTATTACAGTAAGAGACACTTTTCAGACAGTAAACACAAAAAAAATCCTGTTTTCCTATAGGTTCTGCACCATAGTGGTAACAAGCATGTTATGTTCGTTCTTTTATTTATATTTATTATAAAGTGTTTGTCATTGTATTTCTAAATGAAAGTAGAAACAGAATTGTGTGTATGAGGAACATTAGTTGGCTGAAACTTCAGTTGTTTTTCGCAGTTAATTCCAAATTTGAAAGTCATTTGCTGTTCAGTCTGCCAGCAAGAGATAACAATGTTTGTAAAATGCTTTACTCTAACACGCATTAAAAGAGTTCATTTGATGCCTTTCAAAATTCTTTGAAAATTGCTCTAGACAGTAAAAAGGATGTGCTCAGGTGTGTGATTACTACCTGAAGAAATGAAAATTGCATGTCCGTTAAAGAAAAATGCTTTTCTTTGTTTCACAAAATCATGTCTGCTTTGACAAAAAGAAAAGGCGCTCTCCTGCTTTCACCACCGAAGTCTGTTCTGTGAATTTAACGTGGACTTTGTCGAGTCTAGATTCTTTTATATGTGCTCACTGAGGAGTCCGTGATGTTTTCATAATTATTGAACAATGATACACATCTGATAAACACACGTGATTCAGTAATCAGAATGAGTTCATCTGGGCTCGTATGTAATCAGATCATATCTAATCTAAGATTTCAGTGCCTGTTCTCTTTCCTCTGATTACGCAGAAGACTCACGGGGCCTTATAGATGAAGGAAGGATATGTCTGGATATGGTGTAATGTGACCTAACAGCCTTGTGTTCTTTGTATTCTGTATCTTTTATTTGGTCACTGCAGTACCAAAGGATGGGCTGAAGAGCCAGGCTGTGTTTGATGAAATCCGCTTGTCCTACATTAAAGAGCTGGGCAAAGCCATCGTCAAACGGGACGAGAACTCCAGCCAGAACTGGCAGAGGTTCTATCAGCTCACTAAGCTTTTGGACTCCATGCAGGAGGTGAGATCATGAAAGAAATGCATCAGGACCAGCGCCATAATTTGGATACTGCCAATGTTTAATCTACGTTATGTTATTCATTTATTTTTCTATAAACTGCTCTAAATCCAGTTTCATTTTATTGAGTTAAATATTTAGGTTTCAGTTACCTGCTGATTTCAGCCTCCAAAAAATATCAGTACTATCACTATTTCTTACAGAGAGTTTTCTTTATTATTCCTTTATTTTCAGAATTGTCACCCTTAACTGATTTAGAACTGAGATGTTGTCTATTTATATATTTTTTTTTATATTTTGCAAAAATGCACTATTTTTTGTTGAACAAACTTCTATAATACAAACATTACAGCGCCTATAGAAAATCATCATACCCCTTTGAAATAGTCACTTTTTTTTTCTTACAGCCTGAAATCAAAACCCATTCAAAATATATATTTTTTGTTCCAGCTTTATTTACACATTCTGACTTACAACATTCAATAAATGTAAGGCAACAGTTTGGAAACGTAAAAAAAGAAAAGAAAACTAGAATAACTAGAATAGAGTTGGGAAAGTGATCAGTCCCATGATTTAACACTTCGTAGAGCCACCTTTTGCTTTAATTACAGCCATCAGTCTGTTTGGATATGTCTCTATTAGCTTTGCACACCTAGAGTGGGGAATATTTGCCCATTCTTCCTTGCAGAATTGTTCGAGTTCAGTCACATTTAGTGGTGAGTGGCGATTGACTGCTGTCTTCAAGTCCATCCACAGATTTTCAGTTGGATTTAGGTCAGGGCTCTGACTTGGCCACTCAAGGACATTCACCTTCCTATCCTTAAGCCACTGTGTAGTTTTTTTGGCGGTGTGTTTAGGGTCGTTTTCGTGCTGGAAGATGAACCACCTGCCCATCTTCAGCTGTCTAGCAGAGGGCCGCAGGTTTTCCTCAAGAATTTGGGTGTACTTGGCAGCATCCATTTTCCCTTCAATCCTGACCAATTGCCCAGTCCCCGCTGAAGAGAAACACCCCCACAACATAATGTTGCCACCACCATGCTTCACAGTAGGTATGGTGCGTTTTGGGTGGTGTGCTGTGTTTGGTTTTTACCAAACATAATGCTTGCAGTTCAGTCCAAAAAGTTTAATCTTGGTCTCATCTGACCATAAAACCTTTTGCCACATGGCATTAGAGTCTTCCAAATGTTTTTTTGCAAAGCTTTTTCAGAAGAGGTTTCTTTCTTGCCGCCCTGCCATACAGACCAGCTTTGTGTAAAGCTTGTGAGATTGTTGTCACATGCACAGACCGACCAATCTCTGCCATAAGGACTTGTAAATCCTTCAAAGTTGCCATTGGCTTCTTGGTAGCTTCCCTGATCAATATCCTCCTGGCTCAGCCCAATCTAGACAAGGTGTTGGTGGTGCCATACACTTTCCACTTCTTAATAATGCTCTGAACGGTACTCAGAGGGATAGTTAAAGACTTTGAAATCTTTTTGTATCCTTCTCCTAACTTGTGCCTTTCCACAACTTTGTCCCAGAGCCCTTTTGAAAGCACCTTTCCAACCATGGTGTGTTCTTTGCGCTGCCATGCAACTACTAGTAATGGAATCATCATGGAACAGCCGGTTTTCTTATGAAGTAATCAAAACCACTGCAACTGATGTCAGGTGGGGGGCAATTAGCATGATGTGTGATCTGGGAAGTTTATAATAGTTACTCTAAGGGGCTGATCACTTCTCCAAACCAGGTATTTCACTAATTAAATTTTAATAATTGTTCAGAATTTTTTAAAATGTTATTTCCACTTAGATGTCGAGGGTTATAATGTGTAAATACAGCTGGCAAAAGTTAGATTTAATTTATTTTAATTTCTAGGGTGTAATGTGATAAATGGTAAGGACTTTGACAGGGTGTGATGATTTTCTAAGGCACTGTATATTCTAGGAAAAAATGTATTGTAGAGGAATGAATAAGAAACAGTGCATGTGACCATTTCTAGTAGAGGTCAACACAGTGTGTTTTTCCCGGTTGCGTCTGTTGCGGGAGCGGCTGAGAAGGGTCCGCTGTCATTATACAGTACGAGAGCGGCCTCTAGAGGCGAAATAAAAACTGTCACTGACAAATTTTGATGTTATTTGAAGTTTTTTTTTTTTTTTCAGTTCATTTCGGACGTCTCTATTTTTACTCGTTATTTGGAGTGTTTGGTTCAGTTTGGATGCATATCTTTTAATATATATTAATATTTATATATTTATTTGATTTAAAAATGTGCAGTACATGGTACAGTCAGTACTGTTTATTTTCGTAATAAAGTTCAACAATATTTTACCTTGAGCGTTTTCTTTCAGTATCGGCTTTAAAAACTATCGGTTGATTAATCGGTTATCGGCAGGTACTTCCCAACATAGTTATCGGTATCGGTAACATCCACTATCGCTCGTCCTCTAGTTTCTAGGGTCTACATCTTAAACAGATGATCGGCAGCTTTTTTCCCCAAGCGCCTGGTGCTTACTGTTAAACCTCGTATACATGCAAACAAAACAAACAAACTACCATGATCCAGACCTGTGTGTCCTTGTAGCTCGTTACAGCCATAAGCACACATCTTAACATGATGTCAAGTACAGAACAATTATTTTAACATTTCAACATTTTATCCTTAATTTCTTTTTGTATTGAGAATAGAAACCATATTGACAAACTCTAATGTGGTGTTTCCTTGATGAAACACTCCCTCCCTCCCGCCCCCGCCCCCGCCCCCGCCCCCATAGCTTCCTCACATTATTAGACACTCGGGCTAGTATTCAGTGCTAGTGCAGTCTCATGACTTAACGCTTGCTAATGACTGAATGGCTGTTTGTGTTTGCAGATGGTGGAGGGACTTCTTAACTTCTGCTTCTACATGTTTGTGAACAAGTCCCTGAGTGTAGAGTTCCCTGAGATGCTGGCTGAAATCATCACCAACCAGCTTCCGAAAATCAAAGACCGGAGCATCAAGCCACTTCTCTTTCATCAAAAATGACTGCCTTAGATGATGACAATGCCTTAATTCCACCGGTAGCCTAACAGCCCTGAGTAGACCTTCATCTATCACGGCTTAAATGAGTGAGACTGCATGATTTATTTTTGTTTAAGTGAGTGTGTGTAAAGATTACTTGAGAGGGAATGTGAAAGAAAGAAAGTTAAAGAGCGTCCATGGCACAGATGAGCAGTGGAGACACACACACACACACACACATACACACACACACACACATTATATATATATATATTTTGCTTGTACACTGCACAATGCAATGTTTACAAAGGAACATCAGAAAAGGGAAAATGTGCCTTTAAAAAAGTATTTGTTAATGTAAATGGCTTACATGCTTTTTGTGTTTGTGTCTTGTACCTGTGATAGCTTTTCCCGCTCTCCTTTAGAACAGCACTGTTTGGTTTTCTAAGGTTGGCAGCTCAGTAATCCTCAGGGGTGCTGAAAGTCAGGATGTAATCCCTGAAGCCGTGCCATGGGGGGGGAAAAAAAGCCCTTTTCAACTCCTATGCTGCGCTTGAAAATATTAGAAAATGCTTTTCACTGCTCTTCGAGGTCTTTTGTCAGTGGCTACACACTGTTCATGCTCTTGTGCAGGCATCAAATTACCTCATTAACCGTATTCACATATTCAGAGTTCGAATTTAAATGTACATTCCCTGTGATTTGAGACGCAGCCCATCCTCTGCTGGACGAACAGAGTAAAGTCAGTAAGTACTTAATAAAAAAATGAACTTTTAGAACTTTCTTTTCCTTGTACATGTAGTAGTACAATGAAATGCAGTTTGCTTGTTGTGATCGTCCGGTCAGCTTAGCACAGCAACTAGTGATTCAAACTGAAATGGATTAATGGATTGAACCGGGAACTCTGGAGCTGTGAGTCCGTGCCGTTCCCCGCTGTACCACCGTGCCTCTCCTGAAAAAATAATACTATTTTAAATTTAATTGTCTTAAGTTTAATTATTAAAGCTGAGAATGTTGTTGGTGGCCGCACAGGAAGTACAGTAAGAGTCTTTATCTTGGAAAAGCATATAATGGTTTAAAATGCTCATCATATCAGCAGTGGGCTTTTGCAGTACTTTATCTTTAACCTGGTTTACTGTTGGTATAGTGTGTGTGTGTGTGTGTGTGTGTGTGTGTGTGTGTGTGTGTGGCTTTGCAGGTGGCTTTTCTATGACTGCTAGAGTCTTTTTTCTGCACATCCATTTGTTTCAATCCTTCTGAAGAATGTGTTTAATTGGGGAATTGTTTTAAACTCTGTAACCCTTGTTTTATGTCCTTTGTGTGCTCTCATGGTGCCAAAACCTGCACACGGTCTTCTGTCTGCTCAGGCCAGAGTCTACTTGTCCTTCTATCTGCTCAAGAGTTTGTAATGTGAGAGCGATTTGTTGTATTTTTACCAAACTGCACCAGCAAAGCTTTATACGAATGCCTGAAGTCCCCAAGCCTCGTCATTTAATAACCGGCCTCGTCATTTTAGTGTGCACATTTATTTATAGTTCTTACAAGTATTTTCTTACTGTGACCAGAACATTGGTGTCTTTAAAAAGAAAGAATCCTTTTTCTCTTTTCCTCAAACACAGCATACACAGAGTAAAAAATATATCTTTATTTAGGACTGTGTTTTGTTTTGTTTTGTTTTGAATCCCACTCCCGAAGAAATTCTGACAGTCATTTTAGTTTGGACCAGTCTGTAATAAACTCTGATTAACTTATTTGGTTCAGGTTCCCAAAAAATAAACATATATCTCTCAGTAATTTAAACCACAGTGACACTAAAGCAGGTTCCGAGGTGGAAGAATCAATGCGGTTAATGTCCAGTACGAAGCTCTCATGCTAATCAGCGTGACCTTTCTTTGTCCCACGGGCTTCATACCTGACCCCTAGAGCTGGGCGATATGACAAAAAATATCATATCACAATACTTTGACATTTGTACGATATGTGAGATGCATCACGATATTCGGTTTTAGCTAACGGGCTGCCGGCCAAACAGAAGTGCTGCATTAAACCTGTAAAAAATGAAGAACGGTTCAACTGAGTTTAATGATACTGAAAATATACAATTTTAAAAGTTTTTTTTTTTTTTTTTTAACACATCACCTGCTTCTATTCAGTTCCATTTAGTTTGTAAGTAAAGACGCTCCTGCGACTTTTTTGTTGTGTTCCACAGAATCCCAGCCCTGATCCACATCTCAGTCTGGATCTATTACTTGTCTGTAAGACTGCACTTTCAACAAGCTTTTTTTTTTTTTTTTTTTTTTTTGGCTTACTTTCACAATATCTGTCCCACACTCATCACCTGTAAATTTCAGGTATCTGCAGGTATCAGAAAGTTCTGTTTAATGCCTTTTCATGACATTTTCGTGTACTGTTAAAACACCGTATGTAAAATGAAAAACCTAGCACACCAGCTGTCAGCTGAAGGTCAGCTGAAGGTCAGCTTTAGCTTGGTGATCTGTGATGGTCAGCTTTTTATACCCATTTCGTGTCCGTCGCTGTGTAGGACTTCATTTTTCCTTCCACCTGTATCCCTCCTGTCTCTATATCAAGCTCTTACTCCATTTAAAGGTAATCAGTGGATATTATATTTCACTAATGTTTGCTAAGTAGCTGTATTTTGCAATTTTTTTTGTTTAATACTAAATAAGTAATTTGGTTGAATAACAGGCATTCGGTCAGTCAGGAAATATACAAACCTGGACATGTTTATGAAAATAACATTAAATTATCACGTTATATTTATAATGCACATAAACGCGAAAACATTTAGACAGTAGATCAGAGTTTTAATGGCATTTAAGCACAAAATGCTCTTTCACTGATCTGCAGATACCCTGAAACAGATCTTTAGTGCTCTGAACTTTTACAAAAATTATACTTTTGTTTGTTTTTGTTTTTGTTTTTTTTTGTCAGACTGGTTTTACAAAGACAAACTGGGATTGTTTTCTCAATGTAGCTTCCCAACCCCCCTATAAATGATTCGTGGCAGTCCTCACTAATGGAAGACAACATTTTAAAACTGACTTTTGAGTTCTTATCCTACAGCAGTTCTAGAAAACCTCATCTGTTTCGTATCTGAATGAGTTTCCTGTAATTTTATTACATTAGATGCTTTTGTCATGTTTGTATTTTGTTTTGTTTTTTTTAAAGTGTATTGCACTTTTATGTAAAACAAAGTGTTATGTTTGCCTGGTAAGTAATTCTCTAAATGAATGGAAAAGACTTCAGAACGATCACTGTGTTTTAAAGATAACAGATTGGGAATGTAGTTTTTTTAAAATAGCGGCTAAAGCGTGGTAGAGTAATGAGACGATGATGATGATGATGATGATGATGTTGATGATTAATGAAAGTGTTTAAAGCAGTTAGATTTCTTTTCAGTAGCACTTGGTATGATGTTACGAATGTGTTGTTTGTTCATTTTTTTTATTTCCTTTCCTGGCTTTGGTCTCATGCATATTACTGTGAAAATGAAAAGAAAAAAAAAAAGATAAAAATGTGTATGAAAGTAATGTACCAGAGCCTGAGGATTTGCACTACCCTAATACTGGTCTGAGAAAAAGTCCATTTTATAAACCATTAATGCAGATGTTCTCATGAAAGTTAACGGCAAAGATGTTTCACCGGTATATATATGGCTTATATCAAAATAAATATATTCAAGTTTTGTTTGTACTTTAGTTATGTAAACGTAATCCAAAGTGAAGAATAATGTCTGTTTACTTAAGTGTAATACAAAACTATTTTAGTCAATCAGTGTCGCTCTTTACACATATTTGATTAAATGTTGAACACACGATCATGTCGAGGAAGGAAGTAGAATGTTTGCCGTTTGTTTGTTTTTTCTGATCGACGACGTTGTAGAGATTTGTTTAACGATCGATTCATTACACACAAACACGGACATTCATCCAGTACAATGAGGTAATGGAACACTGAGTGTTTGAGGGATGACGTTTGGATGGATTTCATGATTTCTGTGAATCCGCTGCTCCGCTGCGTGAATCTGTGAGCAGATAAAGACGACATTAGGTTTTAATGACTTAAGTTTAAAAAGTAGCTTAAAAGCTTTTTTCCACTGCTCCATGTCGGGGCTGCTGACGCGTGATATTGCCTAACGTGTTTTTATCTCTATTTCTGACATGTCGAAATTTGACTTATCTCAGATTTTAGATGCATTATCTCACAAATTCTGACTCAAAATTGTATAATTTTATCTCAAATTCTGACTTAAAATTTTCAAGCATTAGCTCAGATTTTGGACAGGTTAAGCTAATCAGCTAGCGTTGTAGGTACGTAACTAGCTCACTGATTTAATAGCTAACAGCGATGCTTTTCAGATGATGTACCATTTGGTGAACTCACAGCACACCTGCTATTCCTGAAAAGCTTACACATTTTCTATTTTTGATTTTCAATATTTTTAGTTGATATAAATCAGAATTTTGAGATACAGTAAGTCATTTTTTAATTAAAACAAAAGGTTATGCAATTATTTTCTTTACTACCTGGAAGAACTTTTAGATTGTTTAAACCTGAATCATGTATCATTATATATATATATATATATATATACACACAGGTGCTTCTCAATAAATTAGAATGTCGTGGAAAAGTTCATTTATTTCAGTAATTCAACTCAAATTGTGAAACTCGTGTATTAAATAAATTCAATGCACACAGACTGAAGTAGTTTAAGTCTTTGGTTCTTTTAATTGTGATGATTTTGGCTCACATTTAACAAAAACCCACCAATTCACTATCTCAACAAATTAGAATATGGTGACATGCCAATCAGCTAATCAACTCAAAACACCTGCAAAGGTTTCCTGAGCCTTCAAAATGGTCTCTCAGTTTGGTTCACTAGGTAAGCCACAAACATTCATTGCCAAAGAAGCTGGCTGTTCACAGAGTGCTGTATCCAAGCATGTTAACAGAAAGTTGAGTGGAAGGAAAAAGTGTGGAAGAAAAAGATGCACAACCAACCGAGAGAACCGCAGCCTTATGAGGATTGTCAAGCAAAATCCATTCAAGAATTTGAGTGAACTTCACAAGGAATGGACTGAGGCTGGGGTCAAGGCATCAAGAGCCACCACACACAGACGTGCCAAGGAATTTGGCTACAGTTGTCGTATTCCTCTTGTTAAGCCACTCCTGAACCACAGACAACATCAGAGGCGTCTTACCTGGGCTAAGGAGAAGAAGAACTGGACTGTTGCCCAGTGGTCCAAAGTCCTCTTTTCAGATGGGAGCAAGTTTTGTATTTCATTTGGAAACCAAGTTCCTAGAGTCTGGAGGAAGGGTGGAGAAGCTCATAGCCCAAGTTGCTTGAAGTCCAGTATTAAGTTTCCACAGTCTGTGATGATTTGGGGTGCAATGTCATCTGCTGGTGTTGGTCCATTGTGTTTTTTGAAAACCAAAGTCACTGCACCCGTTTACCAAGAAATTCTGGAGCACTTCATGCTTCCTTCTGCTGACCAGCTTTTTGAAGATGCTGATTTCATTTTCCAGCAGGATTTGGCACCTGCCCACACTGCCAAAAGCACCAAAAGTTGGTTAAATGACCATGGTGTTGGTGTGCTTGACTGGCCAGCAAACTCACCACACCTGAACCCCATAGAGAATCTATGGGGTATTGTCAAGAGGAAAATGAGAAACAAGAGACCAAAAAAATGCAGATGAGCTGAAGGCCACTGTCAAAGAAACCTGGGCTTCCATACCACCTCAGCAGTGCCACAAACTGATCACCTCCATGCCACGCCGAATTGAGGCAGTAATTAAAGCAAAAGGAGCCCCTACCAAGTATTGAGTACATGTACAGTAAATGAACATACTTTCCAGAAGGCCAACAATTCACTAAAAATGTTCTTTTTATTGGTCTTATGAAGTATTCTAATTTGTTGAGATAGTGAATTGGTGGGTTTTTGTTAAATGTGAGACAAAATCATCACAATTAAAAGAACCAAAGACTTAAACTACTTCAGTCTGTGTGCATTGAATTTATTTAATACACGAGTTTCACAATTTGAGTTGAATTACTGAAATAAATGAACTTTTCCACGACATTCTAATTTATTGAGATGCACCTGTATATGTGCATTCTGCTGGTCCAATCCAATCACAACTGTGCTATTAACGTTAAGGGTAGTTTAGTGTTTTATATTATTAATGACAGAAAAAAGACATATGGATGGAAATGGCATCATAATCAACAGCAGATTCAACTGACATTTATTTTTTCCTTAAAATAACTTGACTGAAATATTTTGTTCATATCTACTCAGTGATGCTCTTCATTACTACAGAAGAATATCGGACGTTCTTCTCCATGCATTTTTTTTTTTTTTAAAAAAACCTCTTGGTAAAATCAGGATTTGATTTCAGTCTGAAAGTGAAGTGAATAGTTGCTCTGTTCTTATCCTGTAAGAAACAAATACGCAGTCGACTCTCAGTACTGATTTTTAATAAGGAAAACCTGAACATCATGATCTCAATTCCTGGTATGTTTTAACATTTTAAGAATATTAAAACTCCCAAAATTAAATTAGAAAGTTTTTTTTTTTTTTTTTTAAACGTAAAAAGAGCAATAGTGGTACCAAAATTAAGTTAGTAAGCTAGAGTACAAAATAGAATTATTTACATAAACATTATACCTTATCAATTGTCCATTATTTACAATGTTAATCCACGCCAGGAGAACACACATCTCACCTGAGAGATGGCATCATAAATAAGAGTGGCTTTATATCTGACTAGCGCTGAATTCACATTATTTTACATTTTATTCTTTAACATACCTGCTGAGAAAAGTGAGAGGAAGAGGAAGAGGAAGAGGAAGACAGCTTGAGCATTTCATTAAATACAAAAGAGTGCAAGTAGAGAAAACCTCAATCTTTTTTTTTTTCTTTCCAAGATTAACCAGTTTTTCTTAGTAGTCCTAAACATATCACAGAGGAAAATCTGAAGATGGAAGACGGGACATTCCCAACGCTCCAGACTGCAAAGAAGCAGTACGAATTTTCCATCATTTTCCATAAACAAGGCTGACGGAGGAACACAGCTCCATGATTTCTGCTGGAGAAACAGTAAAATGGTCCCGAAATGTTTTATTTTTCTTTTTTGTAGCGGCAGTGCTTTTTGGTAGCCAAGTAATTCTCAGCCCACACACACACACACACACACACACACACACAATCAGCCATCTGCTCTCTGGATTTGGGATTCTTCTCAATTCATCTGCAGGAGCTCATCATGTGATGGTCCATGGCTACATGAATTCCACATAGTTCTCAGGAATTAAACCCGTTCTCCCGTCCAACGTGCCCTCTAACCAGCCGGGTTCCCTCGATGGATGAACTAAAAGAGGTAAAAGACGACCATAAACACAGTGTATCTCATTTTAAATATCTTCTTTTTATCTACAGTTAAAAAAAAAAATATATATATATATAAAAAAGTAACCTGCAGTAACTACAATGTATTACAATGGAAAAATAAAGACATTAACGGTTTCAAAGTTTAGCTGTACGATCGCTTCACGCACTATTATTACTTAGCTTACGCTGCACTAGTTTTAAACTCCTCTTAGTGTATGGTTTAGGATCAACTGCACATCCCAACTTACATTTGAACTTTCATTCTGCTGACCTGTAAGTGACATCCTGTTAAAGCTAGTATTAACACATGATGATTATGACGACACAGATTCCCCTGACTCTACACTGGCGTCCAGGTGACCCTATAATGAATAAAACATGTTCACGAGCAGCCTTCTATATCATTACCCATAGAGAGGAAGGACGTATTTGCTGTGCTGGCAGGATGAATGAAGGGTGAGGTGTTTATTAGATCAATAAGCTGTAAGCACATAAACTGTAATGAGCTGGGGTTTGTAATAATGTGGACTGAGAGTTTCTTGTGCTCTTGGGAACTCACCGTTCTCAAATATCGTCCCCGCGATAAAGGAGAGCTCAGAGTCATGCTCGGCTTTGCAGGCGTACAATGCACGAGCCTTTCGCAGAGGGGGACTGTGGGCAGAGAGGGGAAAAAAGACTTCATGACTTCCTAGCAACACACTGGTCATTGTGGCTACTGAGAACCAGGAACATTTTCCAGAATAATATGAGCATCTTATAAACCTCCATGAAGAAAAGTGGCAAAGTCGGTGCATTGTTAGGTTTGGGCTGAAAGTGTAAGAGGGGTTAATCGACCACAAAACACTGCAGAAAAAACTCAGGACACACCTGAGTGGGGAAGATTCGCTGGAAGTGCAGGAGGCCAACTGAGGACTGGAGGGAGCAGAGAACATCGGCCAGGAAGGAGAGCGTGGTGAGGTGGAACTGGGTGAAGCTGGGCTGTGATTTACACACACAGTACAAACATGCATACACACACCTCTGAGTGAGTGGTACATGAACTTACATGTCAGTAGAAACTAGGCTTTGTTTTGTGTGTGTATATATACAGTGGGTATAGAAAAGAATCCCCCCCTTTAAAATAATCACATTTTGTTGCTTTTCAGCCTGAAATGAAGACAGACACAGTTTGTGTTTTATCCAGCTGTATTTACTCAGTGCAACTTATAAAATCCAAGTGAAAGATATAACACCAACATGTCAGAAATTTTTTTTTAAAAACTAAAAAAACAGAATCACTGAGTTGGAAAAAGGATCACCCCCCTCCTAAAAAATGACTTGTAAACTCAATCAGGTGTAGCTAATCACCTTCTCAATGGCACACAAAGCCATTCGACTTTCAACTGTGATCAGCTGTGGTCATTTTGATTAGCTCAGCATGAAAAGAGCTTTCCTGGAGCAATTTGTAGTGCAACTGAAGCAAACAATCAACTATGGGTGGCAAGGCACTGTCAAAAGATCTCCGGGATAAAGTTGTCAGGAGATGGGTACAAAAAAAATTTCAAAGGTTTTATCAATGCGTAGAAGCACAGTGAAGTCTATTATTAAGAAGTGGAAGGTAATTGGTACAACACAGACCCTCCCTGGATCAGGACGTCACTCCAAACTGGATGAAAGAGCCAGGAGGAAACTGGTCAGAGAGGCTACCAAGAGGCCCACAGCAACTCTGAAGCAGTTGCAGGAATTTATGACAAAGAATGGTCATTGTGTGCATGTGACAACAATATCACAAATTCTCCACAAATGTGGCTTGTATGGGAGGGTTGCAAGAAAAAACCACCCACGACTGAGCTTTGCCAAAACACACCTTGAAGATTCTGAGGCCACGTGGAAAAAGGTGTTATGGTCAGATGAGACTAAAATTGAATTATTTGGCCTCAACACCAAACGATATGTCTGGCAGAAATCCAATACAGCTCACCATCCAAATAACACCATTCCTACAGTAAAGCATGGAGGTGGTAATATCCTGTTATGGGGGTGTTTCTCTGCAGCAGGGACTGGAGCACTTGTCAGGATAGAAGGAAAATGGATGGGGCAAAATACCGTCAAATTCTTGAGGAAAATCTGCTGCCCTCTGCCAGAAAGTTGTCAATGGGAAGAAGGTTTACCTTCCAACATGACAATGACCCAAAGCACACAGCAAAACTGACCACACAGTGGTTGAAGGAGAAAAAGGTGAATGTCTTTGCATGGCCTAGTCAGAGCCCAGACTTAAACCCCATTGAAAATCTGTGGAATGACTTGAAGACTGCAGTCCACAAACGGTCACCATCAAATTTAACTGAACTTGAGCAGTTCTGCAAAGAAGAGTGGGCAAATATTGCAAAGTCTAGATGTGCAAAGTTAGTAGAGACATATCCCAACAGACTAAAGGCTGGAATTAAAAAATTAAAGCAAATTAAAGCAAGGGAGTGATCCTTTTTCCAACTCAGTGATTCTGGTTTATTGAATTTTATTTATTTCTGACATGTTGGTGTTATATCTTTCACTTGGATGTTATAAGCTGCACTGAGTAAATACAGCTGGATAAAACAAAAACTGTGTCTGTCTTCATTTCAGGCTGAAAAGCAACAAAATGTGATTATTTTAAAGGGGGTGATTATTTTCTATACCCACTGTGTGTGTCTGTGTGTGTGTGTGTGTGTATGTATATTATATATATATATATATATATATATATATATATATATATATATAAACACACACACACACACATATACACACAACTGAAATACAGTGCATGCACAAGCAGAAAAGATGCCAACTACTCAAGAGGAGCACTTATCCACTCACCAACCACTTAAAAACTTAGGAACACCTGCACACCTGCTCATTCATGCAATTATCCAATCAGCCAATTATGTAACAGCGGCCTAATGCATAAACCCATGCAGATCCAGGTCTAGAGCTTCAGTTAATGTTCACATCAAACATCAGAATGGTGAAAATATCTCAGTGACTTTAACCATGATATAGATGTTGGTTTGAGTATTTCAGAAATCTGTTTCTGATCTCCTGGGATTTTCACACACAGCAGTCTTTAGAATTTACATCGAATGGTGCAAAAAGCTAAAAATATCCAGTGAGTGTCAGTTCGGTGGGCTGAAATGTCATGTTGTTGAGAGAGGAGAACGACCAGAGCTGACAGGAAGACTACGCTAACTCAAATAACCACTCTTTATAACCTTAATGAGCAGAAAAGCACTGTGGAGGAACCACAACAGCAGAAGACCACAGCGGGTTCTACTCCTTTCAGCCAAGAACAGGAATCTGGGTATTGTTACATCCCTTTATGGGCACAGTTTACCTTTTTTTAACGACTACTGCCAGCACAATAATGCATCAAGTCACGAAAATACCAGTCGTTTCAAAGAGACCGTGAGTTCAGGGTACTTCCGTGGCCTCCCCAGTCACCAGATCTGAATCCATTCCAGTTTGAAAATGTGAGATACATCAAGTCTGACCTGAACTGAAGTCTTGTTTTGACATTTTCAGAATGAAAAGCTAGTACTGTAGCATTGCTCAGTGTTCTCCTGTTAAGATAAGTCTAATAATACACACTGAATGCTGTAGTCACAGTGCATTCTTACCTTGTTGATATACTGCTACCTCGAGTTCTTGGAATTTGACTAGAATTAAGAGAAAAAGAACAGGTTGTGAAGACTTTATTGCTCATAGATAGTATATTTGCCATAAAAGAAAAATAAATAAACTGAATATAGATAGATAAATATACTTATATAAGTCATATACGTTCTCGTGTATCTAAATTACATAACATGATATATACTATATGGAACGAAGTATGTGGACACACCTCCTAATGATTGAGATCAGGTGTTTCAGCCACACCCAGTGCCAGCAGGTGAATAAAATCCGGTACATAGCCATAACTAACCCTAACCCTAACCCATATGTACCATAGACAGACACTGGCAATAGAATGGGTACTGACTTTAAACGTGGTATTGTCATAGGATGCCACCTTTACCCCAAGTCATTTTGTGAAATTTCTGCCCTGCTAGATCTGCCCCGGTCAACTGTAAGTGCTATTATTGTGAGAAAAGGAGCAACAACAGCTCAGCCACAAAGTAGTAGACCATGCAAACTCACAGAGCAGCCTGCCGAGTGCTAAAGTTTGTAGCACGTAAAAAGCCTGTCCTCTGCTGCATCGCTCACTACAGAGCTCCAAACTGCCTCTGGAAAGAACATCAGCACAAGAACGGTGCGTCAGGAGCTTCATGAAATGGGTTTTATGGCCGAGCAGATGCATACAAGCCTAAGATCACTATCCACAATGCCAAGTGTGAGCTGGAGTGGTGTAAAGCAGCGACGCTGGACTCCGGAGCAGTGGAAACGTGTTCTCTGGAGTGATGAGTCACGCGTCACTAACCGGCAGTCTGATGTATGAATCTGGGTTTGTCGAATGCCAGGAGAACGCTACCTACCGGAACGCAGAGTGCCAACACTAAAGGATTACTGGAGGCTGGAAAATGTTCTGGGGCTGTTTTTCAGGGTTTGGGTCCCTTAGATCTAATGAAGGAGAATGTTAATACGACAGGATATAAAGACATGTTAGACAATCGTATGTTTCCACCCCAGGCCTCCTCACCTAACATCAGTGCCTGCCCTCACTAATGCTTTTGTAGCTGAACGAACACAAATCCCCACAGCCACGCCCCAAAATCTAGTGGAAAGCCTTCCCAGAAGAGTGGAGCTTATTATAACAGCAAAGGGGGAGCAACTCCATGTTAATGCCCTGGATTTGGAATGGGATGTCCAACAAGGACATATAG